>OV884012.1:130147903-130747903 GCA_930367205.1 Acanthosoma haemorrhoidale
TTTAAAGCCTATATGCTAACAGGGTATGCCAGCCACTATCCTCACAACATGTTAGGCCAATCGAAGTTCGCCAGCCTTCAAATACCTTACTGCGTCAAAGTCCTGTGCAAGGCCACCAGCGTACGTTCATTGCATCCAGATTTGGCTGGAACAGACAGTTTCCAGGATCCTCCTGAGGATGAGGCGTGCAAATTATAACAGCATTCACTCCTTGCTTCTACCTGGGTAAGGTTCACCATTCCAATTCACATTTCAGAATCTGTTTTTAGTGGCAGAGTTTTAAGGCCCAAGATAGGGCCTTTCTATATTTGCTATCCTTACCATTCACTAATCTTGGATTGGATTTAGTTGCTTGAATTAGGCCGACAGCCAACATATTTGAGTTCTTCGACTGTCACAGACTTCATATTAATCAGCGGACGACCCTGTGACATACGATATCGGAGTTCCTTTCAAGCATTCTCTTACATTAATATTTAGAATAAATTTCTAAACAGTTAAACCCTCCCAATGCTCTTTAGTTGCCCATATACTTTAGGTCTATATACTATACAAAATGGGTATAGGCACACCTTAACTTATACAGCTCTGAGTACATAGTGATGAGAGTTATACAGATGACGGCCTTAGAGCGTGTTAGATATTTTTTCTTTCTTTAAAACTCAACTTCAGTAAGATACCACTTGACGTACATTAGTCAAGTGATTCCGTAATAAAACCTATCTGTTGCGTTGAAGTTGATTATACTTTGACTAGAAAACCTTTCCCCCACAGCTTTAGATAGGATATTCACAAAAAAACTAAATAAAGGGGTATAAATCGGCGGTAGTGAAAAAGGTTTCCAAAAGCCTGTCATGTGGGAAAATTGAATTTTATTGATAAAAGCTGACAGAGGATTGGGAGTGTCGGGCTGTCCCATGCATTAGCTAACAGCCATGGCCCACCAGTATACATACACACCTCCTGCGAGCAACTCCTTGAGGCAAATACACTCCCACCCGAGTTAAAAATGTATCAGAGCTAGGCTAGAGGGAGGAAGGCCCTCCCGGGAAATGCCATTTCCCTGAGAGGTAGTCGGGAATGGCTGTATCTCTTTAGTGTGAGCTATGGGGGTTAGCAAAACAACAAGTGAATTACAGCGGGTGGGTATTCTGTCCGAGTTCCACCTACTCCGGCTAATTTAATTTGTCCTATCATAACCAGCACACGGGCCTCAGATATTTAACTCAGCCCGATGCTTCTAGGGTTTATTACTGACAACTGGTGGTTCTCACCGCTCTGAAATGTCAATAATTTAATATCGTAGGCTTAGTTAATTGCAGCATTATACATACATACCAGTTACCCTATGAGAATGTTTGTTTGGTTCAAGGCTGCTGAATTATTTGGATTGGCTACTATTTTCTTTTTACTTCCATTACATGTTACAAACTTTATTACGATAAAGAAGTATCCGGGCTTTATATGGAAGGTAATACCTAAATAATACCAAATTCATAGTTACCATCATCTTCAAGTCCCTTCTCAATGACATCCCCGCCCGCCAGAATCCACTGGTTATTACCAGAAAACTAAAACAAACACGCGCGAGTCTAACCGGCTTACACATTTATTAGCATCACCCAATTTATCATTACGCATTAAGCTAATGATATATAAGAAAGTACTCAGGCATGCTCTGCTGTACGGTGCACCGCTTTTTCGTCATGCATTCGTCATTAATTTACATTAAATTAAAATGTAAATAGCAGTTGCATACTGACTGGCATTTCATGCTTAATTTTTATAGTTCGAATATGACTAACATAGTTAAAGGAGTACGTTATACTGGACACGGAAGACTTTAAAATTCTCACTGCCCCAAAACTTTTTCCCAATTGAGCATTGTTACACAATGGTATTTTTGGCCACACTGTTAGGAAAGCTCTAATGAATCCAGGCGCGATGAATTCTTTTAGAGGAAAGTTAATGGTTTCCGTGAAACGAATTATTTGATAATAAACGAAAAAGTTAAAAGTTATGGCAATTAGCCCTATGCAACGATTTTTACCGAATTATAAATCAGAGTTAGTATATTTTAGTGACAAGCAAATGATTTTAATTGAAAGCCACCTGAAAAGCTCTGACTCTCTCAAAATTACGTTTCGTGCAACCGCCGGTCAGAAAAAGTTTCAAGACTTGACATCGATTCCAATTAACGCATACATTTGAAGGGTTTTATAAAGTTGTGTGGAATGAAAGCTACACCAGCCGAATTCCGCTCATTTCATTCGTGCTAAAGCTGCCGAAATCAGCAACTGCTGACAACTCCATTCCAAAGGATTCTATTCAAGACGGCGACTCATCAAGTGAAGTGGACCCGATGGAAGTTGAAACCTAGTGAATTGGGCTTTAATCTACATTCATTTAGCCTTAGTTATACGACTTATTTAAACGACTTATTATCCTTAACAACTTTCTTTTTTTTTATGTACGTAGTATTTTTATTAATTATATAAACTATTGTTAAAACAGCGGAACGAAATGCGAAGTTATATTTTATTTTTTGAGAATACTAGAACTTATGAAATCATAGATGCAACTTATGATTTTCAGTTGTGATATCCTCGTCCATATAGGCTTATGAATGGTGTTCGTTTTGTTTTGTTAAAAACATTTGTATAACTACATAAAAATTTGGAATAAAATACCGCCAAATACAGTTTTCTACTGTCGGGTCGTCACGAGGGGGGTGCCTAATTACCCTAGCCCTAGTGACGAAGTGAGGGTTGATTAGGCTATGACCTGAACAATTGCTTCATGACGGGTCTTACTACTGTACTATCTGACTCCATATCTGGTAGGTATGTGCCCCGACAGTGCACTATATTCAGGAGAAGAGGTATAGAGTACGTATTGTAGGTAGTTTATGTGGTCTTGGAATGACCACGAATTCACACTCGGTATCTGAGGGTAGGCGAAAACCGTCAAAGGCGAGTGTGAACCGGAGAGAGCCAGACTGGATTGCCGTGGGAGACACTACTAGGTAAAGTTTGTTGGGCCACGGCAACCGTTGTCCGCGAGGGAGAGGTCTTTCCCAAGGAGGTGCTAGTTTTAGCGAGATGAAGGCAGAGATTCTCACTAGGAAGGTGTGGGGTCTGACGAGCACCGACTAAAACATAGCGAGGTTGGAAAGAGAGATGTAAGGGTTTTCATAAATGAGAAGGCCAACTCTTGAAATCAGTGCAGCTCCAAGTGCCTGTCCAGAGTGCTGTAGTTAGAATGATTTATCGGCTGAAACTAGGGGGTATATATAGCCCCAAGTAGCCAATGATCTAGGGGTTTTATTCGGACCAACCAAACCGCAGAGTTGTGGTGACGTTTGCCATTTCTAGACCGGGACCCGTCCCAGGCCTGGGTATCTACCTGACTCTCCCTTCAAGGGCCTCTGACTAGTTTTTTGCAGCTGCGTCTTTTATTGTTTACAATATTTACACTGGTATGGCTTATGGTTTGGTAATGTTATTTACATTTGTTTAAATTAATTTACAACATTTATAACAATATATATACAATAGAGTATAGGGTGATTTATCTTATGTCGTTATCGGTCGCTACATCTTTAATGTTTTTATTAAGTAAACCATCAGATTTTTACCTTAAAAACTCGATTTTCCAGAGTTTCGGAATCAGTGCAACACTTCCTGTAATAGTATTTTACTTTTATTTTTAAAGTAACCTCAAGGAAACGCCTGAAGCAGCTTAAACTTTACAAATATTGTAAAATCCAAATTTCTAAACTGAAAAATTTGGAAACTGTCGAAGTACCCGAAAATATCATTTTGTGTGTGTGTGTGTGTGTGTGTGTGTGTGTGTGTGTGTGTGTGTTAAAGTTATGGATAAATGTACGCGATAATGCAAAAAATCGATAGCGACCTCTAAAAAAATTTTTTTTATGTTTATATGCATAAAACCAAGTGGACATTGTAGTCTGTTTTATTCTCGATTTGCTGAATTAGGTTGGTTTTGGTTAGGAATTTAATTATTTTGTCAATGCCAATGACATAATTTTTGCCTGATTCAGATATATTTAAACTTATTCCAGCATCGGTAAGTTTCCAGCAATAAAAAGGACAGTTTTGACCTGTGTGCTTTACCGTAAGTATATCGTTATAGTTGGTTGTTCTTGGTGCGCCTTGGTGGTAGATCCTGCTTTATGGGATATTTGTGGGTCAGTCTGCTGTTTCCGAATCTAAGTTTTGTCAGGAGAGCACCAGAAACTTGAGTACCTTCTATAATTCTACATTCAATAACTCTTTTTAAGTATTGCATACCCCAGGAGTAAGTACAGCCAGGATCTATTCCAGTCACTATTGCCCGACTACCTACTGCTGATTAATTTTATTCAATAAATACATTATAATACATTTTGTATATACCATATGACATCAAGAATATTTCTTTTTTTGTTTTATTATTTACGCTCTTTTGAGCTTAATCGGGCTTAATGAAGCTCTTTATCGAGAACCATCTACTTCTACTTAAGATTAAATAAAATTGATTCACTTCCCGTATCTTCTCCCGTCACGGATTCAAACCCAGAACCTAAATATTATAACCACTTAATATGAAAACAAGGGCCGGTAATTTTACCTCATTTATCATTTTAATATTGAAAATGTGTATCATAAAGCTCTTTACAAAAATGAACCAAAGATAAATTGATACATCTTCAACCTTAGACCCCGTTTCATATTCGATCACTTGTAAACACCGAAAATCACAATATATGGAGGTAGAAAAACTCCTTTTCAAAGTATCACAAACGGTTAGCAAGTTGAGACAGAACATGTTACTGAAGCGATTCTTCTTGTTTTTTTTAGTTTATATCCGAATTGACAGCCGAGCGTACTCTCTTCAAGGGCTTGAAGTCTCACTATTTGTTTTAGAAGTATTCGATCATTTTAGAAATCAGGGGTTTAAATTTATTTAATGCCACTAAAGGAAATGAACCCAAAGTCACCGCATTAAGAATTATCTATCTCTATAGTTAGTCTTAGCAGGACATGTCTTACATACTAACCGGCTGCAAGATAGCTGCCGACCGAATAGAAAGTTTAAAATTTATATGAAAAATCTACTTTTTCGACTTTGGAAAAATAAAAAAATTCATAAAATTACATATAAAATTGTGATCAGAACAGACATAAAAATTTGTAACTTTTTTAGAAATTTAATTAGAACCACTGTCTTAGATGCTATTTACAATGTGATTTGATATTTTGAAAGAATTCATATTGTAACTGTTACAATACTTGTATTCTTGTATATTTTTAGATGAGGACAGCCAGGCAACTAGACACACATTTTCTAATCACAATCTTATATGTAATTTTATGAATTATTTTATTTTTTCAAAGTCGAAAAAGTCGATTTTTCATTATTATGTAGAATATTACAAGAGTTAGAGTATTGTTCAACCAAGGAAAATGAGATTTTTATTTGTTATTGGGCATAAAAAGGTATTATAATTATATTAATAGTTGGAATTACACAAATTTATATATACGTTGAGGTGTTAAATTAAATTAATTTACGTCCTGTTTAACAATATTAAATTTTTATTATGTTTTTCAAACTACAATTGCAAAAAGTCATTAGCATCTTAAGACTTTAACTCAACTAGTAGTTTTTTAATAGGAATAATATTTTGGATGGTTTCAATTGATGTTCCAATGCTGCTAAACAGTTTAAAAACAGCCCAATAGTTTGAAAAATAATGAAGAATCATTAAAAAATTAATTAGCAGTAAATATAAAAATATTGCCCTGTCATATTGATTGCGAAAATCGACTTAATAATATGTAGTATGAGTTAATTATTACAGTTAATTATAATTAAGTAAATTCCTTAAAACTTTTATCAAATATTTATTACTAATATCCCTCTTATATAAAGATGATTGATATTTTGAACCAGTGATTTATTTTATTCTATAATGTTGGTAAAAATAAAAGCAACCATATACAAAACCGTGAAGGTACTTCTAATTAAAGCATAAATATTTTCACATTGAGTAGGTTTTCAAAGTTAATGATGTTGCCCTGATAAATACTATGCATTATTTGATGCCCTGATAAAATGTGGACCTCGGGCTTGGAACCTCAACAATCTCCGGTTAAATTCTCTTACGCTGTTAGATGTCCCTGAATCATGGTCGGCCTAGTCAATGCCAAAATCTCCTAAGGAAATTGGCATCACTGTCGCGATTGTAGATACCTGTTATTAACTACGTACTGTACATGATACGAAATTTTTCAAGAACGTATTTTATAATAATTTATATATAATAATATAATAAGTAATTTATTTTGTATTCAATTTTCTACATTTATAGCGTTTTGTTTTAATATGCTATTTAAAAGAAAGGTTTCATTGGTGTAAAATAAATTGCGGGTAGAGCAAAGGGAGCGTATTCATTAATATGATTACCTAAGACTAGTCTTCCAGTGGAACAGAAGAATACCTATTAAATACATAAAGACCTACACAAGTGTAATAAAAAATATTACAAAAACCGTAGACTGTGATTCTGCCACATTATAGCCTAAGCCTTCATTCCATAGTGCTTACTTTGATTTTAAAACTCGATTCAAAATCCATCGCTTTATAAAAAATAAGATTGTAAGAAAGCATTTTCTTTTCCTGTTTTCAAATGGAGAGAAAATGGCGAGTAGTGCCAGATTTTATAGCAGAGAAAAACAAAAGATTTATTAGCGGCCCGTCAGTGCCTGGGAAAGGAACGTTGATCTGTCGAGGGGAAACTAAATCAGGGGAATTCCTCACTAATTCCCCCTCAGCCGTGATCGCAATTCGCTGCGCTTTCATTGTTCATGGGAAATTTAATATTCGGCTCCTATCTTCCACAATTCAGCCTTCAGCTTTCTCCTCTCTTCTGCGTCGGGGAGTTTTTGTCATTAAAATATTATAAAATGAAAAAAAAACGCACTGTTAGGTTTTTACTTATTTCATGAGGTTTTTTTAAATTTTAATTATCCAATTACAACATGAACTAGCGTCATAACCAGCCAATTTGGCTAAATGGTATGTCTGGCACGAATACAGTATACATCGTAGTCAGTACTCCCCTACATTGTTGAAGCAGTGTTTGAACATATCTTATTGTTATTAATCGAGAAACTATTATATCGTCTACTCAGACCTCGTTGAATGTTAAAAAAGTCAAGTGTAAAAGGTCCTTTAGACTAGGTGTGCAGTTTGAGGTGAGGAATTTTCAGATCATAATGGTGCGCTTGTGATGTAAGTTTAGAAGTTTTGATTAAAAAATGTGTATAGTGTTGATTTTAGACTTCTGCGAGTGTCCATAGGTTCCATATATACAAATCGTTTACATTAGAAGTTTGAATGCCAATCAATTGTTTCTGTGACAAGGATAGTTTTGGTCCAGTACACGCATCAATTGTTTACGGTGACTGAGCAAATGTCATTTCATTTTTGTTTGTGGTTTTCAAGACAGCCTCTTAACTTAAGTGTAAGTCCTAAGTATTTAACTGTGTCAAATACCCTAAAAATTTATAGGAGGGCATTTACCACTTCGGAGGGTGAAGATCGTGAGTAAGGATTTAGGAGTATTAATTTTAATTTTCCGGGTACTGCATGAATGAGTGAGTAAATGAAAATTGTATATACTGTATGAATGAGATCATTTATCACAATTACTTATTGCCCAATGAGGCAGATTGTAATTTTATCATAATAAAGTTGCTGTTGCATAAAAACATTTTCCAGGTCGTACACCTGGTTTAAGTTAAATTGCGTAAAGTAATTTTAAAGTGCTAGAGAATCTCTAATTGGGTCTTCGTGTGTTGGTCAATGGTAAAGATAATGTGAAATAAAATTATCAAGTATTGAGCCTTGAGGGACCCCTGATTTACATGTCTTAACGAGATGTAAAGTCTTAATGAGGAGGTAGTTTAATTCTTACTTACTGCTAAAAAGCAGTCGTCAAAATAAGATTTCAGTATCTAGGGGTATATGGTAGCAGCGGCTGTTCTTTGAAGACAATCCTCCATGCCTAACTTTGACAAATAGCCTGTTCTACATCAAGAAATGTTACGTAAAGCTTTCGAGAAGAAGCTATATTTTCCACGACTCTGCTGGTGATATAGTTGGCGGATGGTTGAGCCATGTGCGTGGAATCAGAATTGATGACCTGAAACTGAATTTTGTTACTAAGAAAGAGGGAGATATGTATAGTAGGCACAAGTATATATGCTCGCATGTATGCATTTTGACAGCTATCGTAGTAATTATAAATCTATCAAACTTTATTACTAATTATTAAATAAATCAATAAATAAATAATATATTAAATAAATCAAACTTTATTACTAATTACTTAACGCATATAACGAACCTGGATTCCTGTTTCTCTCTCTTCAACTCTCCTTTGCCTTAGTCCTGAAAAATATGTTACAAAAAACTCCAGATATTATTTTCTTGGTGCATACCTGTCAGTATAAGAGATCAGTAGTGTTGAGCAAAGAGTTAGAGAGCCATAAGAAAACTGAAAATTGTTTAAAAGGCGATTAAGTAAGGTATAAACAACATACAATTAAAGTTAACCCTCTTAAATATTCTAACACCGTCATTTAATGTAGTTTTAGTTTCGTTCATCAAAAGGGTTTCATAATCATTAGAGCCAATTAACCAAGGCGGGGTTCCAACCGTAGTTTCTAATTTTCTTACAATCGAGAGAAAGATCACCTCTTTCGCATATATTCATTAGAGGGAAATTTATCAAAGAGCTGATTACACTTTCTTCTTGATAGCCTCCAGGCTACTATGATTTAGTGCAACTAATTTTCTATGCATTAATCCAATTTATTATTAAACGTCAATAAGATAGCAACGAACTCATTCTATCAACCATTAAGAAGTATAAAATCATAACTTCTGTTGAGATGAATATGTTCCATAAAAGCTTTTCTGTAAAGAGTTATTTGATAAGTTTGTTTTATCAATTAATTATTATGCTGTTTATCGTTTCCAAATTAAAAATCAGGTTTGGGCTAAATATTGTAAAACAAATCATAAAGAATCCCGTTTGAGCTCAAAAGATACTTAAAACCTCAGGGAGCAACACAAAAGTTATTAATTGTATCCAAGGCAAGCACAAAGGCATAGGGGGGTCAAAATAAATATGGTTCATCAGAAGACCATTAACGAAAATAGTCTCAGACCACGCTACAAACCGATTGATAATGAATCTGCCGATGCTGGTCCAATCTGGTCTTCTTGCAACGGAAACGTCTATAAAATGTAGAGTTCTCATATAAATGTCACCTGCAGTAATGAGAAATTCCAGGGCTTCCTAACGATTTCTCACCCTACACAATCTATGGTCGTTATAGGCCTTGCCAGATCGAGCCTAGTTCACAAGCATAATACATCTTTGTTCCAATATCGACATGTTTATATTTTAAATAAGGAAGCGGCTCTCAAAATGTGTAGCATATCCGATAATATGAATATTGTAAGCTCAAATCCCGCAACCCCATTCATTTTTAGTAACAAATCAAATCTTTATTGTGATAAAATTACAATATGCCTTATTGGGCAATAGCTAATAAGTGTTCAATGTCCTCATTCATACCATTATACCTATTCTTATGATAGGGATACTTAGAGAACAACAAAAAGTATGAAAGAAATAATGAAACGTAAAAAAAATCTTTCATTTGACTTTTAGTATTCTTAAGTCACAGAAGCTCAGAAGCTATTCATGATTGAAAATTTTGATTTTTTACGGTAAAAATATGCCAGAAAATATAGTTATGAATACCAAGCAAATTCGAATAGGCGTTTCTTTGTTAATTTGTTTTAGCTATTAACAATTCGAGGTCAGGCAAAGGCAAACAATGTCAGGATTTTTGACAAAAATACCCAGTAATTTTACAAAATCGTTTAAATAACGTTTGAGATTATTAATGTGCCACTATGCTTGGCACTTAGACAATCCTTAAATATTTTTCTTCACGTTTTACATCCTTTAATTTATTTATGTGATTATTTATATTATATAATAGATTTAGTTAATAATTAATATAGCAAAATCGTTGACTTTCAAACAATAATAAAAACATTGATCTTACGTTGTATACAAACTAGAGAAAACTGTGTGATAAATAATACAATTTAATGATATTCGCACAAAATTTGAGGTTAGGACAAATGGGGAGCCGTAAACTCCCCATTCTAATCTTATCTCGAACTTCACCACCAACTACCCCTCCTAAATTCCCATTTATTGTTCGATTTGAACCTAATTTCTTCGTGTATATCTGTACTTTTAGAGTAGTTCAATGTTACCTGCTATGGTTTAGAGAACTTGAATTTTTTTGTAAGTTGTGCTTATTAAGCACAAACCGTGCGTGCGCAACACATTATTGGACGGGTGCACTGTATATAAATATTTAATAAGATATTTTTTAGTATTTAAATTTGTTAAACTAATACTGTAACTAACTGTTATTTGTTGAACTAGTAGATATAGACTTGTGGATTTAATATATATAGTGTGAATAGTATTTAATTCCTACATCATTATCGAGTGCCATAATAGTCAGAATGACTTTGACCTTGGATATGTTTTGACAATGGTAGATGATTTATTGGCATGGTGCACCTTCCCATGTGCCTAGGTCACTCACTACTATTAGCCTTTGTCTGATTTTTAAAATAATAATAATAAAGTTAATTTTAAATGAATTAATCTAGGTTACCTACTACCTGTTATTATTTACTTATGGTTTGATATATTGTACCATGGTTTGTCTGCAGGTACGAGGCTGACAGTGTGGCCGCTACTACTGCTCCTCTGCTCACTAGCGTCATCGTGACGCCCGTAGTTTTGATACTGCCCGACGCAGCACCAGTTGCCAGGTTTCTTGGGCTGTCCGTCCAGGAACTGCATGAAGGAACAGAGTGACAGAGACTTTAATCGGGAGAGAAACGTCTGCAGGGTTCGCTGTGGCGCTCTGATCCAGATGAACCCCGTAAAAAGAAGAAGGAAAGACATTCAAGCCGGTCCTTACTTACAGAAAGAACTATGCATTATATGTAAACCAAAATGTAACGTTTACTTGAAGTAACCAGCCATATAGAACTTTAATTTTTTTTTTTATTATGAGATAATGTGGAGTTTTTATTATTTTATGGATCCATTGGAATTTCAATTGTAGGCAATTTACACATTTTCTACATAATAATGTGTAATTACGTAAGGACGTGTTTCTGTAACTTGTGTTTCTGACGTGTGATGTAACTATTCATTAATTTCACTCAATGCAATCTTCAAAAGACCTATTTCATATATTTCACTACAAAAATTATTTTTTAAACAATTATTCAAACTTTTAAATTAAAAAAAAATCTAATTAATATTTTTGTATGGGAGTTCATATCACGCAATCTCAATCAGAACTATATTGATTATTATGACTTTATTTAGTATCATAGTTAATATTTATTATTTTAGTTCTTAAACTAATAGTTCTTAGTTTCTCGTTGATTCAAATTTGAGTGATTGTATTTGTTGGAATATTAATTAGTTAGTTTGGGGGAAGAAATATGCTAGATTTGATGAAAACTAAATATAATATAAATTTGATGAAAATCTAACATCTTCCTTTTGGCGACCAAAGCCGATATTCCAAAACATAAATCAAATCAATTATAATTATTATTCAAATTATTTAACTTTTAACATCTGGTTCTGAATAATATACATAACCCTTGCATGAGTTACTAATACCTCTTATTTACATGACAAGATAATTTTAAAGTCTACTTATTACCAAGCATGCATTTTATATACAGTGACAGACTTCTGTTGGTTAATGTCAACGATATTAAATAGTTTTAATATTTACAGTATATTTTTGTTATATGACTAATCGATTGTGCTATCGTTATTATATTGTTAATGTAGTTGTTGTTATTAATGCTATCTAAGATACATTGAATTTACTAAAATAAAATCTTACTAGAAATTGATAGACACACGTGTTTTAGTAGTGCACAAAAAGTCTTTATATTACATAAAATATGAATGAAAAGTATTACACCGATGATTTTCTTATTAAGATAAATACTCTTATCTGCAAAGTGAGAATTGAATAATTCCTTGATGTTTAATTGTATTATATTAAAGAATATAAACCTTATTTTGTTTCATTTGATTTTTTTAAATTGTCCTCTTAGTATCTAAGACAAAATCATTAACTTTTCTCACTCATCTTTATGTGTCAAAACGTCACCAAAAAGGTTTGGTTACATTCGACTTCTAATGAGGAAAGCAAACAGATGTTAATAATTTTATAATTTTAGTTAAACAGATTTTTATAATAATTTATCGAAGAGATTACATATTAACTCCAGCTACACATGCAATGTGCAATAAATACTTTTGAATGACATTAAAACTTGGACCCCCATTGTAGATTAATGTAATCATAAAAAAATTGCTTAGCTATTAAAACAATGAACTTTGATACTGGCAATGTGTAGCTCCGCCAAAGTCATCCCAGTCTAACAGGACATGCAATCTAGTCAGTATTGACGCAATTGCTTTGGTAATTATGCTCTGTTTCGTGGCAGGTTGTGACATTAACAGTACCTAATTAGATGAAGATAATGCACATTAATTAAACTCAATACGTTCATCTAATTTTCTACTAATTAAATTTGCTAAGCTATATGGAACGCAATAAATCACACAACCATATGCTACTCATAATAATGAGAGAGTGAGACTACACTATTACATATTTGTATGCCAATAACTTTAAAACTACTTAAATGATTTTGATGTTTCTCTTATATCGTACATTCACTTACGATTTACTGAATGTTTTTTTTTTTGTTTTTTTTCTAGGGCGATGGATTTTTTTAAGCTGAGGTGTACAATTTATTTAGCTATTTCCCTTTCTAAATTAATCTAATTTGGACGCTTTTATAAAATATTACTTTTCCAACCAGGAGCCAAATACGTCCTCTAGAAACAAAGGAAAATAAAGCTTCTTTCTGGGTTCTTCAGTAAATGGAGTTTAAAAGTATATCTCCAGGCCTTTGTACATTTTTTCATCTTTGATATTGAAAGAGTTCCTATTTTGTGCTTTGAAAGTAGAAGGTAGTTAATATTGGCTATTTCAGAAACTTTTTCTAGAAAATTGAAAATATATTAAGTCTTCAATCATAAACTATCCTTACATTTCTTTTGTAGTAAACTTTTGCCAAAGAATATTAAGACTAAAAGAAAAATATAAGTAGTTGTCTCTAAATTTATTAATAAATATGTAAGGTATTTGCTAAATTAAGTTATGTTGGAACTGAATAGAAGTCGCGTCCTATTTTTGACTATTAAAAGTCAAAAACAATATTTACAGCCTTCTACATTATTCTACATCATAATCCGTATTATGATGAGCGCCTTCACTAGATTTTTTTTCAATATCTATCTAAAAAAAAAATTATTCATTAAATTATTTGTTTGTATGTAAATGTTTACCTTGGGTTAAGGTAGCACGAAACTTATGTTTATCTATTCATGAAACCCTTTCTAAGAAACAGTAAATCTCATAAAGCTCCCTACCCTCAATAATTAATCTTAGACTTTTTTAACGCCCTCCCTATCTCCTAGTTTCCTCCCTCTATTCCCCCTAGCTCAGTAATTATATGTATATAATTATTCTAAACGTGTTATTTTTTCCCTTTTTCTCAAGATTTAAACTCACATTTATCTTTTTTTTTTTGACAAAGATTAAATGTTCTCTCTGTTAATAATTAATTTTTTGTGAATGTCGTGGCCACCTCTTAATTACGAATAATTACAAGTTCCCCTCTTCTCGGGCCAAAAAAATATCTATCTATGTTTATAATAAAGATTATGACGTCAGTTAGAGTGGGGGAGAAGCTAGTGGGGGGAACAGCCGCTGGTGGGAAGCCATCCCTCCCACGCCTGGCCTGCTATATAAACCGCGCATCCTAAGACAGACGCCGAGTGTTAGTGTTTTTCACGGTTGCAAGCTGAAGGTGAGCCTCATCACCTAGTGAGTGTATGTGTATTGGACTTATTAACAACAATCTGAAAGCATTATGTTTGATGCACTCCTTAATATGCATCTGTGAATGCAGCACAATGAGACAGCTGTAATTCCAAATTTATTTATTTATTTTTGTCATTGTATATATATTATCAATAAAGAGGTTTTGAAACGAAAAAAAAACAGACGCCAGAAAGAAACAAACCGAGACCTTGAACACTCTCTCTCTCTCTCTCTCTCTCCCTCTCTCTCTCTCTCTCTCTCTCTCTCTCTCTCTCTCTCTCTCTCTCTCTCTCTCTCTCTCTCTCTCTCTCTCTCTCTCTCTCTCTCTCTCTCTCTCTCTCTCTCTCTCTCTCTCTCTCTCTCTCTCTCTCTCTCTCTCTCTCTCTCTCTCTCTCTCTCTCTCTCTCTCTGCACTGGCTGTTCAACTCAAAACCATGGTCTTCTCATTCAACTACCTCTGCATCTTTCTCTCCTAACCTCGCTATGTTTTAGACCGGCGTTGTCAGACCCCACACCTTCCTAGTGAGAATCACTTCCTTCGCCTCGCTAAATCTAGCACCTCCTTGAGAGAGACCTCTCCCTCGCGGACGACGGTTGCCGTGGCCCTGCAAACTTACCAAGTAGTGTCTCTCACGGCAATCCAGTCTGCCATTCTCCAGTTCACACTCACCTTTGGGATCCGGACGGTTTTCGCCTACCCTTAGATACCAAGTGTGAATTCGTGGTCATTCCAAGACCACATAAACTACCTATAAACCTACCCTGTACCTCTTTTCCTGAACATAGTGCTCTGTCGGGGCACACCTTCTGTGAAAGACCACAGGTCCACCCGCCTTATCTCTTTCTTGGCGCTCACCGGACGGCGGCTAGAGGCTGTAGTGACCCTAGCCTGCGGCAGGTGTCTCCGTCCTACCTTGGGGACTCCCATATCTGAGCCCGTCATTGAGATTTATCACTTCTATTTTTGTGTTACCGAGAAGTGAATTTATATATTTGCCCATTTTATTATCGACTCAGGAAATTTTCAAACCAGTTTTAAAACTAATAAAAAATTCCTTTTTATACAATGATCACTCTTATTGACGTTTGTCACTTGGGCTTTACAATTGTGGTGTCCATTTTATTTTGTAATTACGGCTTCATCAACTCTTTACAAGCACATCCAGATCAACCATCCCTGGGTGCTATTTCTTCGTCCACGTGCTTCTTAAGTAATATAATTATACATTCTGTGAGTTCGTAGTTAGCTGTAATAATAATATACGTGAGCTTAAGTGTTTTTTTGGGAGATCGACTTATCTTGATCGAAAAGAGTTTTTAGGTTTTTATCACATTTATTAATGGGCAGAGTTTCGTTTCAATATGTATGTCTGCATCAGGTCTTTGTGTGAGAAGAATGTTGATGTCGACAGTTCGAACATTAAGGAGAACTGAACTCAGTTCAGTAGACACCAACCTCCTTCTCACACAAGAATCTGATAAAGGCGTACACACTATGTCCAACGTTGATAGTCTGATGAACCATTTCCGATTTACCAACTTTCCCTTCAACTCAAAATTACATATATTTTTAGCCATCTATTATGTTCACGTTTCATAAACAAATCATAGTACTTCTCAGGCTAAAGTAGTGGTAGTAATATAGTAAACACTACCTTGGCACGTTCCTCTACAACATCTCCCTTACCCAAAAACCTTCCTACCACTTTTACTACTACTACATTTAACACCAGACGTTTTATGCCAAACCCGCTGCCGACACCATCCTATATCCTTACCCCTATAGAACTATCACTTTATATTATATATCCCCTCCAGTCACCATGCTCCTTCATTATATGTGTTCGAAACAAGACTATTTACTATCACAATAAAATGAGTACCAATAATGATGGAAGAGTATTCTAATGCATCATATAATGCAGGTTACTATTATACAGTACTATATATCTATTTAAGGTATTTTTATTTTGTATGTATAAATCTAGGAACATATTTATTTTCATGTTTATGCGGGAATACCCAATTGTGAAATTGTGTAGATATTTTACCTTATGTTAAATAAATATTTTTTCTTCAGGGGTAATAAAGATATTATTATTATAAATAAGCCTTGTGTATGATAGTAATGACGTAAAGCTAAGTGACTTCTTAGTAATAATTCTGCATGTTAGAGACATGAAAGCAAAAACAGATGTCATACAGTCATATCGTATAGGGTGTCCCAGAATTAGCGCAAGATTTGAATTTGCCGCCATTTGTGCAGTAAAGTGCCTGCAACCCTAAAAAAACAAAAAAAACAATTTGACAGCTGACAGCTTAAGGTTAGTAAAAATGGAGCGTTACACGATAGAGCAACGTGTCTTTTTGTTGAACATTATCACAAAAATAATGAAAGTTTGGCGGCCGCAGTTTGAAAATTTCATACAAAATATGGTCGGAATAGTGTTTTGACTTCATCAACTGTGAAGAGATTAATTGAAAAATTTAGGGAGACTGGATCAGTTGGAGACACTAAACACACTGGTCGTCCAAAAGCAAGCAGTGCGTGAGAGTGTTGTTAAAAATCCAGGAACATCAATTCGGCGTCGTAAACACAGTTCTTTGTGCCAAAATTGGATGATATTGATGTGGCCAATATGTGGTTTCAACAAGATGATGCCACATGCCATACAGCCTATGAAACAATTCAAATACTGCATGAGACATTTCCAGGTCGCGTACTCTCTCGTTTCGGTGATCAGAATTGGCCCTCTAAATCGTGTGATTTAACACCTTTAGATTTCTTTTTATGGGGTTATTTGAAGTCAAAGGTGTATGGCAACAAGCCCACATCCACCCGTACATTAAAAGAGGAAATTCAACGCTGCATCAACGAAATTCAACCTCATTTATGCCAAATGGTCATGGAAAATTTCGACAAAAGAGTGCATATGTGCCAGAAAAGTCGTGGTGGCCATTTGCCCGATGTGTTATTCCATAAATAACCCTTTCCTATTTACTTTATAATTCAATAAAAAAATAACAACAAAAACACTAAAAACTGTGTTTTCTATCTAAATCAAATCTTGCGTTAATTCTGGGACACCCTTTATTAGCATATGTCCTGTCTTTTTTCACAATCGGCGCTGTGATTAGATTTGTCCTCGTGCTCGGAGAAGATGTTCCCTGAGTTGAAGGCGAGGTTGGGTCTATTATGCCTCAAGTTGGGAGAGGCCGCCCCAAGTTATGGATATATGACCGCAACTTTCTCCTAGCCACCGCCCCCGCGGGATTTAATCCATTATAAGAAATAGTTATCCGAGAACTTGTGCTGGTGATTTAATGGCACAGTGAGGACTTGGCCAGGCATTAGCTAATTAGAGATTAACAATGGGACCACCCTCACAGGCCTCGTCAGCCGCACTGGCGCCCTTTATGCAATTAACTCCTTGTGATACTCCTCACCCCTCCTAGGCTACATCACTCTCGATTTCGTACGCGTCACAGAGGATTTGAGCCCGGAACATCAAAGGACCAACGTGTCAGCGAGTAAGGACACCATCAATCAATAATATACACACCATTATAGGAAGGAAATAGTAGTGTTTTGAGCCACAATAGTAGTGAGGGCCCACATATATAAGATTTGCCCAAAAGAACTCTTTTTTTAATCATCTTGTAAAATGTAAAATTATAATATAGTGGCTGCAAATTAATGAGAAAACAAAACAAGTGATTAAACGGTCCACAGACATATATATACTTGTTATTTTATCTTGCTCTTAGGTTTATGGGCTAGTGTCATTTTATTTTGCTCAATGCCAGGGCTCTCTCCTTAAGGATAATAATAGCTATTTTATAAGTCAGAACTCTCTGACAATTCCTCAAACAACATGTGGTGTGCTCTCAGTAATGGTTAGATTGTAATGTTTTATTTAAGAGTGGTTTTCAGACATCAGAAGCGTCGAAAGCTCCTTTAACTCTCAGCCTTTCTAAACATCCTTTCTATCCAGTGATTACCACACGTAGGAGATTGAGATGGGAGTATCAGACACTGTGATAAGCGAATTAATTTTACAATGTCTAACCATTTAATTGTTGCGTCGTTTTTAATCAGACAGCAAAATTAGCTCCTCAACTAGCTCATACAAACAAATAGCATTGGGGGTCAAGTGTGCCGTTGGTTAGTGGTGTAAAAATTAATCAGTCCTACGTTGTCGCACTTTCAGAGGGCTGATATCTCCCTGAGAGGAATATTAATTACAAATATTAAGAGACGTGCCTACTCTTTGTATTTTGAATCGTCATCTGTCCAGAGTATTGAGGAAATCCTCGAGTCCTCGAGGGAAAATTACACCCAATGGCCCATTCGTTGGAGTGGAGGGCAGCTGATAAGGGCCCGCCAAACCCTATCGGAGCCACGTCAACAAGTAGAATCGTGTACATGTGAGCACGAAATTGATTGAGTTGGGTGATCTCAGACGAAATATTCTGTAACGATCCTTACCTTTCATTCCCTACTTATTTAAATAAAAAATACTTTTAAAAATATTAAAAAAATTATTTATGACTAACGTACCTAAAAAAAGTACTAATCACTACTAAATCACAACTACTGATCACAAAATACAAAATGTATGTGAAAAAATAGATTACATATTATTTACTCGTATTTTCTCTAATAAAACCACACTTTCATTGTAGGCATATGTCAGGACGTCACTAGGGGGGTGCCTGGTCACCCTAGCTCTGGTGACAAGGGTGGATTGTTCGAGTTTATAACCTGGACAATCGTTTCCTGACGGCGTTACTATCTGACTCCATTTTTGATAGGTATGCACCCCGACAATGCACTATGTTCAAGAGAAGAGGTACTGAGGTTTTTCATAAAGAATTAGTTAGTTAGTCAAGTTTTCAGAGTTCGAGTGGAAACCGAGCGTTAACGAGCAAAGGTCAAGAGAGACTGGTTAACAGGGCCAGGAGCCTGCCTTAAGTACCCTCTCTACTTGGGGGGCTGCAAGGATGCTAGGCCTGCGGTTAGGGTTGCCCACACATGTGGTGATGTACCCACGGCCGACGCTTAATTACCCGACCCCTTGTCCCCTGGAGGGTAGAGGGCTGCAAAAGGGTTGTTTATGTTGATGACTGACAGCTGTTGACCCTTCTCGTGTAACTTGCCTGGCCCCGTCTTTTATTGCTTAACACATTTACAATGATTTATATTTGTTTATTTACATTTGTCTATAATACATTTAGTTCATGTTATTTACTTTTGCTTACAATATATATGCAAGAGAGTATAGGGTGATTTATCTTATGTAGTTAGCGGTTGCTACAGCATACATCTTAGTTTATACTACATACTAATATAAAATAATATATTACTATATGTTGCACCTGCGTGAGGGCCAGGATATGAGATGACCGCCTTTCCCTCACCTATGCCGTCTCAGTGGTTCCTGGCTACTTCCCTAAGGGGTATTAAGTCAGTAAAAATCTAACCTTAAATAACTCTTCTCAGCTCTGGGTCTTTTCTCCGGCTCTCTCTCACAACCTATGAGGTGCACATCGCCCCAACTGCTCTAGTCTTCCTCACTCCCGTAGATGAAACCAGTTTAAATAAAATTGCAGAGTGTCTGAAATCGTTAGAATAATCAAAATATAATATAAAAATAAATCATAAAATGGAAAAAATGGAGGCAGCCAGTAACTTTTAAATGGATTTTTATAAATACTTCGAAACCCACGGCCGGTATCTCAAACGCAGACATTTCGGCCAAATATGTTTATGTAACAACTACTGCTTCAATGCCAATTCAAACCTAAACTGATGACATAAGTCGTGGTCCTACCCTGGCTTCTTTAACTGGTCCTAGACCAGACAAAGGAACAAATAACTTACTCGTAATTTCTAAAAATCCTGTTTGGAAAATGAAGATGTATACATCGTATGTTGAAAAAGTAAAATTAGGAAAATACCAAACTTCAAACTATCTAAAAATACGGAACGATGTATTTGAAACTTTTGCATTGCGAAAAATATTTTCAAAATAAAATGTTACCAAAAAGTGGTGAGCTGATTATAAGCCAAAATCAGTTATTCCGGTTTTTTGTACTAGGAGAAGCCTGCAGAGTATAAGGATTTTTTTTTTTTCTTTCATCGCCCCTTTAAATTTCCAGATAATTAGATATAATTATAGATCCTTATGCGAATCCATTTACAAGTCATTCTTGTATTTCCTGTAGCATCGCTACATTATATACAGGTTTTGTTATTTTATAAAAATTATATAATAAATAAACAAGTACAATGATACACATTATACATCACTGCACTAAACTCACTAATAAAGGTGACGGGGCTCAACATTTTGATCAAATTTAAAACTAACTTACATACTAATTCTTAACCTAATTTTTCCCCAGTCTGTTGCCATCGATGCGGGAGGGGTGGTGGGCCATAGTGTTAAACACTGGGGTTTTTAGGTGCTGCAACGAGTCAAAAAACTTAATGTGTCTCCGGCGGATGAACTCACCCACCGACAGCACACCAAGCAACGGGTGCAGGTCAGCGTTCTTCAACCTCTCGAAAGAGGTATGTCGGACCACTTTTCGCATGATCCCATTCTGGAAGTGTTGTGACATTTGGCTGTATTGTCAGTCAAGTGGTTAAATAGCGGGGAACCGTACAGCAGAGCTGGCCGGAGAACACATTTATATATCATCAATTTGAGACGAAGCGACAGGTTATGTGAAGTTAGCAAGTGCGATAGCCGGTAAGACCTTTGTGGTACTTTTTCTATTTTATTACTAAAATGAGTAGAGAAATGGAGATGCCTATCCATTTTTATACCCAAATAGTGCATTGAGAAAGCTGGTGAGTTCTCTGCCCTCCTCTGCTATACGATTTTGGCAAGGATTTTTTACCCTTTTGGAGGGAGAAGATCACCCAGTCGGTCTTCCTGGCGTTGACGCTGATGTTTAACATACCCAGTCTGTCACTGATAACATTACAAACTAACTCGGCGTGTGTAAGAGCTCTTTGTGCACTCATGCTGCTGCTGTAAACCGCATTGTCGTCGGCGATTACAGTAGCTTTCTTATAGTTTGTCCCAACATTTTCAGGCGTGTACATGCTGAAAAGAACCGGAGACAGAACCGCACCTTGAGGTACTCCACAAGTCAGAGGGAATGGGTTAGAGAGGCAATCACCCACCCGTACCCTCACCGTTCTGTTCTTCAAGAACGAATCGGCATTTCCAGTCGCAAAGCTGTCGGCACAGCATCCCGTGGGACACTGAGTCGATAGCCTGCATGCAGTCCAACGAGATCATAGCAGTTGCTGTATTCTTGTTAATACCGAGGGTGGCTTCCGTTCGTACCTTCTATACCCTATAGAGTATAAGGATACACTTCATGTACGATACGAGCCAGTGGAGGCTGACAAAGAGTGCGAGAGTCACATGCGCTCAGGACATGATTCGAGAAACTGGCCATTGTCAGGACTCCCGCTGTTAAGCATTTATAGCAGGTCACGAGGCTACTGCCGTTTTAGACTCCGAGGAGGATCATAAGGATGAGTGGTGCAGTGCAATGATTGTGCTAGGGGATTAGGGTGGTTGGATAGGTTACTATGGTGTTTCATGAACTTTTCAAGGAAGGGTTGAGTTTAAGAATGTAGGGTATATTCAGATCGTTATGAAGGGTTTTGTTGCTGACGTAATAAGGGGCATTTACTATTGTTCTCGGGACTTTTGATTAAAAGGATCGGTTACGCTTGATGTTCAACTTTTTTGCTGTTCTCCTTAGCTCTATGCCGTATGTCCTCCCATTAATCTAAAAATATAATAATGCAAGTGACCTGCCACTTTTTCTACTTTTCGTGTTTAGCGGTATTTTGTTTAACTTATCAGTGTCGCATCTGCTTAAAATATCACTTTCAATCCGTGTAATAAAGATTGCTGATCTTCAGCATCGATCTCAGCAAACAAGGGTTTTAAGAAGCTAAAATGTAGAAAAAATGAAGCTGTATTTTTTCTGAAAACCCCCCTATCTTAAATTAGTTCTAAAATTAACTATGAAAGTAATATGTTTAAGAACATGGGAAAATAATCAAAAATATTTACCTTAAATACAAGATTGGGCACAATTTCAGCAAACCTTTGATGCTGCTGGTTTGAATGACCAGTTGTTTTTTTAATTATTACTATAATAATGTAATATTATAATATTTACAAAACATTTACTTTCTGATGCTTGAGTAATTAGACTGTCCTGAATACGGCCTTATTATCATTGCATCGTTAGTAGCGAGTGAAGCAATCAGGCATAGTTCTCAGAATGCAATTCCGTAATAATAGAGTTGAACTCGACGACAAAAGTTGCGTGAGTTAAATGCGATAATATTAATAATTATTAGATTTTGCATGACATCCGAGTGATGTAAATTTTAATTTGAAATTCAGGTTTGAATACTAGTTCTGTTACTATTTTTTTATTTTCAATTGAAAATTGAAATTTAATAACGTCCAACAGGCATTAAAAAAAAAATCAGTAGATAACTTCATACATGGCATATACTCTGTAAGATTCTTATTTTCAAAAAGGAAAACACTGTAGATACATAGATTAATATGAAGTACCCGTATACTGTAAAAGCTGACATTATATGTAGGGTCTGTAGTTTTCTTGCCAAATGAGACAACTTTCATTGCACCCACCTTCAAGTTTCAATTCACTACCCAACCGTAGTTTTATCGTGCAGTCTGAGGAACATATCAATGTTCTCAGCAGTTCACGAGTTTATCTCGTACAAACAAACAAACGTTCCTCGTCATTAATTCTACCTACAGTGTAAATTTGAATTTTTTTTTATTTACATGTAATTAAAAATATGAGTACAGCATAAAAATAATAAAGTAAAACCTTTTACAAAATCACTATAATATTAATTTAACTAAAAACTATATTATAAAAAAAATGTTTACACTCGACTCCAGGAGCAAGAATAAATAAATTGTCTGGTGAACCCAAATATTGCGAACCCTAACCACCCTGCAGCACTTGATAGTGCCCCTGTGACTTGTCGATCGTGATCGAGAATGCAAGTCTCACTGGAAATTGCAATCTCTTATAGCTAAAGGGGAGGGAGATCCATCGCATCCGAACTGCTTCACCCTCTACGTTTCCTGTTAAGATAGTCACTTCAATTTCATTCTTTACCCAGCATCTTATCTTGTTCACAAGTACCTTTGTGTCGTAGCGCAAGTGTTGTAGTGTCTTCCATTCCAATGATAATTCCCATAGTTGGGAATCCCACTTTAAGTAAAATAAGATTTGGTTGAAATCAGTTTAGAAACTAGGGTGGAAATCTGAAGTGCTCACCGCCAACCTATCGATAGACTTGTGTTCAGTGACTACGACTCATAACATGACAAGTAATTTCTCGATTATTTCTTCGTATTTACCAGTGAGATCGGACCATTTCCGCTATCAGTACAGCTCCTGGATGGTCTATGACAGACGACAACAGCCTATAAAAATCAGATGGCTCTTTTATTTTCCCAGAAGACTGGTCTGCTAATCTACCTTATCCAATACCCACCAGTTTGTTTAAGAAAATTTGTCTGAGAACACTTACCCCCCACGTGTATTCTCATGTTTTGCCTAAAAATTATTTTCTCACTCATGTGTAATAATGGAAACTGTTTTTCAGCACATCTCACCCCCTATGCCAATGGGTGCTACTATAGTATTAATCTCAGCGACCACCAGAACTGTGGATCCGGCAAGAAGGGAGAGAGAGAGAGAGAGAGAGAGAGAGAGAGAGAGAGAGAGAGAGAGAGAGAGAGAGAGAGAGAGAGAGAGAGAGAGAGAGAGACCCCCCAAATGATCTAAAACTGTTTTGCTAAAAATATCTCGGATACTGAATCAACAAGCCTTGACTTTTGCAGTAGTAAACAGTTAGTTCTTGTAGGAAAACTTTATGAAACAAAATTTCCCATAAATATATGTGGTTCGTCTGTCCGTCAGGCCAGTGTTCCAAGCCACCCAGGAGATCCTGACCAAGGCTTCGTTACCTTTTTGTTTATAGTGGAAAGGTATCGCCCCACTAACTGCAAGGAGCTTGATGCAACCTGCAGATACTGGAGCCCTACGAAAACCACTCTTTAATGATTAGTGAAACCCCTATTATATAGAAGTATATGTTATAGAAACCAACGATAGAGAATAAAACCGTCAGGTGTAATGTTTACAAATCTAACATTTTTGAATCAGCGAAGTACACATAGTTTTTAATGTGAAATCTTGGTTGTTTCTATGGTCACATGTAGATTTAAGTCGGTTGTAAAAATGGGTTAACTTCCATGAAAAATCAATCTTATGAACTGCTCCCTCCAATTTATCTTCGAGATCTCGTGCTCTACCGAGTCAGAATGGCTCCCATTCGCCTCCAATACTTCCTCCAGACCTCTACCAAGTCCTACTCACTAAATCTCAACCATACATATTATCTCCTAAACTCAAAACCACCTTTCATTTCCTGCTCCCAGAACGGCTTCCTTCGATCGCTCAGTTCACCCCCCCCCCCACAATTTGAAACACTACCTCCCCCACCATCCGACATTCTTTTTTCCACTGTTTCAAATCCTGTTTTTATAAATATGTTATGTCCTCTCAATCCACCACTATCGAACTATTTTGAGTGCTATCCGGCTATAAACAAGATTCAATATTTTATTTATTGTTTCTTCACAAACCTTGCTTAAGAAGTTAGTTTTATTTAGTTACCCAATTATAACCAAATTATCTCTAACCCTTAGTTTAAACTCTCCTTGTCATAAATCCTTGTCAGAGATCCTCTCTGATAATTAAATATATCCATTGCAAACAAAACTTCATCAATAAGTGGTTTTTTTGTTTCTCATTGATTATGAAACATTTCTATATAATAACAGCTAAATTAAACTTAAATTAAAATTAAGCACAGGCTTAAGAGCGAATAACAACCTGGTGAGATTGCAACACCACGTCGCATCGAACGTCCGAAGCAACAGAGCTACCGCAATGATTTCTCTGGACTGTTCGAAAGCCTTCGACTCTGTGGATCACTACATCCTACTCCAACGTATGAGGGAATACGAATCCTCGGTTCAGCTGCAGAACCTGATGAGATCCTACCTTACAGGCAGAACATTTTCGGTTCGTATAGGCACTACGACCACGACCCGAAGAAACTATTCTGCCGGTGTCCCCCAAGGATCGGTGCTAGGCCCGTTGCTGTTCAACATTTACACCGTACGCAGACGATATAGGTGTCTACAGCACTAGCATCAATCCCTCCAGAGCCCTGAAATTCGCTGAGAGCGCCAGTCAACAAATCGCCGAGAAACTCGATGCCGTCTACATTCAAGTCAATCCGGCCAAGACGCAAGGAATAATATTTAGTTACAAATCCGGAAAAAAGAAGCTCCCGAAATCCTTCGTGTTAGACGGCGAAGAATGCGCTATAAGCCACAAGCTGTGCTACCTCGGAATTACCCTCGGTAGGCACTTGTCGTTCACAACGCACCTCGGCAGGAAATTAAAAAGTGTTAGGAAGAAATTCTTTAGCCTCGGACACCTACTTCACAGCCCGGCTCTATCAGTACGCCTCAAGCTGCTGATATACCAGAGCGTCCTAAGACCTGCATTGTTGTATGGAACCCCTCTCTACAAGTATTTGACTCCCAACACTCTCCTAAAGCTCCAGGAATTTCAGAATAGAGTTCTCCGCACCTCCCTCAAACACACCCCTTTCGACCGAATGAAGGCCGACGAAATCCACAAAAAATTCGAAGTGCTCACTATCCAAGATTTTATCAAGAGAAGGCACGTCAAATTTTTTGACTCCCTAAGACATAGCCATAACCCACTATTCTCCGACCTTCAGCCCCCACCAATGCCCGTCAGATGGAAGCACTGCTGGACCGTCGAGCCTTGGCGAATGAAAGACATCATAGAACCAGAGGACTGACGGACCTACACCCAGCCGAGAGATCGAGGCCGATCTCCCGGCCGACTCAACCGACGCCACATTACCCCATCTACCTGTGTAAGCAGGGCCAACCTTCCGGCCGAGAGGCTGACTCATTTCAGGCCCCTGCCCTGGCTTCGCCTGGCCTACAACAGACCATCGCCTAGGCACCCCTAGGCTCAATCCTTGGTAGACTCTCACTACCTTCCTGACTCCATCCGCCTTTCTAGGCATTCCACACCCCATATCTTTCTCATACATCCTTCAAATAGGGGTCTCCCCTTAGTGAAAGGCACTTTCCAGCCAAAAATAATTTTCCTTATTTTTCCCACATTCCTATTTTTATAAGTTTGAGAGCTTACACAAAAAAAAAAAAAAAAAAAAAAAATGCAGTGGCTTAGTTTATGTTTACAATTTTTGGCGAAGGAGCTATTGGTGTATATATACTTGATTCGGTCGAATCTTGATATATATACCAATAGCTCCTGGTAAATCTTACATGTTAAAAACTAGCCGAGAGGACTAGTAACCTCTCTTATTATTTAATTATATTAACATTTGATAATACAGTGACTTTTCGGGGAGAGAGAGAGAGAGAGAGAGAGAGAGAGAGAGAGGTAGAGAGGTAAATGGTATTAAGAGTTATTAGACAAGTCTGAGAATTTCTCAATATTCTATGGAATTACGTCCACATTTTGTGACAGCTAAGTGAGCTGCCTTGGAAGGGTTCAGAGATCCCTTTTACACCTCGGACAGCACCTTGAAATAACAAAGCGATATTATTAAGTAAAAATCAAAACATGCCAAAAATATTTGAGAGATGATTCGGTGTTGAAGTCTGGATTAAGGATTGAAAATATACCTATAAAGGGTGCGCCCCTTCTATTTAGATACAACAAGATAAATTGTAATTTTGTAGATATATTCAGGTTAATATAGTAAGTTTAGTAAGTCTTGAAAATATTTGAAAAGTTGAGAATGCTGTTTACACAATATCACCCACGATTACTGCTCATAGTTATTGTGAGGTTTGTATTTGTATCCGGTTTATTCCTAGGAATAATTAAACGCAGAATAAATGTACAAGTTATTATAGCACGGGAAGGGGCTTGTTCCAGGGAGATACAATACTCGTGTTTATTAGGTGAATGAGTTATGGCATATAAACTCCCTCTCTTAGCCCCTTCGCAAAGAGGAGGTTCAGAGCCTTATCTAAAATACGATTTAGAAGTAAATGGCCGCTGTAGAACAAGGTGAAATATTTGCATTCTAATATAGCCACCAGCCAGGGGGGGGGGCAAGTAAATACAAGAGGCCCGGCAGATAAAACTCGGCACCATTTCTATCTCTACGTTCGGCCTCATTTTGTTTTTGCACTACTAGTCCCGCCACGTTGCCAGTGGAAATGACTTCATAAAATTTCATTCATCTCCGCGTTTTTTACGAGAGAGCAAATTACAATGTCCGGTCCACAAAAAAAAATAATGAAGGATGGGATGGTTCTTGTTGTATGAAATTGTAACGTTATGACCACGACCATTTTCGGACCTCTAAAAAATTAATTAATATTTCTTCGTATCTTGTTAATTTCCAAGATATTTGTAAGGTTGGCTTCCAAATAACTAATTTATATGAAAGGTTTGAGGTATATTCAGCAACACCCCAGATTTTTGTTATAATATAAAATGTTAAATTGCATGCCTCTTCCTGTATCTGAAACAGTAAGGTAAAGTATTTAGGTTTCCATCTCGACACAAGGCTGACATGGAACCCACACACGAGGCTAAAAAGACAAGAACTAAACAAACGCTTTGGACAGGTGCACAGACTACTTCAAAGGACTTCACATCTTTCAATAGAAAATAAATTACTAATCTACAAAGTTATACTTAAGCCAATCTGGACATACGAAGAGCTATGGGAGGACAGCAAAAGTCCTGAGAACAATAGTAAATGTCCCTTATTACGTCTGAAACAAAACCCATCATAATAATCTTAATACACCCTACATTCTTGAACTCATCCCTTCAAAGTTCATGAAATTCCATAGTAACCTATCCAACCACCCTAATTCCCTAGCACAGTCATTACACTCCACCACTCATCCCTACAATCCTCCTCGGAGACTAAAACGGCAGTAGCCTCGTGACCTGCTATATATACGTGATAGTGGGAGTCATGGCAATTGCCAGTTTCTCCAATCATATCCTGAGCGTCTGTGGCTCTCGCGCTCTTTCTTGGCCAGCCTCCGCTGGCTCTTATCCAGTGACGCGGCAGACGGAGGAGCGTAGGGGATTTCCCAAGTCTCCGCTTCCTCCTTCGCACTCGAAGGAGGTGACAACATGTGGACTTGAGAAGTCTCTGGGTTGTTTGTAAACACTGTATGAATGGAAATTGTAAATATGGTATGAATGAGATCACTTATCACAATTACTCATAGCTCAATGAGGCAGATTGTAATTTTATCATAATAAAGTTGTTAAAAGTTAAAGAAATATAAAATGTGGTAACAAAAAGATAACCTGAAAATAAATATATTTCTTAACCCACCCCTTCCACTTTTTATCTTCGCCAAGTCACAACTGAAACCAAGCTTAAGTTAATTCCCATTATTTAAGACAATTTAGAGAAGAAATATCATAGTATAAAAAATAAAAATTTTAATACCAACAATAGAGCTTGCCTATATGATAACGTTTGAACCGATACCTTTGATTTTTGGACCAGTTGTGCAAAATTCAAAGATGTTCTAAAGAAATAGCATAAAACTATAATTTGGCTAAATTGATATATAAACAACTTTATTATGATAAAACTAGAATCTGCCTCATTGGGCAATAAGTAATTGTGACAAATGATCACATTCACACCATATTTGGGTAATTCTCACGAAATTCCGAAATTCTTGCCCTTTGAGTTTTAACAAAAATCTAACGAACATATAACGGTTACCAACAGTTCCTTGCAATCTACATTACTGTGACTAGAAGCTTCACTTATTATTTTTGAACCACATCCGTAAATAAGATAAAAAACACTTATATAATGTCCGTAAAATCATTCCCTCACTATGCCCCAAGCTACAAATTAAATCATTTTTATATTATCAAACGAACAAAAAAATGTAATAAAAGGTTACTTTCAAGTTTTTTTGATTAAAAATATGATAGATTAATGAAAAAAATTCCTAATTTTTATTATAAAGTAAAGACCGGATGTAAAAAAATAAAATATACACGTGTCTCATAGAAATCAATCATTCCCTCACATTGTTACTGACAATTGAAATATGAACGCATTTTTAATCAAACATGAATGCTACCGTTAGTTTTTGATAGTTGGTAGTACTGTCAACTTATCAATATGGCGACTTTAACGTGAGCGTGTTGGAGTTTGCGTTGCAAAAATATATAATTAATATTTTGTTTAAATTACATTTTTCACTGTCATTCCCCACATCCTGGAAAAACAAAAGGTAAATACTTTAATCTTTAGTAATTACATAGAGAAGTAGGCTTTTGGGAGTAATCAACTTATGCGAAACAACTTTTGAAAAGTGAGGTTATGTCACGAGTTTTTTTATTATTATTCTTTGTTTCATCATTCCCTCACCGTCATTCCCTCATATAAGTTTTTAGTGAGGGAATGATGATTTATGAGGGAATGATTTTTAACAGGGTAAGCTTTTTTTTTATTGTTTGGTTCAGCTAATTCTTGAATTGCTGCTGTCATCGTGTTTTGGGTCAAATAATGCCAAGAAAAAAAAAAGTAAGCGAAGAAGAAGCTAAATTAAAAAAGAAGGAGTATGATAGGAAGCGTATGGAGAAAATGAAATCTGATCCTGTAAATCTTGAAATACTTTGCCGAAAAGATAGACTAAAATACCTAAGGAAAAAAGAAAAACGCCAAATAAAACTTACATCCACCATGAGTTCCAGAGAAATAAGGCAAAAAAGAAAAAACTGGAAGAAAAATAGCTAAACCTATAGAGACAAAAAAGCGAAAATACGTAAGAATCTAGCAAAATTGTTAGACGAGACACACACTCCAAGCCCAGGACCGGGTATTCAAAGTAATAATGAGGTTAGGAACCTGGCAGCTATTCGAAGAAGGCAGCAATTAAGAAGACGTAAAGGAAAACTTTATGCAAATATAACTAGGTTACAGGAAATAAATAAATAGAAGTTTCGTAAGAGATGTCAAAGACAAATCAAGAATGATCAGACGTCTCCTGAAGCTAAAGTTTCAGCACTCTTGAAGAACGTCCAAGTTCCTGAAGTTTTAAAAAAGAAGCTTCTTTTGTCGGAAGTTATAACTAAACAACTAAAAAACAAGTACGATAACTTGAAGAAACATATTGAGAAGAAGCAATACTTCTATAACTTAGCAATAAATGCTAATTTTATGAAAGTTATAAAAGATGTAGAAGATTTTTTGGAAAAAGATGAGAATTCCCGGATGTGCCCGGGAAAGAAAGATTTTGTTAGTTCTAAAGGAGAGGTAAAACAAAAACGTGTATTGTGTGACACTATGAAAAATTTGCACAAAACAATCCTGGCCATGGTTAAATATAAAATAAGCTTGGCAACATTTTGTAGACTTCGACCTTTTAGGGTGACTTGGGCGAGCTTAAAAGACCGAGACACATACAAACGTGTGATTCATGCAAATATTCAACTGATTAAATAATTAAATTATATTAAAATAAAGCATTGCTTTGCTGTAATCTAACAAGATTTCTAGCCATGATAACATGCAATGTCCATTCAACTAAATGTTTGTTACGAGAATGTGAGGGCTGTTCAAACAAGATGGTGGAAATTATCTTCCACAGCCAAACCGAATAGTGACCTATCATCAGTGGATGTATGAAACTACATCCTACGAAAAAGATGGAAAGATGAAGACAGTACGAAAACCCGTTAAAAAAGCGATCAAGGTTCCACTAAGAAAACTAGTGCTCCAGTTAGAAGAAACGTTGCCTTTATTCTTTAAACATGATGCCACGATAACGCACCAGTATCAGACCATCTCAGAACTTAAAAAGAATTTGACTGGCAATGAAGTCCTTATTATGTAGACTTCAGTGAGAACTATTGTTGCAAATATAACGAAGAGATTCAGGCAGTTCATTTTGGAGGGGCAAGACAAGTCACACTCCATACAGGAGTGTTATATTTACGTGACAATGACACTGTTAAATCGCAAACTTTTTGTTCTCTTTCGGATAATAACAGGCACGATACTGTGGCGGTATGGGCCCACTTAGAACCAGTTTTTAAATGGCTTAAAAATCAGAATTTAAACATTCACAGAATACATATACTAAGTGATAGTCCTGTCAACCAATACAAGAACAAGTTCATGTTCCATATTGTATATCGTCATATAAATGATTTATTTTCTTTATGCCTTTATGCCTGAATGGCATTATTCAGAACCAGGACATGGCAAAGGTGCACGTGATGGCATAGGTGGTACTTTAAAGAGAACTGCCGACAAAACAGTAGCTGAAGGCCAAGACATCGTAGATTTGAGTTCACTCAAAGACATTTTGTTAGCTAGATGTTCTTCAATAATCCTCTTTGAAGTTACCACTGCAAATATCGCAAAGATAGAAGACTTAGTTAAACAGTCACACACCATCACTGCATACCGTGGAACTCAAAAAATTCGCCAATTTATCTTTACTGGTAATTTCCTGGATTTTAGAAGCCTTCATGCTCTGAATGTGTAGGAAAATGTAGATATTTTCACCTGGGGTATTACTCATCTCCAAAGCCTTGCATTAAAAAAACAATATGTAGTAAAGTACAAACACGAACCAAGTCACATGGTGCACATTCATCGAATGATGTTATTTGTACAACATATAACAATTCCACTTATAATATAGGTGATCTGTCCTTATCAAATGGTACGAAAAAGTTTATCCAGGGGAAATAATATCAGTTTTGAGGATGGTGCTTTAATAAAGTGTATGAAAAGAGGAACCAAATCTTGGAGATGGCCAATAATCAAGGATGAACAGTTGTATGCCTGAAATCAAATTCAGCAGAAGATCAGTCCACCAACATTAATCAAAAAGGGATGTTATTCCGTAAAGGAAATAGACTAAAATAGCTAACTGAGATCCTCCGATCGGTCCTCGCGTCTTTAAAATGAGAATGCATGTCCTATATATCTGACAAGTGTAGCCTGAGCGCAGGCCTCAGGGCTGCCTTGGGCTTTGTTATGCTATCGTCCTCATTCAGATCCATAACATTTACAGTTGTTGTGTGTAATAGTATTAAAACCCCAAAATACGTTAAAAAAGTATTGTAAAATAATAATAATTGTTGACTAATTAAAAAATTACTATTGTTCTCAGGACTTTTGATTGAAAGGACTGGATGCGCTTGATGTTCGACTTTTTTTGGTTTTGGTTTTGCAGGAATATTTAATATACATTTAAGAAACTGAATTGGAGTCCCCAGTCCCTATGGTTCCTTCACTAAACAATTGTAAGACTTTAGTGGATTATAATTTAAAAAAAAACAACATTAAAACTGTCATGACATCTTTTTTGCCGGGGTTTTTCAAGGTGATTCTTATAGTAATAGTAATATCTTTATTATACTCAGACTACGTCTCTTTGGAACAAACATTTCTGCCTCGTAAAAAAAATAATTGTATTGGTCTTTGATAATTTTATATCATATAATGATATTAACTGAAATATCAAAACAATAAAAATAAATATGCAACATGAATGTCATTAAAAATTAGAAAGTCAATAAAATTCTACTTTTCTGAAACAATTTAATGAATATAAGTAGGAATGAAAATTTGTACTTGCAAAAATTGTCAAGTAATCCAAAATAATTTTCCTTTTATTTTTCCCACATCCTATTTTTTATAAGTTTGAGAGCTATGGAAAAAAAACCAAAAAAACAAAAAACAACAACAACCAAGAGTCAGTAAGTATAACAGATTACCTTCACCTTCACTATGCGAAATTTTGACAAGCATATATTCAGCTATATTTGGATAAGGGTCTTTTTTTTTTCTACAGGCTCGATCAATTATTCAAAAACTGACGTTTTGTGTTTGCTATAACAACGCTCTCCGGACTGACCTGCATTCGTTTGTTTTTACATCCAATCATTGCTCCTATGGGATGCCTCGTATTTTTACACAGTGTCAATATTAATCCAACCGTGATGACAGCATACGACTATGAATATTAAATATGACATCTGCCTCAATACTGTCTGCTGGACCGAACTTCTCAAACATTCGGTGCATATCGTGATGAGGGATTTTTTTTCTTTTTCAACCGAAATCCTCCATGCGATACAAAACAAATGAATAATTCTCCAGCTACCAAAAAAACTAGCTGCGTCAGAATTCCCCTTAGTGACAAGAACTGTACTCCATTATACTAATATCTCAATGGAACTGTTGATTGAACGTTCAAATCAAATTAATGGGGTACTTATTTTAAAATCATCCATCGAATACGTTCAAGGTACCTTTGATTGAAAGCCCGAATAAATGTATAATTGCTAACACTTGGGGTATGTTAAACGTTGGTATTATATGATTTTACACTATGTTTGATGTAACTAGCTAAATACACAGAATATTTTCTTTGATGAAGCGACATATGTTTCCTAATTTCGAGACAGATGAAGAACTCATTTAAGAAGTAAACAACTAGCTCCTTTAGCATTGATGCAGTGAGGAAACGTTGAAAAGCTCAGCACTATTATATTGAATAAAAAATGTTAAACTATTTCGATAAAAATTAAAATTACTCTTACAGATTTTTGTACCGTGTACGGTCAAACATAATAGCAATATGCAAGGAAAACTTATTTTTATGTATTTCGCAATATTTTAACGCTATGAGGTTTTCTCTAAAGAGCAAAAATATACTAGAACAAGAGTTCGCCCTCATTCACCTCACGAAAAGTAATTCCAAGATATATAATTAGCAAGTGCCCCCATGTTTGTCAATGACCTTAAGTTGCTCGATGGAAGGTAGAGTGGGAATGGCTTGGTCCAATCTTTCTTGGCTTATCTTATTTGCAGTGGGCAGACTTATATTTTCTGTCTCACTTTATTTACCTCACTTTTGCTATTTCGAGTTTCTGAGTTAAATGTATCAGTATATGTCCAGTTATAAAAATAAGATTATTTTCACTTTATAGTATGGGTTATAGAATACCAACGATTTCACAACCAAAATATAAACTCACATTGACATGAGAAAGTTTATATTTCAATCACTATTAATATTATAAAGTAAAACAAAGTATTCCTATTTCATATGGAAAAGAGACGTGAAATTTTATAATTTCTAACCTCAAAAGAACACTTTTTGACACCAGAGGTTGGCTATCTGCAAATGTGCACCCTTTTCTAACAATCATTTTAAATTTAAAATGTGCAAATTACTTTCAGGTATATTTATTTATTTATTTATGTCAGATAATATGTCAGATGTGGATGACACCTCATAATAATATTAGCGTATGTAATACCGTCGTCATCATGAAAAACAGAATCGTTCTTCTTTGAGAGCATCGAATTCATTTCCTATTACACATATCACATTTTTTTACTAATGTAATGAAGATACATTTATATTTTTTTCATTACAGTATTTTCCGGAAAAAACCCACTTCATTCATAAATTATTCGTCCTTTATTAGTCAATAAAAATAAACACTACGTCGTTTGTTGAAAGGCTTATGTAATAATAATAAAAATCAGTATGAGAAGCTAATGGTTTATTATTGGTTAAAAATAGATCTAACCCATGCGACAGGCATCAAACTATATAAATAAAGAATAATATTATGAATATAAAATTGATATTATTCAACATTGGTTGTTGCATTTAAAATACTACTTACATATCTATGTTGTAGCTATTTGCCTTTTCCCTCTTCCATGAAATTCATTAATGTTTAACTATTTTCAACATTGGTTTCGTCAATGAATTCCCATTGCACAGGAATCCACGCACCACAGGCGACGTACCCACATGAGCACAATTCACGTGTTGTGGGGAAACCCCGTTTGCGGTTCGTCCTCAGGAAGGGGAGAAAAAAAACAAATTTGGTCAATGAATGAGTGCAACAAAGCTAGTTTATAAATTAAATAAGTTGTTCCTAGGGAACCCAATTACATAAAACACGTCGTAATAAAAGGCTAATATCTCGAAGAAGTGAGAAGAGAAGATTTTCAAAAAGAAAAAGTTTTTCATGATATCAGGCCTGCCCTATTTGGACCCCATTGGATATAGGAAAACGTTCTGGAAAAATGCGGAAAACGCTATATAGGAAAGTTGTTACACTGGAGGAGGAAATCCACTAAAACGCTGAAACTTAAGACATAAAGGACATCCCGTGTCCCAATAGGTAATAAAATACTAATTCAAACATTCATACTAAAACCAATTTACACATTTAAAATAGAGAGTTATACGGACCACAGAGATTCGATTAAACATCAATCCAAAATCCTTTAATATAAAGTCCTAAGAACAATAGTTAATGCCCCTTAACTATCTTCATATAAATATGTGGAAGTGGCCTTATGAAATCAGCAAAGGATGATGAAAACCTAAGGACTTCTTTGACCAGCCGAAGCAAATTTCACGATTAACTCTTCTACTCATTTATATACTCTTGGTTAACAATGGACGCACATTGTAATATTCAATAATACAACAACGTAATATTCGTCCCTTCTAAGGGCACGAAATTTCATCAAAAAACTTGTATAATCACCCTGATCTTCTAGTCACCGCGCTTCTTCCATTCCTATTACCTCCTCGAAGATTAAAGAGGTCTCGAGACCTAAAAGAAATTTGAGTCAGTGGAAATCCTGGCAATGTTTAGTATTTCTAATCATAGTCTAAAATGTATTTCGCTATCGCAGTAGTAGGTAGTGAGACTTAGGGCAAAGCGTCCCGAACCTCTTTCGCATGCAAGGGGATAATATATGAGATAATAACGGGAAGCTGGCTTTGGCATTTTTGTATTTTTATACATTTTATAAAGGAAAACTGAACTGTCAAAATTATAATAAATGAGATCATTTTTCACAATCACTTATTGTCTAATTTCTGACAGAACTATTCTGTTTATAACACAACAAATGAAACCACGCTAAAACTCTTGGTACCCTGGAAAACAATATAGTCCGCAGCTATTCAGGTCGTCATGCATCACAATTAAGAAGTCATTAAAACTCCATTTTGAAAATTGGCAGTATTTGTCCTTCGTTATTCCGCCGGACGCTTCATTTACTGAATTCTATCTGAGAAATTTACTTAATATACTCTTATACATAACTCTTATTCCATTCTTGTTAATATCAATTGTTACACTATTTAACGAACACTTTTCTTTCATCAAGCCAAGCCGATATTCCAATAAATGCCATCCACTTGAATATAAATTCACAGCTAACTTACAATGAATAAGCAATTTTACACAATCGATAATAAAACGAATAACTATAGAAAGGTCCCTGACTTCTATGAATAAATGTATACCAAAAAAGAGAGATCAAAGTAGCAGATGGACATCTACAAATCTTTTTTTTCAGAAAAATAAATTCAAACCGCCTTAATAGGGAATATATTAAAACATTAAATCTGACTTCGGTTTTAATACAACGTTGTAAGAAAAGGAATTTTTAGGATTTCTTCGATTTTTTTTTTCTTTTTGAAAACTAAAAACATTTAATGAGTGGATAGACATTTAATGTTACGCACAACGTTTTTATTTAAATGCTTTTGACAATGTTGCACAACCACAAGTGGTATTAACACATTAAAACTTATAAAATTTATCAATTAAATATTTGTTAAAGTTAATATCACTTGATAGTGATCGTATAGCAAAGTCGGAAGCGGTTATGGTCTAATGAATATTTTGTGTGTGTAGGTAATGTATCGATTCATTAAAACATCGATCCATAACCAGCACCTAAAACATAAAAAAAAACTGTCAACTTCTTTGTGAGTTCTTTGTTCAACCTAGTGGCATGGTATTTTATAAAAAATTCCGATATCATTTTTGAAACTCAAAAAAATTACTAATAAAAAATAAATATTTTTCCAACTTATTCACCAAGATATAAACACCTGAACGTTCTAGTTAATAATATGTGTTGGGGCTTATGTGGACGCTAATTACGCAAATCCAATGAAACTGTCATCAAAAGTTTATTCACAATTATTTCGAAGCCTCAGTTCTGTAAAAGAGATCAATTATCCAGAAAGTTCTAATTTATGCCCATATAGATGCTAAAATAAGTGCAGCCTTTTAAAAAACAATAGATGGTCGATTAACAATTAATTAAATAATAAAAAATTAAAACTATTCCTAAAATATGGAGTAGGATATCAAATTAATAAAATCTACGTCTTGATTAGCGATATGGGATATTTTATAGAGTTAAAGTGGACTTGGAAGTAGCAAAAAGTCATCAAAACTACAATATAGATTTTTCAGAAAATATTGTTTCCGAAGCCAGTACATACTTGATTTGAAACTGACTGTCACTGTGACATTGTGTCACCATATCACCACCTGTGATTTTATAAAACGAAAGGACGGAAGGTTATAGAATTGCCCCACATACCCTGCCTTTTATCCTTCAGAAAATAAATATGCGTTTACTTCTAGATGATGGAGTAAAGGGTCTAACTCTCTAACGAGCTCGAAGAAGGGATGATGAAGAATTATGGCTGGCCAGCAAAGAACAATTTGTATGCATGTAAGTTCATCTGGCATATTTACCTTACAACCATACCCCCTAACAATAGAAGGTACAACCTGCATAGTATTTATTAGTTAAGTAGTAGTAGTAGTTAAGATGCATTAATTTCACTGTTTGTATACTTTAATTTCCTTGTTATCATTGCAAATTCACTGACTAAAAGCATTAACCTAGTTGCATATCCTTTTTGGCTTTATCACACTTGTACACGTTGTAGTTGCTTTCAATAAGCATATGTTATACTAATTTGACTTATCCTTTCAATGCCCAATCTACAAATACCATTCATACAGTCCAATATTTAATATCACAGCAGAATCTGAAGTGTACATTCATATCCACCACAGCTGAGTGCATATTCAATTAATTATTATATGGCGGCCCCCCTTGCCATTTTATCGGCCTCTTTATAATATTTTACAAACGTCAACCGAAAAGTCCAAACGTCGATTGCTTGATGAAAAATTTTGTAATTTGTAACCTTCCTTTCAATGTCCAATTAATTGAATGTTCCAATGTCCAAGTTGTCTATCTTAATTCATCGAAATCATTGTGAAGTGATGAGTTGGTGAAATAAAAGGGATCGTGAACTACAGTTATGAGTACTTTGAATAGGAATGTTTGAATAATATATTGCGTAGTGCATCAAGTTAAAGATCTCGACGTCCGGTTAATAATATGTACAATTTGTTCGGGTTTTAGCATTACAAAATACATAACGTAAAAATTTTTTAATAAATTTATAAAACAGCAATGGCCGTGGTATAAAAATGTTCTGTATTTTTCCATAGGAGTTGTTAGAGAACTGCTTATGAATGTGTTCGATATTGAATATAATTTCTTGAACTAAATAGTTGAAATAATTCTAGTGAAAAAACTTGGGAAATCGATCAAGAAGGAGTAATTAGTAAGATCATCGAAACCCTTCAGTGTGTGTTCCACAATAATGATGCCATCAACTAATTTATTTTTATTTTTCTTAGGAGACGTTGATAAGACTCAATATCGTTGACAGACCAATTGGTTTTTTCAACTGCCACTTGGAGCTGGCTTGGATCCAGCCACCAAAGCCTACTACATGTTTTGGCCAACGGCCGGCTTCGTCTGTGCTCTTCAGTGACATCTTGTGAGTTATGCCTTCGGAGCGGCCCCCCTTGCCATTTTATCGGCCTCTTTATAATATTTTACAAACATCAACCGAAAAGTCCAAACGTCGATTGCTTGATGAAACATTTGGTAATTTGTAACCTTCCTTTCAATGTCCAATCTACAAATGCCATTCATACAGTCCACGATTTAATATCACAGCAGAGTCTGAAGTGTACATTCATATACACCTTATAATAATCAATCCTCTACAATAAACACACTTTAGTTTGTCTTATGTTGTATGTGGTAACTGCAAACATTAAAGGATCCCTTCATTCCAATAATTTCCATCTTATCCAATATTTTTCTCATTCCTTTATTATTCAAATTGAGAGCTTTGAAAAAAAAGAAAGAAAATTTTAGCCGATGACGTAAACTCAAGCAATGTTGTGACCGTTTTAAACCTTCCCTTGTTGGGTTGTTCAATTAAGCTTTAGCTTCTTGATAATTCTGAACAAGCCAAACGTTCGCCTTTTTATATTGTGTCAATACAAGAATTATGAAGAAACTAAAGCCTAGTTAAACAATTTATATTACAAATATATCTATTTCTTTCTTCATATTCCATTCCATATTCATTCTTCATTACAATGGTAAATCGATGTGAAGAAAAGTGGAAATTGTGTTTGAGGAGAAGCTCGCACCGGTTTCTAGCTGAAACATTTTGAGAGCATGGAATAATTAATATTGATTAACTTTGCTGTTTCATTCATTTCTGTGTAATTATAAATTTTTACCCTTAAACTTTTTTCTATATTTATGAATCATTAAGTTTGTTTTATTAAAGTAATTATACTTAGCCAATAAATCCTTCGAGATACTGTAGGGATCTCGCCTCAAAGCTTCAGAAGCTTTGTATCTGATTATAGGATCAACACCTTCTCAATTTAGAGATTTTCAACCGGTATTAATGCTGTTAGCTTACACATTTTAATAAAATAAAAACTTCATATGAAAATAGAAGCCAAATAAAAATTTGGTTAGGTTTTGCCTTGAAATTGGAAAATATACACTTTCAAGTTGGACAGTAGATCCTCACAGTAGATGTTAGGTTGCTCGAGCGGGATTTTGAAGCTCTTAGAAGCAAGATCCGTTATGTCTAGAGCTAATTGAAATACTTACCAGATCACAATTCAAGATAGTAACTGGTGAATTCTCAAACAACAACACAGAATTTGCCTCAAGTAAAACTTAAAAATACAATTGAAATTTGATTCTGCAATATTACAATAGAGGGATCCGATCCGTTCATTAAGTCAATATTGAAATCTGCAGATCATCTGAAATATTTTAAACAGGTAAACCATACTCGGCATGCTTTCATGGCTGGAAAATCATAGACTATAAACTATATTTGCATTACCAGCCACAGTTGGCGAATAATTTATATTGGACTGGAGGAAAAGTTTAAATACATTCGCAATGAAACAAAATTTTATTTTTACTGTGTTATCATATTGAATTTGCAGCCGCGTCCTTCATTTTGTTTAGCTTATTTTATTGGGGGTGATCATCAACGGGATGGACATTTTTTAAACCTAAATTCACTATTGGTAGTTTTTTTCGTGTAGGAGAAACTATTGCGAATATTCTGTGTGGCAAGAAGCTAATTTTGGATTATGAACTGGAAGTCAATTTTTAAACAAAACTGCACCCCACGTCCCCAAAACATCTCAGCTTTTATTCTTAATTTTTCACGCACAAAAAATATGCGGCAATGGTAAGTCGTTTTTATATGCCACATCTTCAAGATGCGTTGAGATGTGGATTTTTATTTTTCAGAAAATGTTTGAAATCTGTTACTCAAATTCGAATCAGGTAGGCACATTTTTGATCGGTAGCAAATTTGAATCGGTTTTGACTGGTATTGATTTTGTTTCTTTCACATCCAAGCTACCTAGTTGAGATATTAATCAATCGATGGACGTATTTAGATTCACTCATTTCGTGCTGTAATGATTCTAGGAAAGTAAAAGAATGTTTTAGGCTGTACCTATGCTAAGATGATAGGTATATATATGAGTACGGGTTCGGTGGCCGATGAGGTGTGAGGGCGCTCTGCCGATGCCCCAATTTCCCGGCCGCCCGAGGCCTTTCATATGCCCCCACAGGCGGTAGAGCCCAATTTCCCCGCACCCCTACCTTCCTTAATACTGTCCAATTCCCTTCAGTATCGCCGCCCTCACGTCGGATTTACGGCTAGAACGAGCATCGTCCCTCTTTTTACAGGGGCTTCCACCCAAATGTTTCCCCTCCATTTGCGGGGACTTTTTCTCAAGAGGGACATTCGTCAGCTATTTCAGTGCCTCTCATAACTGTATTCTCTAAAATTTTATTTCTCCAAGTATTAAAGTAATAAAATAGCGGTTATACAGTGAGGTATTAGATTGGAAGCGATGGAGACTCCAATGTTCGCCATTCTCATACAAATACTCATCCCATCAGCTCTCCGCGGGTTGTAATGGTGGACACATCTCTGTGTAACGGCTGAGGGCGACAGTTGTGGGCTGTTCACCGTTAAAAAAAGCTTATGTAAAGAAACATCGTTGTTATTAAAACCCCTAAAAAATATTCGTTAACTCCCATCAAACTCCAAAGCCACATTAAAGAAATTTAGGGAGGACTAAAACGTCTAACTAGCCCACAGTAAAATCATTAATCATTGATCTGTTAATAAATACCGAAACACGGCGAAGTAAGTGACCTCAGCTCGGCACGGAGACGCTGTTACAAATTTGAGTGATCTAATCCAGAAGTAACTGCCCGTTCGTAATTGTCTGTGATTGAGCTTTCAATCTTGAACCGTCCAGGACGGTTTCCAATCAGCCATTGTCGATCCGTCATACTCTATGGTAGAGATTATTTACTATGTCTGCCTGTTAAATTTGACGAATTTTTTCCCTGGACTGACTAACGTTATTTCAATCAATTATCAAGGTTCATACCACACCGGCAAATACTCCAAAGAAAATTTAAATAGACTTTAGTCCTTAAATCACTCCGAAAAAAAAAACCTGATTCCACGGAAAACTTGGTTACTTAGACAAGTAACAATGTGATGGGATATTATTATTTGTTAGGGCATGTCAACAAGGGTCATATCTACTGCAACGACCTTTTGTATCTTTTTTCACTTGTGAGTTCGTTCGTCCAGTGTTGCGCTCTTTTGAAGAACTAGGACACTCTCGTACCGAACGGTTGTTGAATTTTCTTTTGGTTTTAAATGGTTTTGGTTTTCTTTTCCTTTAAAATTTGTTTGGTTGGCTAAGAAGTAGCCAAGTGTGACTTGTTTTATTTTTTTCGGACTCAGCTACAAGCATCCTAATTTATTTTTAAATATTATTTTTTCAAGATTAATTATTTTTAGTTGGTGTTAGATTGACAAAGGCAGTTACTCCTTTGTAAAATATCTGTTTGTTTACACAAGAAAAAAATATACTTATTCAGTTTTCTGTGTTATGAATTTCTGTTTCCTTTGAACCTCCAGACCTAAATCTTATTAACCTTATATTAGATAAGATAATAGAAGATGTAATAGAATAAAGAATATATAAGAATATAGAAAATAGATAAGATGTCGGTGAAGTAAGGGGGCCCTGATAGATAGAGAGATTTTACTTGTAAGACCGGGGTGTCTTGCGGGCTAGTGGATGTGACCCGCCGTGATTAACCACAGTAGGAGCAATTTGTGACTTTGGTGTTTTGCACAGAGAACATATCAAGATTATTTGATAAATAAAAAATAATAATTTGTATTTGAAAAAAATGTGGTGCTTTACCATTTCTCAATCAATTTCAAATCAAAAAGGAAGAAAAATATTTTATATGTTCTTGACCATAGGGAAAAATTATAACTTCAATAGCTTCTGAGCTGCATGTAACTTAGAAAGCTTGGAAATCAGCGAAACGAGACCGACTTATTAAATTCAAGTTTGTAAATATTTTCTTTTAGGTAATGTATGTATTATAACCAATTCTCAATCACTAAATTCCGATTTATCATGGAATATATCTGTTATAATCTAAAAGAATATAGTATAATGTATTCAATCAAAAATTTTGAAAATTAAGGTAAGTAGATTTCTTTAATGTCACTCCCTTTAACATTATTTCTAATACGTTCCTTTTAAACTGTACGTCTGAATAGTATGATCTCATGTTATTATCAGAGAATCTTTAAATACAACGTCTCATTATTTATTTTATTTTTTATAGCAAGAAATATTTTAATAACAATACACTATCCATAAGTAGTCCATTGTAACTAGCTGTGACTCAATTTGGATAGAGTATGTTTCCTTCATTAACAAAAGAAACGTGATCAAGCAACTAATGCATGACATAACTATAAGCTTCTGGTTTTATAAGAAAAAATACCAACAAGACCCTAAAATAATGGAAAGAACAAATCAATTTTCAGCCAATAAACCACCCAAAAATGAAAATTTATTTAGATATGTATTGCATTTGAGAAGTGAATTGCCACCTACACACGAACATAAACAGAGATATACGAAACACCCTGAGATAATAATATTAACTTGAAGGGTCCAATAATGTTTCTTGCCGACGTAAATGGCAATTCAGTTGCAGTATCGTAGCAATTGAGTTGTACAATGTGATTGCTATGAAATTGGAAGGAGCCGTATTTGCTCTCCCCATTCACACTGCTCAATTTCATTGCTTCAATATCCCATCGGAATGGTAGGCCGAGGCATTACTGGTATTAAGTTAATTGATATATTCGATAAATATAAAGGTTACACCTGAAACCTTTAAAAAGGTTTTATTCATTAACTCCTTTGAATGACCTGGCACATCCACTCACACAATTCACTACTACTTATTTTTCATCCGGTGAATAACTTTAATTGATTTGTATTATATATCTATTCGAATAATAATAATGTAAAAAGTAAATGTTTTGTCAGTAAAAAACTTTATAGAGAGAAAAGTATATAGACCGTTTATTCATCCATCTATCAATCCACTACCAGTTCTAACAAATACAATTAATAATACAAATCTACCAATCGGAAAACACTCTTAACATTCTTAATTTTCGCATATCAGATGTTCTTCTTATTCTTCACATAATTTCGTATGTCTTTCTATGGTAAACACATTGCACTGTATCACTAAATAGTAATATACGCCGTAACTTTATCTACCCGAACCGGAGTTCTTTCTCCCTTCCTTTGAGCTGGTATTGAGAAGGACCGCCCCCACCCGCCCGCAGATGAAAGACTAATCACAACGTAGCTTATATAATAGAACTAATCCCGGGTATCCTTTAAGGTTATTACCTGATCTTCTATTCTTCTACTCTGATAACTTGGGACCCTTCATACAACAAGTCCTACTTTTCTCTACTCCGTTGAAATTAACTCAACTCAGGGTTCGGGAAAATTCGTCCGTCTGAGTCTTCGTCTGGTGCCGTCCTACACAGATATGAGGTTCTTACTATATCTCTCCATTCATTATATTATTTGTCTTCCTTCAAAAACATTTTCTGTTATTTCTCTATGCATTAAGTACATCTTTGAACGGTGCATGCTGCTGAACGGAAAAGAAAACCATGTAGAACAATGTATGTCTATATGATTATTACTGTGTCATTTTCTTAAATTAACGAAACCACAGTAAAGGTCAGGTATACACTGATTTCAGTGCAGGAGAGAGTTGAAAAGATGGACATCAGGTGGTACTGCGTGGTAAAATACTTTCTGCAGACAGTAAAGAAAATTAATAATGCTTTTAAGCTGTCGAAATGAATGCTATGAACTGAAGCAAACTGTCTCATTTTCTCTGCCTACACATCTTTAATAATTGGACATTATGCCATTATCGAAAGAGTTTGCAGTTGAGAGCGTTATTTCGAAAAGTGGAAATATGGAGGAGGAAATACTCTCGTGAGAAATTAAAGCAAAAGCTGTCTTTGCTCGGCTGAGAAACATTCGCCAGAAAGTACGCCAGAAAAACGTACAGTGTGTTCTGCTCTACGGATGTGAAACGAGGAAGCTCACAAGGAACAAATTATGTAGACTCCAAGGCATCCTAGCAACAATCCGATGGCCGTAAATGATAACCAATGGTGGTCCATACAGCTACATAAGCACAGCTGGCCAAATGGAAATACCAGTAACATAAAAGCAGTGTTGGAAGGGCCAGTCTTGGAGAGAAAGCTTTTGGAACAGGGTGGGGTCATGGAAAGGGGTTAAGAGGCTGGTGGACGATTGAGAGGATTTTGTCTTATATCTTGCCTGCCTCGCTTGGATGTCTTCTCCAAAGTCAAGGATGCGTACTCCGATTACGAAAAGTAATGTTGAATTTTCTTGTGATCTGCTCTCATTTCCACCTCTTCGCTCTACCTTCAGCAAGCGTGTAACATTGAGTCACGTAAGCTTTGGTCCTTCACCACGCTTTAGGGGGGGGATGCTCAAAGTAAACATTATGTTTACGTTTTTTGAGAATGGTCTAAAACCTTATGAATGGCTTACTCAACTCTCAAGACGGCTAAGAGCTATTTATCCAGCAGTCTTCCAGGTTTGGCTCAAGGTACAGTTGGTCAACATCTAGCTCGAGGTACAGTTGGTTTGGCTTTCTATTAATCAATCCTTTGCATTAAAATTTTCTTTTGATTTTTTTATTTTTTTCATGGAATGGCGTGTATTATCAAAATAAAGAGTGCACGGACGATTTTCTAAATTTAAAGAAAACATAAGACTTTTGGAGCAATGATAAGAATCGACTACTACATCAACAGCTACTCCTTTCTCCATCTGTAGTCACGTGTACATTTTCAGTGGATATGTTAACGAACAGTTCGTTAATGACTTCGCCATCTGCAATTCTATTATCTTTTGAGCTCATGAAGTGAACTGTACTGTCGCAGGCGACAAGCTACCCTAAGTGTTGTGTTGCTAATGACAGAACCGTTTAACTTGGCTTCATGCCAAGATATTCATATGGTGTAATTAGAAATTTTTTATTGATTTATTAATTGGTTTCCAGAACGTCTAAATAACAATGGAATTGAAATGACTTACTTAGCAAATGGCTGGAATACAAATGATAGCCCGGTTCAGTTCAAGTATGAACCGTGTGGGCTCAAGTATCATCGACTGGACTCTGATGTTTTCTTCCCGAAACCCGCTTTGACAACATTACCTGAAATATTTCCCGTGTACTGCCTTCCTGGCTAATCGAAATTCTCTGTAGCATAAACAAAAAGTTGCAATTAAATCCTTAATAAAAAAAATAAATCTACTTATCCAAATATCCTTAATGTGAACCTCCATACCATTCAAGAAATCAAATATTTCTATGCCAAAAACTTACTAAGCGACGATGTTGTTTTTTGTAATTATGACATAAACTTGTCTTATTTATTTCTTGAATTATTTTCATTTAATTGTTTGTTTTGGAACATTGTTTCATAAGAATAGCAATATGGTCCAAAATAAATGTCTAGCTCACAAAAAATATAACATAAACTACTATGATGTGATGAGCTTATAATTAATGTTGGGTTACATATAATATATATGGTTATTTCAATGACCAACATAGTAATTCAACAGCATAATATTAAATAAAATTAAATAAAAAGTGATTTAAGTTAATGGCACTCACTATTAATTGTAACTAGGAGCATAAGAAAAATATAGGAATCCATATTTTCAGTTGTTAATTATTATATTTTATGTGTGGTTTCTTTCATAAATTTGCAAATTTTATGAAAATTATATCTTTAAAAAACTTTAGTTGCAAAATCATGTATATAGTGAGTAAATTTACAGATATTATTCTGATAAGCACACAATTAGAACATTTCAGATTTGGAAATAGCTCGGATGACTTAAACTGTATCAATTTTCAACTAGAGAATATTTTCTCTTTTCTGCCACCATCCATGCAGGGTAGAGTAGGAGCTTTGAAACAGAAATAAAGTCACAGTGGAATAAGAAAACAATAAGAAACAACTGACAAAACTGAATCAGCACAGAAGAAAGACGAGGGAATCCTTAAAGCGTTATATTCTTCCATATTAAATTCATTTTTTATTATTAGTATTTTTTTAATTGTTTATGTTGATAATTTGTTCCTATATATTTCTAAAGCGGTATAGACTATTTGACAAAGTTGTATCCATGCCCATGTAGTATTCTAATTGGATGGAGTACATAAATGCAAATAAACTCCACAGTTCATGGCTAGTGATGTGAGAAGGCAAGTAAGTGGACAGTGAAAAAAAATTGTTCAAGAACCTCACACGACTCGCAATTGACAGCAACTGGCATGACATGTCCACACAGTGACAGAAACTATTCGGCAGTAACACGCTCGGTAGTTCACACAGTGTAAAGTGGACAGCAGTTAATACGAGATTCCCAATTACCTTTTATCCATAGTGCATTGATTGATACTGCTTATTGCTTAATGCTAGACATTATGAAAGTAAAACGATCACGTGGATAGAAGAGAAGTAGTGCACAGAACGGCAACAGGGCTTGCCGTGTATGCGCCATGTATTGGGGGTCGCAAGCTTCTAATTTCGTGAGGGCATCTATAGTTAGTTACAGCTTCATCATCAAGTGCTGAATCAAGTCTAGTCTATGGTTTATCATTATAATTTAGAAATATTCTAAATTGCAGTCATTGATAAGATTTTGATTTATCAAAACTATTAGTTTAAATAAATAAAAATCCCTGGCAATGGGCTGTTTCTCCAATTGTCCTGAGCGTATGTGGCTCTCGCGCTCTTAGTCAGCCTCCACTGGCTCGTATCCGGTGACGCGGCTGACGGAGGAGCGTGGGGGACTTAGCAAGACTTCCTCTTTCGCATTCGAGGGATGTGACAACTGTATGAATGAGCGCGTGAATGAAAACTGTAAATATGGTATGAATGAAATCATTTATCACAACATGGATAAATGACACAACATGGATTCCGGACTTCACTGAGGGTTTTATCGCCAAGGTTTCATCGGCCTTATACAAAATGAGTGGCTACTTAAATCGTGTCCTCACAAACCTGGTATCATCCAGAGGTATTATACCTTGTTTTGTCATTTACACAAAACAATAAGACGTTAACTTAAAATTTGAGGCCCTATTAATACCAATATATTCTGTTGGTTCTATAGCCCTGTTTAAATTGATGAATGGTGGTTCTTGTTAGGTTTCTCTAGAAGAGAAAACCGATAAAGAGCGGAAAGTATCGCTCAGGTAAAATATTCCAGTACAGCTTTGTAACAGATGTAGGCAAAAGCTGGAGCCTTTGGATAAAGGCGGATAAAAAGAGAGCGATCTAATAGAAGAGCGATAGAGGGCTGGGTCTGTGTACAGATAGCCGGGAGGGAGTCGGGATTTATTCGCACTTGGATACAATCCACGCTCCATATTCCAGCCAAGCATACACACACTATGGCCCGCCATCCCACACCCTTCGCCCTAATCCCTAATGCTTCTATCCTTTATCGGCTATTGATGAGGTCTCTGGCTTTGTCTGCGGCAGCTCTATTATTTCCTGCTTCTACATCCAGGCACACCTTTCACCAAGGAGCTCCTGTCTGCAGGGCCACTAGGTTCTTTAATCATTTTCCAAATATCATCTAGAATCAATTAGTAACAACTAGTAATGTGTTTAGTCTAATTAGTGACAGCATTAAAATTCAATGTAATATTATTACCAGCCATGATTAACTCCTACACCATTTTCTTGTTATCAGAGCCTGATGAAGACATACATAGTATGACGAAACGTTGTCAATTAATAAATTTATAATAATTATTTATATAATAAATTTTATATAAAATAACTTTATTATGATAAAATTACAATCTGCCTCATTGGGCAATAAGTAATTGTGATAAATGTATTCATTCACTCGCTCATTCATACAGTATTTACAAACAGCCCAGAGACCTCCCAAACCCACATGGTTGTCACCTCCCTCGCATGTGATAGAGGAAGCGGAGTCTTGGGAAGTCCCCCACGCTCCTCCGTCAGCCACGTCACTGAATAATAGCCAGTGGAGGCTGACGAAGAGCTCGAGAGCCACATACGCTTGGATATAATTAATAAATTTAAAAAACTTTCATCTATAAACCTAAGTAGGTCTCCCAAAAAACTTTTTAGTCATATATATTTATTGAATTATATATTAAGATATTCTGGATTCTAAAAATCAAATTTTATCACAGTAATTTTAATTTCCGTTAAAATCAAATTCCGACCACATGGCCTCTCCTTTGGCCAATGAGAGGGAGCCAGGTTGAAGAGGAAAAGTTTAGTTTACGCCTAGACTTTAATGAGGGTGGTGCTTCCGTTCTCAGTGATTGGTTATTATTATAAGTTATTAAAGAATCATGAGACATACCGACGAGTAGAAAAAAAAAATTGGAAACCAGGTATGTTACAATATGTGTAGATGCCTTCAAAAAATATGCATGGATCGTTGAGTTACAGGGCAAAAGTGCAAATAAGGTCGACCTGGCATAAAGCGCCTGGCACGAACCAAAAAGTAAACATGGAACTAAAGGCTGCCCGCCGGCTATAGTGCACTTTGAGTTAGTGGGGTGTGACTTACGCCTTAGGACCACCGGAAAAGTATCTAACGGCGGAAACCACCCACCTGATTTCCTGCACGCCAACTTCCGGGTAACATCTGAACGACAAACGCTGGAGCATCTGGAACCATTCACGAACACTTTCCCTCGGTGCAGGTAAATCGAACAGTTCTATATAAGCTTACCTGACTAATCAACTTCTGCTCAATTACTTGTCATACTTTTCTCTATCCGTCCTTCTATTAAATTATTCCATTAATATTTTTTTTTAATTAAAAAATGTTTTTTTACATAGTTACTAGTGTGAGATCGTTAATCGAAGACGCGAAAAGGGTGTTACATATGGGTTAGGATCCCTGCCTTAGTAAAATGATCGAATATTCTAAAATGAAATAGGGACCTAAATCCAAATATTATCATTTGCCCGTACACCGCGGAATCATTGGGATCCTATAAATGACGACAATTTTTGACATCGGCAAGAGGAAACAGTTTGCATTGTTGCCCTGAAACCTGTTTAAAATTGTAGGCTTAATCTAATATTAAAGATGTTGGGAAGTTGTTGCGGAACTAATGACGCCGTGGGCCAGGAACACTGCTAACACACTCCAACTTGGGCCGGGCTCACTGCATACCCAATGCCCCCACTCAGCATACAGGCTACGCCCTGTCTCCCCATACGCCTCCCGAATACTGAGCAGACGGCTCCCAGACAGCTCTCGTCGCCTTACAGCGTCTTCGTCTCTTAGTTGTCTCTAGATCTGCGTATAAAATAAAAGAAACGAAAAGGATCTCTTCCACCACGGAGGGACCGTCATAATTCCTATATAACTCGGGGAAGAAACACGAAGGAAGTAGGAATTGTGTAATAAAGTAGTCTAAGTATTGCTCCTGAATCAAAGGTCCCATCCCACCTGACTCGTACATTTCTCCTTCCAATTAATAAAATAAACTGATAATTCATAACACTAAAAAAAAAAAAAAAAGCACACACATTGACTTAGGCAATATGGCTTAAATAATAGCCATTTATTTCAAAACTTTAATATATAATAAGCTTGTTTTTTTTTAAAAATTGACTTTTAAGCGAAGTATTCACTTATTCCTTTCTTCTTGTCCTGTGTTATAACATTATTTATTTACTAATTATTACATAAATAATAATACATTATAAATGTATGTCATTGTGTCATCATATTTTTCGTGTGATGATTACTCAAAATGCTTATCTAATGGAAAAATACTTCATTCCAAAAGTTGTGTTTTTATTACAAACCAGTGTACTACTGAATGAGGGTTGTAACATCTCTTTTTCAAATTCCTCCCAAATATGGCATATTAGGCAGAACAGCTGATACACTAATACACAGAAGGAGGAGCCATAAATGTAAAGCAGTGATTTGGCGGGCCGACTAAACAGCACGGCCATATATTCAAAGCCACCGTAACGATTTCCCATATTTAGCCATAACGCTTTATCATTGCAATGTGGTCCCTCAGCAGTATTTTCATTGAGCATTCAGACGCCCAGAGGAGATTAGGAGAAGAGCCCCATTTACTTTGATCTACCTAAACCAGGCTCCTATTGGTTCTACCTCTTTTGTGAACTTATCCGTTCTTTGTGCTATTGAGTCCGTTCCTCGCTCTCACTTTTAATGTCCTTTCTCTAGATGGCTCGATCGGTCTCCAACTCCTATTCAAGATACTCACTTAACAGATTCGACGAGTTTCCGGTCGGTTGGTCGCTGAAATTCGGAGGCGTTAGACGTTAAGTCACTAACCTCTATTGTTTGTTTGTTTGTTTTTTATTAATTTAATTATTGGATTACTATCTCAGGCAGTTACTATATAAAACATTACGCTTGGTCGTTTATCAACTGAAAAATATAGAGAAAACCGTTTTTGGGCATGAAAAGAAAAACACCCTCACCAAAAACCTAAGTGGTTAATCACTAAAGCACAAAGACGGATTTCATTTGTTTCTGAAAAACTTATAATTATCAACGAGTTGAACTTGAAAATATATTTTTTTTTTTTAATATATGCTAAAATTACAATCTGCCTTTTATAAGGCAATAAGTAATTAAGATAAATGCTCTCATTCATAACATATTTACAGTTCATCATTCACTCGCTCATTCATACAATATTTACAGACAGCCCAGAGACCCCCCAAATCCACCGCGAAGAGAAAGCGGAGTCTTGGGAAGTCCCCCATGCTCCTCCGTCAGCCGCGTCACCAGATACTAGCCAGTGGAGGCTGACCAAGAGCGCGAGAGCCACAGACGCTCAGGACATGATTGGAGAAACTGGCCATTGCCAGGACTCCCACTGTCACGCGTTTATAGCAGGTCACGAGGCCACTGCCGTTTCAGTCTCCGAGGAGGATTATAGGGATGAGTGGCGCAGTGCAATGACTGTGCTACAGGATTAGAGTGGTTGGAAAGGCTACTGTGGAATTTCATAAACTCGGAAGGGATGAGTTCTAGAATGTAGGGTATGTTAAGGTCGTTATGAAGGGTTTTGTTGCTGACATAATAAGGGGCATTTACTATTGTTCTCAGGACTTTTGATTGAAAGGATGGGATACGCTTGATGTTCGACTTTTTTGCTGTCCCCCATAGCTCTATTCCGTATGTCCAGATTGGTTTAAGTATAACTTTGTAGATTAGTAGTTTATTTTCTATTGAGAGATGGGATGTCCTTTGAAGTAGTCTGTACAGTTGTCCAAAGCGTCTGTTTAGTTCTTGTCTTTTTAGTCTCGTATGTGGGTTCCAGGTCAGTCGTTTGTCAAGATGGAAGCCTAAGTACCGTACTGTCTCGGATACAGGGAGAGGAATAGAATTAAAATAAACTAGTGGACAAGACTTGCGACAAAGGGTGAAGGTAATGTGGGAGCATTCTGCTTCATTAACTTTGATCCGCCATTGATTGCACCAATACTCGATCTCGTCAAGGTGTTTTTGAAGGTTATGGGATGCTATGTCGGGGTCTGGGTGGGATGACAAGACTGCAGTGTCATCTGCAAATGTGGCCAAGAAGGTATTGGGAGTAGAGGGGACATCAGCGGTGTATAGGTTATAGAGGATGGGGCCCAGGACACTGCCCTGTGGAACTCCTGCACTTATGGGATAGTAGTTAGAGTATTCTAAACCACAGCGGACTTGGAAGAAGCGGTTTGAAAGGTAGGATTGTAGGATTAGGAAAAGGGTCTGTGGTAAATATCTTTTGAGCTTGTAGAGCAAACCTGCGTGCCAAACCCTGTCAAAAGCTTGAGCTATACTTGAAAATATTATAACTTTTACTTGTTGCGCTTTAAAAATATTTTTTAGATGACCGTGAGGCACCATATCGATCAACTTGTAGAATCCATTCCGATGAAAAAAAAAAATTCATTAAGATTTTACTTTATGAAATTTTAAATAATATATTAAATTAAACGTATTTATTTAGTTTTAAAATTGAGCACTATTTATTGAAATATTGATATTTAACTAATCCTTATCTCATTGCATGTCACTGCATGAAGGTGGCAGATGTGGGATGTTGAACGCACAACTTCTAAATTAAAAAATGACAAGATGGTTTAAGACTGCTTTAAAAAAAAGCTGTGCCATTCAGATGTAAATATACCACATATTCTAACATGTTATTTATATAGTTGATACTTCTGTGTTGTTGCAAAGGTAATTTTCAGTGATTAAAATAGTTCTGAAAATAAAATAAAAGGTTCTAAGAAACGATTCCTATCTGAAGTTGAGATTGCTCGAAATTGCTCTCTCGCTTTCTACATCTTAGGTTTTGTTTACAAAAATTGAGTTTACCATTGCAAAAAAAGGGAAAAAATGGTGAAGCAGAAAGAGAATATATTCCCTCAGCAAATACCTTCTAAATGTATACACTTCATTCACCGTATCATAATTGTACAATGCCTGTTTCGTCTCCCTTAGTGCGGTTCTCGTCTATAAAACCAATACTTTAGCCCTTATGGTACCCAGCCTCTTATTTATACGGTTCCTTAGAAGTCTAAAAGCAAAGTGAGTTCTGTTTGATTGATAAAGCCCTGAAAATAAGCCCGTCTGGGCGGATCCTTCACCCGTCATGGCACGCCTTCCATTAACTGACCAGGGTTCCGTGCTCGTCCTAGGAAATTGACAATTTCCTAAAAACTAGGCAAACCCTAATTCCACTGGCTGTGTGTGAAGGGAGCGACTCCCGTGACCCGAGATTGAGTTATGGCCAAATGGATTAGGATTATCCCGGTCCGAAGCCGGCCACTCACGCACCTCCGCTATCCAATCTCCCAGTTCCCGGAGGCTACTTCTACCCCATACATCTTGTCTTATATCCTTCCCTTATTCGTACTTTGATCTCGGGGATTGTTTCATGAATTATTAAAACTGGATTGTTCTGCTTTATCAAATGGCCAACAAGAAGCTTATTTACACATATAATATCGCACCAGTCCTAAAGGAGCGGTTACTTTGAAACGGGTAAAGGGCTCTTTATCGTCTTTCATCTTTCGTCTATCTTTAAATCCTACAATAGCAAAAAATGTTCTATTCTATCTGATCGTATCTCCGAAATGAACTGATTAACTTTTGATGAATGCGCAAACACAGAAAAAAAAATTAAAAGAAGAATAATTTTGGCTTCTTAAAAAGTTAGTTGGTGCTTTCATTGATATCCTCACTGATATAAATCTGGAATTTTTAAAAATTATTTTAAATATACAAATTGTCTTCTAAACGTCCTTAATTGCAAACTGCAAACCAAGAATGTTAGTTAAAAGTGTCGAGTTTATGTTTTTATCTTTAATATGGTATGAATGAAAGCATTTATCACAATTACTAATTCCCCAATGAAGCAGATTGAAATTTTATCATAATAAAGCTGGTTAATAATAATCATATATGCGTTTGATTCATATTTATGAAAACCACGTTCTATGTCTCAGTTATTTCAAAGGATTATTTATTCTCGTTTATAAATGTTTAAACGCCTACCATTAGGCACATAGTTTAAATAAAATCATTAAAAAGTTAATTTATGGTGCGTTTAATTTAATTTAAAATTTCGAGGCAACACATTTTCGGGTCTACTTGTAGCAATGTGACGTCATAATTAAAGGAATAAACGAATAAAGTACAAGAAGATTCAAGCATTTTAAAAATCCATCAAATATTTTATAATCTGCTAGTTATGCCATTTTACTGAATCTTAAGGTGGTATCCAACTATTCCCGCTTAAATTAGCAAAAAGTCTCAAGAAACGTCAACCAGGATACAAATTTACACTGCTCTACAAAAAATGTGTTACATTTAGAACAAATTAAATCTTTACTAACCAATAAAATTATTTCGGCTTTCAATTATTTTTTTAATTAATATTAAACGTTTTCAGTGATAATAGGCTAAAAATATGATGGAAAACCCCAATAAATATTCAAAAAAGTTATTTAAAAAAATTAACAGAAATTTCTGATCACGAAAAATAAATCCTTATGATTTAATAATAAAATCTTCATTGCGATAAAGTTACAATCCTTTTATTGGTTAAGTTGCTTGCTTAAGTGGTAAGTTGCCTTTTATTGGGCAACAAGTAACTGTGATCAATGTTCTGATTCATACCATAAACAGTTCTTCATTCACTCGCTCTTTCATACAGAATTTACAAATAGTCCAGAGAACTCCCAAATTCACACACACGCAATATCACCTCCCTCCCATGGGAAAGATGAAGCGGAGTCTTGGGAAGTCCCCGCGTCGTCACCGAGCTGCCAGGTGATAAGTCATCCAAGCCACTGGTGAATGACCAAGAGCGCGAGAGCCACAGACGCTCAGGACATGATAAGGACGGTGTATATGTTATAGAGGATGGGGCCAAGGACACTGCTCTGTTGAACTCCTGCTTTTATGGGATAGCTGTTAGGATATTCTAAACCACAGCGGACTTGGAAGAAGCTGTTTGAAAGGTAGGACTGTAGGATTAGGAAAAGGGTCTGTGGTAAATATCTTTTGAACTTGTAAAGCAAACCTGCGTGCCAGACCCTGTTAAAAGCTTGAGCTATGTCTAGAAAGGTAGCAGTTTGGTTTCAATACTTCAAGTTGGGGTTCAATACTGTTTGGTTTCAAGGGCTGAGGATATGTGATCAACAACGCGATGGCCTTGTTGCGGAACGTTGTAAACGGAAACCAAACTAGTGAGTAGGAAAAAGGTTTTGGGATTCAACAATTGGAAGTAGACATTTTAATTTTCAAAGATTTTTGAGAGGTTAGGGGGAAGGCTAATTGGAAGGTAGGATGAGGCGTCATTGGGTGGTTTGGTGAATAAGACAATAATATAATGTTTCCAGAGGTAAGTGCTTCGGTCGGATTTTGCAACTATAAATGTTGTGTAAAGGTTAGGAAGATTATGTCCTTGGGAGGAAGTTGTTGGAGAATTTTAGGTATGTTTTTCAGAAGGTATTTGACCTCTGAGGTGTTAATAGCCATTATTTGGTGGAAGTAAGAAAGGGATAGGTGAAGTGAGGAGAAATCTTCAATAGCTGTGGTATGAGTGTGGTTTTGATGACTAAAGTGAGGATTGACGGAAAGATTCAGAGCGAATTCTTCCGACCTTTCCCCATCTGAAGCTTCACAAGACCAATTATCACGATGGAGTGGGTGTGGAACTGGGTGATATTTTAGGATCTTTTTAGTTACATTTCACAGGGGATTATCCCCTGCAGACATCGAGCCGAGGTAGGAATTAAAAGAACCGGATCTAAAAAACGTTAAATGCCGCTTTACCAATCTGCTGTAATGGTTGCAAGAGCGACGAACATCAGGATGTTGGATTTTTGCCACGATTTTTTTCTCGAATGGCGTTAGGATTGGATTAGATCTTTGAGACGCTGAGGAAAACGATTTCGAAGCGAATTTTTGCTGCAGGGTGACAATACCTCTTACAGTTAATAAAAAAAATTATGTTTTAGTATTAGATATCCCTCCTCTGCCTTAAATAACAGCCTCAAGTCTTCGAGGCTTTGCTGGTTTGCTGCAACTACTTGATTCATATCTTCCCACGTCTCTACTAATGAATTTCTTAAATCGTGTATGTTAAAGGGAGGGGTGGGGGGTTTATCTGTCGCCTTACACGTCTGCCAAGCTCGTTCTGCATGTGATCTAGAGGATTTAAATCCGGGCTGCGAGCTAGTCACCTCAAAGTCCGTATACCACCATCATGAAGGTATTGCAAAACAAACACACGTGAAACTGTCATTATCCTGCATGAAAATGAAAATTTCACCAATAAATGTGAAAAAATGATTACGTACTCCTGGATAATTTCGTTCGCATACAAACCGGCATTAACAGAAAGCCTGCGGAACAAGTGGAGCTCTGTGTTCACCGTCATAGATATTCCACCCTAAGCCATCAATGGGCCATCAATTGAACACTCCCAATAACATAATACTCAGCGAAGCGCTCACCAGGTTTTTCACAGTAGCAATTGAAAACCGATTGTAGCGACCGCTAACTACATAAGTTAAATCACCCTATACTCTATTGTATATATATTGTAAATTGGTTATAATATGTTGTAAATTAATTTAAACAAATGTAAATAATATTACCAAACCATAAGTCATATCAGTGTAAATATTGTAAACAATAAAAGACGCAGCTGCAAAAAACTAGTTTAGAGGCCCTTGTAGAGGGAGTCAGGTAGCTCCTGGGGCTGGGTGGGTCCTGGTCTAGAACAGTCTAGCGTCACCCAACCCTGCGATTTGGTCAGAATAAAACCTCACCCTATTGGCCAGAATAAAACCCCAGCCCGTTGGCTACTTTGGGCTATATATACCCCATAGTTTTAGCCGATAAGTCATTCCAACTACGGCTCTCTGGACTAGTACTTGCAGCTGCACTGATGTTTCTAGATTTGGCCTTCTCATTTATGAAAACCTCTGCATATCTCTTTCCTAACCTCTCTGTGTTTTAATCCGGCCTTGTCAGACTCCACACTTTCCTAGTTGGATTCTCTGCCTTGGACTCGCTAAAACTAGCACCTCCTTGGAAGAGATTTCTTCCTTGCGACGACGGTCACCTGGGGTGGGGCCCTACGAACTTTACCTAGTAGTGTCTCCCACAGCAATTCAGTCTGCCTCTCTCCGGTTCACACTCTTCTTTGGGATCCGGACGGTTTTCGCCTACCCTCAGATACCGAGTGTGAATTCGTGGTCATTCCAACGCCACATAAAGTACCTACAATACCTACCCTATACCTGTTCTCCTTAACATAGTGCATTGTCGGGGCACATACCTATCAAATATGGAGTCAGATAGTACGGTAGTAAGATCCGTCATGAAGCAATTGTCCAGGTCATAGCCTAATCAACCCTCACTTCGTCACTAGGGCTAGGGTAACTAGGCACCCCCCTCGTGACGACCCGACACCGATTCTGAAGGGTGGTAATACATTAAATCGGAGGTGTAATACAATATACCGGTCATTTCTTGGATCTCTGACTCATGGTCGACCTGAACCGGATCTGCGATGTGCACAAACCTGTCTCAAGGTAACGAGTAATTTTTCTGCAAAAAGAAGTTTAAGCTAATGCCATTGCATTGCACGGGCTGCATATCTTTGGCTTCGACCTTCTTCTACTAAACAAACAACACAGGCTACTTGCTTGACCGTCAAAACCACTTCTTAGATTAAAATTGAAAAAAAAAACCTTTTGCTAAAGTTTAGAGATGATTTACACAACTAATCACAATGGCGAATGAAGTTAAATTATGATAAAACTTTTAGGTTTTGTAATAACATAAAGGATTAAAGGATAATATAAGGATTAAGTTTCAGTATAATAACAAGCCAAAGATCCAATTAGTATTAACATAGACAAAAACAAACTATCTCATGATTAATCGATTATTTGGTAAGTATGTATAATTTATAATATAATGTAATATTTCGGTAAGTGATAACAAAAACATCTCAAAGATACTGCAGATGTGCAGATATTTCAGTGTAAGATAGTAAGTCCAACAATAGCGGTTGTGATATGATTCAATCCATCTGAAATCCGACAATTAATTTTTGATTAATATACAATAATGTAAAATATGGGGGAAATTTGTGGTCGATTAGTTTACCCGTCAAGATCTATCAACTCCCAACTCAGAAGTTTTATCAGATTTAAAGTTCTCATTTTTTCCCTATTGTTAACACACGAAACATATTAAGACAAAATTAATTTCAAAGATATTCCAAAAACATAAAGTTTAGAAAGCTAACTATATACAGTCCAGCAGATCTCAACAGTATTTTTTAAATTAACAAACTGGTAATTCACAATTTATTTTATTTTATCTCCACGCGGTTTTTAGTAACCTAGATGATTTAGCAAATAAAATGAAGTATTTTTCGGAATAAGTTTTTTCTACAGGATAAAATGTTGGTCCAATAAATTAATTATTATTAGTGATTAATGGTATAATAATAATTATTCTTGTAATTATTGCATTAGTCCTCCTATGTATACTATTTAGTACATAATCGATGTATAAAATATAGGATACTGTCTTGCGAAGGAATCCAACTAAGGGCAGCAAAAGCTTTTCCTTAGCTATAGTCTCCCAATATTTACGAAAATGAAATAAATTCTACTAGCATCAGATATTCGAAAATCGACTTCCTTGAACTGATTGGAAAGTAAAGCCTTTGGGATAGGAATTAAGTTATTAAATAAATTCTTTATGGATTGTCTCATTTTGAATGTTGGGATAACTTTTTTCTCGTTTTAGTTAATATTATATGCCCTAATACGAAGAATATTTAACATTTTAAACGCCCATAAAACAAAAGTATTCTAGATACTTGAACCCATGACCAATCGTCAAGATGCTCACCATTACACCATATGTTTGTGGAGTAATGTCATTGTTCGATAATGTATTTTTATTCCGAGAACGTTTCCTTGGGTTTGGTGTGTTTTGTGCATAGTATCAGTTTCTTTACCTATGGTTTGCAGACTTTGCCTGAACAATATTTTGTTTTTCTTTCCTGTACATGACATTTTACTTTTACTGAAACGCATATGTATATATTTTGCATCGTGCTACCATTATTTCATTGACTAGCTACCGCCCCATAGAGGATTTGGCTTTGCTAGCCTCTGGTTTGATATATACCTGCAGTGCACTCAGGCCCTGTGTAGACCAACATAGCAGAGAGCAGTAACCAGCACGAACCACGAACTTGTACGTCAGATCTCACGGAGGTCCCTCAGGGAGCCCATTGTTGCTAAGGTGGCTCATAAATCGACGGCCCATTGTGGCTACATAGTGGGGCCCATGTCCCAGTCTTCCGCCATCCCAACTCTCTCGAAATATAATCTTATTTTCCTTCATCTCATGAGTTACAGCGTGTTTACTTCGGGAACGCACATGCATAGACAAACAAGCAACAGCGATCCTACTCATCTTTAGTTTCCACCGTATTATCACCTTTAAAAATGAGAAGTTTCGATTAGGATTCATTCTTAAGTAGTGCAGGTAAAAGACTGTTTGTTTAATGATTAACAAACACAAAGGGTGGGTACTAAGAAATCGGTCATAAAAATCGATTTAAATTTTAAATTCTCATTCCATAACATCTTTACTATTTTTATTTATTTATTTTTTTTTTTAGGTTTCTACGTCTATTTGCTTTGACAACAGGTTATTTAGGATCTAACACCACAATCGCATACTTCAGTATGTGATTGTGAATTTCATTACGTCCCTATGTACACCTGTATACCCCATGAAATCCATTCCCGATATATCTGTAAGGTACATTTTACAACGCTTAAGTTTAAAAAAAAAATAAATAAATAAAAAAAAAATCAACATTAAGATTTTGGTCTCATGATAATGATATAGAAAGCGTTAAGGAAAAACCCACTCCTACCTGTCCATATGGTTTTTTTTATTTCAATATTAAGTGTTTCAATTATTTATAAATGTTTTCATTTGTTAAAAAGGCAATTTTCAGGGACCTACATTGGTTAAGCAATTAAAATGAAATCTTTTTGGTAAATACTAAGTCATTTTTTTTTTTCAAAATAATTTGGTAAGTAATTTATAAATTCATACCGCGTCCCTGTTCCACGCCCGGGCCAATGCTCAATATGTTTCATATGTTGCTAAGCCCTTCATTTCATTTACATGTTTCAAGAAATGAACGTCAATTCATAGTTTGATTTGTTTTTTTTATCAGTTTCTCAGATATTACATATATCCGTATAATATATTTTACAATTTTCTAGGCGAGGCGTGTTAATCGAACCATAAGATTAATGGCCGCTAAAAGGGTAACGATTCCAGCTCTAAAGTATTACCTTCCACAAAAGAGAATTGTAATTGACGTTGACAAATTGATGGAAGACAGTGTATAAAGAAAAAAAGGCAGAAAGGAAGCCTGAGTGATATCCACATCAGATATTTATCTTTATATTTTCTCTCCCGTTATTCAAATTTTTTTTTTTTTTTTTGGCAGAATAAAAATTTTAGTTCAGCTTTAAATTCAATGGGAAAAAACAAGGACATGAAATTTTTTATATCAACAGTAAAATATTGTGAAAAGATACTCGAGCTAAAATTCTTTATTTTATTTATCGAACCACCTCGGCCACTAAAGTTGCCTTTTTTCGAAAAGAAAAAAATATAGCTACTAATACTGAACAAATTTGCTTTAAAGTTTTGAATTTTCCCCACGGTTAAGGACCCAATATAGCCTGTAACGCAAAAAAAAAAATTATTCCAAAAACAAAACAGCCAAAAGTTAATCCCTGCCTTCGGCAATTAAGGAAGACTCAATAATTAGAAAGATATTTTTCCGATAGAGATCGATTTCACATGACTGCAGGCCCACTTGACCCACTGATTACTCCTCTGTAGCTGTTCCATACTCCTGATGGAAAGCTAATCAAATGCGTTTGAAGTACCCCCCACTACTGGCCGAAGGTCGCCTCTGATAAGGGCCCTCTCTCCTAGACCACTTTACTCAGTGCTCGGTGGGCCCTATTGCGATCCTCGATCTACTCTTCATTAGACATTCAATTACTAAATAAATCCCTAGAACAGCTTAGTATTCTCCGTCTTTCATATCCTGTCAAGCGAGACTTCTTCTTTGTCTTCTAAAATTGAATTCTACTAACAGTAATCATAATATTACTATAATTTAATAAATTAATAAAAGAACAATATGATTTGATAGCTAATTCAATAGTTTAGAAAAGGATTCCGTTTACATTTTATAATTTATAGCATTATAGGTACCATAGGAATACTAACCTTATTGCATTATATAAAAATGAAATTTTATAATCCCAAAAACCTGTATTCCACCTCCCACTATCACCTATAACCCTACCTTAGCATCCGCACCAACTTGTACTCCACGAATCCTTCCCCCAGCGGATTTTACCAGACTCAAGCTCAACTTGAACACTCCCTATGCGCCTAATACCTGATGTGACAAGAATCTTAAAGAAGGGAGGAGTTATGGACGCAAACAGCCTACATCAGCACCTGAAGAAGCATTGGCTCATATCCGCTCATCCTCCCCCATATAAAATTCCTCTAGAATTAATTAGCTCTCACTCTCTTCCCACTTAGACGTAAGGCAGTGACTGTACTGATTTATTACCGCTTACTCTGTTTCTTCTTTCACTAAATTGTCACACGCAAATCACAAAATTACAATTGTGTAAAGTGAATGAGAGATGTCTGAGTTCATATCGAAGTCTTCTCATCATTCAGTTTCTTTCAAGCGATTGTTAAGTAACTAAACGGCATTTCCGACCACAAATATTTCGTTTTTATTTTTCAAACGACAAGTAATCAAATCATGTTTTGGATGATGTTTGTCATTTTCCTCAGAAAAACAAGCAAACCGTTTATAATACAATTATCAAACTAGTACGGACCTAAGGACTCAAACTATCGATTTCAACGACAAAAGGTAATCCTGCACTATACCAGTGGTCACCAAATTTTTTTTCCGAAGGTCAGTTTTCAAACATCGTAAAACTTTCGCGGTCCAGAAAACTTAAACCTCGCCACCCCAATTCCCTACAATGTCCCCACCTCTACCACTCTACCAACTACTCTACTCACCTAGGCAGCCCTTTGCTCAGTCAAATTTTTCTTTGAAATCAGGTATTATCTTACGTGCAAAACACAATGCATAGCAATGAAATGAAGCGCACAAATACTAAATCAATTGCTATTAAAAGGCACATATAAATTCAAAAGGACTACTCACTGACATTCATTGCGGTCAATGTTCAACGGGAAATTGTTTTGTCATTGTAGCGACCGCTAACTACATAAGATAAATCACCCTATACTCTATTGTATATATATTGTAAACAAATGTAAATAACATGAACAAAATATATTGTAGACAAATGTAAATAACATGAACAAAATATAAATCATTGTAAATGTGTTAAGCAATAAAAAATGCGGGTTCCCAATGAGTTATATGAGCTGAGACAACAGCTGTCAGTCGCAGGTATGAGACCAGATGAGGGAACAGACCCCAGAGGCCAAGAACCCTGCCACCTTGCCAGCCTCTCCCAGAGGACAAAGAAACCGCGCATCATTGGTTACACCAATCTTAATGATGGTTGGCTAAGGCCAAGGGTGGCTGGGTATTTAAGCCTAGGGTCTAGCCCCTGTAAATCATTCTCTCCTGGCAACTACTCACTGGTTCGTGGCTACCCGCTTGAAACTCTGAAAACCTGGCTGCTTCTTTATGAAAAACCTCTACATCTCTTCTCACCTAACCTCGCTATGTTTTAGTCCGGCGTTGTCAGACCCCACACCTTCCTAGTGGGAATCTCTGCCATCGTCTCGCTAAAACTAGCACCTCCTTGGGAGAGACCTCTCCCTCGCGGACGACGGTTGCCGTGGCCCTGCAAATTTTCCTAGCAGACCTCCTGCGGTAATCCAGTCTGCCTCTCTCCGGTTCACACTCGCCTTTGGGATCCAGACGGTTTTCGCCGACCCTCAGATACCGAGTGTGAATTTGTGGTCATTCCAAGACCATATAAACTACCTATAACCTACCGTGTGCCTCTTCTCCTGAACATAGTGCACTGTCAGGCCACATACCTGGACTCAAAAAAATGGAGTCAGATAGTAAACCCGTCATGAAACGATTGTCCAGGTTATAAACTCAAACAACCCTCACTTGTCACCAGGGCTAGGGTAACCAGGCACCCCCCTCGTGACGACCCGACAATCATTAATCCTCTTGCGTCCATCTGGATATGTTGAAAAGGACCGCAGCAGTCACTTCCACTATTTGATAAAGAAGAAGAGCAATTACCTCTGATCCTCTTCGTTGGCCAGTAGCGCAGCGGCCGTATTTCTCAAACATAACAACAATATAGCACTTAGCACATAATAGCATGTTAATAAACATAGCACAACATGTTCTGCTGTACCCTTTTCGTCCAGCTAGCTATGGAATCCCCTGATTCCTTTTAGGTCACGGAAGCTCCAATAGACATGTCCTTCTTTGCCTTTAACCTTCCTTTAACTAAGAGAAGTACTTGCGAAAACTCCCCTTGGACGTACACCTAGAGGTCCATCCTTCAATCTATAATCCCTCCCTTAGTTCTAGAAGTCATCTTCATGGTATCACTTCCACGGGTGACATGGGGTGGGAGGTGGGGACATTGTAGGAAATTGGGGTGGCGAGGTTCAAGTTTACTGGACCACGAAAGTTTTACGATGTTTGAAAACTGACCTTCGGAAAAAAAATTTGGTGACCACTGGTATAGTGCAGGATTACCTTTTGTCGTTGAACCTTGACCTTTTCTCAACTTGGCTCTGAGGTGCAACTCCATCAGTTCAAGTTTTGTAGGAACTGGTGCAGTTAATTCTTGCAATGCATCATAAGAAATGGTTTTGGTGGCTCTCATAACCTTCATCAGCACTGTCCAAATTTGGTGAAGTGAAATTCGTTTATATGATATGACCAAGACTGTGCGCTATACCCCATGAAGCCAGCCTACTGGTGATGACCAGAGTAAAGAATTACTAAAACCAGTAATATTTTACCACACAACGCACTCCCTTTCATTCTGTGACTTTGGAGACAACATATATTCGATATAGAGGGTATGGCTCAATAAGGCCCCGAACCTTACTCAAAGGTGAGTCATCTCAGACAAAACACGAGCGTCCTGCTTCAGAGTTTATAGCAAATTATGCACCTGACTCGTGCACCTTACCCTGAACCACCGCTCCAACGTCTTCACAGCAGCCATTGTAATTTTCCTACGTCACCTCACGACCCACAACCAGCAAAATAACCAAGGAAACTAATTTTCCTCTAACGTGTCTTTTGATTTGACTATGAAAGGTTATTAATAATTAAAGGGTTTGCCGCAAGGAGGCAACTCCATTTCTAACTTGAGGGAAACAAAAAATAAACACAGCTCTATGAGCTGCCTCTTTTTTGCCCCAAACGTAGTAGCAGCTTTAAGCTTTATTGATTCAAAAATAGAGTGATCTACATCGTTATTGTACCAAACACAAGGACTATTTTTTTTTTACATAAGGCATGTAACTCTAAAATGTAGAAAATGGAGCTGCCTCATTCATGCTCCAAGCCCTTCAATTGTGAAAAGGGGGTTTCATATCTTTAGCTTTGATTTCCCACCCTATTCTTATCAGATTTATTATCAATTACGTGGCACATTTATGGCTTGGAACCAAAGGGAGAAAAAATATGATAATCTCATTTTCGGATAAATAAATGATGACGACAATCAGATATCAACTATATGACCGGATCCAATCCCAGTGTTAAAATATTCCAGCCATTGATTTAAGACAACATGAAAATAATATAAAAAAACACTTTGTTCCACATGCCGGGAAGTTATTAGCAGAACTGTCTGGTACAGCCACTAAAAAGACCTCTCTTGCTGGAAATTAATTAGCATTACTCATTGAGTAAGAACTGTAATTGGAAATGAATCACAGTATATTTTAAGCTGAATAATTTCAATTTAAAGTTGAATACAGAATCACATTTAATGGAGAAAAGAAACTGTTGCAATCATTAAAATATGCATAACGATTAATTTATTATACATAAATTACCCAATGCATGAAGAAACGTCTTTAGATCTAAAATACCACTGAAACGACAACCCTTCGTTATCAGTACTATTTTTGAAAACAAGAGTTGACTTCACCGGTGCCTTTGAGGCATGCCTGAAGGGTGGCTTAGAGAAACAATTACGCCCCTTGTTGTTTCTGGCCCTTTGTCGTTTTTCTTCCTCTTATTTTCTGCTCTTCCAACCGACCGAACTCAAATCAGGTGGTACCCTAATGTAGAGGAATAGGTCGTCCTATACGTATATTTTCTCAGCTAATAACATGAGAAATAGGATTAATCATGTTAAAAGATGTTTTTTTTTTTATTCCCTACAATTAGGGAACAAACTCTTATCCAAGTCCAACACTTATGAAGATCCTATCACGCAAATTTTAAGTTTTATGGATTTTTACCCACATCTTTGTACTCTAGACTATTTTGTGCAGGATTTCGTGTTCGAGTCGTTTGGTATTGCAGGTTCAAGTCCCACACTTTTTGGATGTGAGTGTATTTCATTGGAGATAGTGACCTGTAGATAACCAAACTACCGTTAGGTTCCTAACTCAAATTGAAATCTACCATTGGAAAGCCTAAAAGACGAGTGTCTAAACCAGCAGTCACTGAGAAAGAAAACGTATAGCTCATATCTGGTTAAGTAGATAGCGAGTGATTTGTTTTCAACTTTACTGTTAATCTCTTTTAACTATAGTCGCTCCTTCGGCAGATGGTTGACTACATTTTTCAGTAGTAACGTATTAACTTGGCAAAATACCTCTATTAAATAACATTTGTTTATGTTCACCTCTTATTTTCTATTTTATTTCTTTGCAGAGATAAAAAAAATTGTTCGGAGAATCCTTTGACTATCTTCCTGGTAACACCAAAATTTCACCAGGACGGTTGTAGCTGACACTTCAAAATTATAATAGCGTTTCTCACTTCTGACCTCATAATCTATTAGCTGATACCAATAATGGCGGAGGTTCCCGCTATAGCATGCTTATTTCCACTCCTGCAGTCATTTTAATTAGTAACAGACCTCATGGTTTATGTGAATACATAACTTCAAATCCACAGAGGAACTCTAATAGGTCTATTCTGAGTTGGTTTTCACTAGCTTTAGAATATGGTCTCTCAATTTGGGAAGTGCCTTACAAATTTGTTTAATTGTTCTATCATAACACTTAAAATTGATTCTTATAATCACTGGAGCTGTGTCTATGAATCAAGAAACACCAGGTTTCATTGAACCTGTACTTATCGGTACCTTTACTTCATAGACCATACACATAATCTAGTTGTTTCCATACTGACTTCTAACTGCAGAGACCTGTGTTCTATCCTCATCGGGGCTAACTTAGTCTCATAAGGATAAATGAGTAGCTACTTGAATAAAGAAGTCGCAAAATCAGTTATGAATACCGATTTTAAGATTGAAAGAAGTGCTTAGTGTTAATCACACTGCACTCTGCATTACCTACCAAATACAGCAACAACCTCTAGTCGGAATCTCCATGTAATTATTTTTTTATTTTTTCCTATCACATTTTTTGTAAATAAAACCACTCCAAAATATTACTCACAGCATGAAGCGTTACCTGTTAACAAGGTAGTATAGAAGCCTATAATAGGCCTTGAGTCTCCCCAATATGTACATTTATAATTAAAACATAACACAAATATCATCACTTTGACTAAATCTTTGAGCATTTCTGGACTGAATTTTTTTAAATGAATGTGAAAATATATAAAAATTTATTGAAACTTGTAAAATACTATTAATACAAACAGTACTATAAGCAATATTTAGTATATTGGGTTATTATGGTTTTCTTACCTTATATTGGGGGGGGGACCTCCCCACAGCTCAGCAACCAAACCATTTCACCTATCACAGTTCAATGTTAAATGTTTTGTATGAGGTTACGAACCCCCCTTTGCCTTAAGTGATACTCTGGCCTAGGATGAGATGGGAGAATAAAGCATTATTGATGATGTTGAGTGTTTATATCATGAAATAAAACACCTTCTTTCTCTTTAGAGCTTTATTGGTTTATACCCGAAAGTTTCCAATGGATTAGAACGTCATCCTCCCCGGTTCAAGCTGATGGCAACTATAGCACTTGCTAGTAACAATGTCTGGCCTTTGAGAGATCAAACTTAATGATTAAATGTGAATGTTGATAATATTGCTCTGTTCTATAATTATTTTAATAATTTCAGTGCTAATCTTAAATTCACATATGACCTGTTGTCAAACAAAAAATTAGATTTATAAACTTCTTCAGAAGTATGTTTAAGAGTCTATTAAGGCCTAACCTAATACTATTATAACATAATGCAATAATCTATTCATCATTGTTTCATTAAAATGTCCAGATGAAATTCTACCAATAGGTACACATTTCAGGAACACAGAGGTACCCAAATAATACCTGTCTTCATACCACAATGTTATGAAATTTGAAAAAAACATTATTACAAACCAGTTACAATCTTTTCTTCATTTTTTTTTAATTTTTAATTTATGTATAAGGATCAATTAAACCCATTGTTTGGCAGTGTCATTATGGAATAAATCTAGAGCAATTGAGGTAAACAATGAAATGAAATCCAAACCTAATTTTCTTTGTTTTTAATATTGTCAAAAACTTTAAATTTATTTTTTATATCAAATTTCACATCATAAAATTAGTACTATTTAATGTATCTAGAAATATTTTATTTTATGGATGGATTCCTTAATGTTATTTATGATTGGCCTTGGTTTATTTTCCCTAAAATAGTTTATAAGGTTTATGCAATTTAATTAGGACATAATCCCTACCATTTCTGTGTTAACAATTTGACAAATTAAATTTATTTAAGGATTTAATGAATAAGCTTATTCGTTTTTGTTCCAAGGTTAGTGGAGTGTATTTATAAGATTACAGTATTAAGGATTAATATTCTTTAAATTTCTAACACTGCAATCTGTAATATATTTTAACTATAAATTAATTGTCCTATTTGTGAATATGTATATCCAAAATGTATGTTCAAACAGATAAGAGTAGAAAAAAATAATTAGATCACTTAATAGGATATCAGTTACCAATTCACATACAACAAATACAAAATAGTGTTAATAAGATGTTAATTGATGTTTAATAATTTAGTCCAAACAGTTCCAAACATGGAGAAAAGTTACTTATCAGGCATTAGGAGTAAATGTTATTTACATATTGATTTATTTTATAAACCTTTTGTTTTTATTTTTAGAGCTCATATGTACTCCTAGTAACAACTAAAAAAAATATGGGCCATTCTATCACAAGTCACCCACTTCCTAGCTTTTCGTATTAAGCACTATTTTCTCATAATTGGAGCATATAAAAAACATACTTTAACCCGGATAATCGTGTTTCTCAGTTGGCTTGTGAGGTCTAAGATTTAATGGTGGGAGAATATGGGAAATGTGTAGTATTTAAAAGACTATGACCTTGTGCACTAAAAGGATGCAATGTAAGTAGTATGTTGGGTGGAGGGCTGGTTATGAAGTAGAAGCATAGCTTTGGTTTGAGTTTGCTGTTCCCTTGCATGAAGTGTCTCTGCCAAAGTCATGGATCTGCTGAAGAAAAGCATTCAATATTTTGTTGAGTTGCCATTACCTGCAGCTGACCAGATGACTTGAGTGAAAAAGTAACATAGTGCAGGCGAACCTCAATTGTTCTTGCAGTTTTCAGACCTATGCTGTCACCACATAGTACAGTGCATAGAATTTCCTCAACAAAGATATAAGCTCTTGATGAGAGAAGGGAAGAGATATGAATGAATTACGAAATGTGAATATCAAAGTTATATTGGCGGGAACCATCAGGTACTCCTAGAACAAAATCGAGGTGTTTGCAAGCACCTGTATAAGTGTCCATTTTAAAGTTATAGATTAATAGCCACTACTAGTTTCTTTTGAATTTTAGTAAAAAATTAATACTGTGTAACAAAATTTTGACTATGAAGGCCATTGTATGTAAAAAATATCATGAAAAAGAACAAACTTAATAATTAGAAAAAAGCTTTCAGCCGCGTATTTGTCTGTCTGGTATTGCCATAACCGTCTTTTGAGTCCCCTGTTCCACTTGGATACATAAAATTGAACATTAAGGTAAGGTCCCGTTTGACGTGGTAACATGAAAAATAATACCTTCCCCATTACTAGGTTTATTAATATTAAAAAATATTATCTTTCTATATAATTAATTTTGGATTCAATTAACGATCCGACTATTAATATTTGATTTTTTGTATATTTTAAACGGATTCAAAAAGGTTTTAAAAATCGTTATTGCAACTTTTAAAGGAAAAGGTCTCGACAACCAAGGAATCTTATGACGTCATTTTCTACTTTACACCTTGTTGTCTCACTGGATTATTTTCACTTTTTATTTACCATTTTAATAAAAATTATTGTTTTATAATCTTATTATTTAAATTTAAAAGCTTTTTATTAGTAAATTAAAAAATAAAACACATAAGTAATGAGTTTAGAATTGACACGTTGCGCTCTTGGAGGCAGTGGTATGCGAGCAATCGGCCATTTGGTTCAGCGTGAGGGCATCATTTGTAGTTCTGTTTTCTATTCCACAATCATCTTCTGATTATTTCAAAGATGGTTCAAAAAAAGGTAAGATTCTACACATGGTCATGTTATTAGTACACTGCAAGGTTCTCATCTAGCTAGTCCTTCTAATTAATAATTCATTTTTTTACCTTTATTAACTTAACCTGGTAGCCCATGTGAAGCTGATTTTTGTTTAAATTCAAAGGATACTATTTCACTTTATCCACCTAGCATCAATAATCATGTTTTTCTTTCCCAAGTCATGTTTTGTTGTGCACCTGTTAATTCTAATAATGGCAACTTATATATTGCATTTAGTCATTGTTGTGTTGACTGATTAATCATGAACCAACTAATATTAATTGAACCATACTTTTTACTTAAGCCCAAGAAGAAGACTGGGAAGAAGGTAGCAGCAGCTCCTCTTGCTGTTAAAAAGCAGGAGGTTCAAAAAGTTGTTAATCCTCTTTTTGAAAAGAGGCCAAGAAATTTTGGGATAGGTAAGAGTTAATCTATTGATAATCTTTGTTGTAAAGTTAGTAGTGAATTTTACTAACCCTAATTTCTTTTAAAGGTCAGGACATCCAACCTTCCCGAGATTTGAGCAGATTTGTACGATGGCCGAAGTATATTCGTATTCAGAGGCAGAAGGCCATTCTTCAGAAGAGGCTTAAAATCCCCCCATCCATTCACCAGTTTGCTCAGGCTCTGGACAAACAAACAGGTCTGTAGGCTTTTAAGGTTAAAGGTTGAATTTGAAAATCTATGTTATATGGTGTTTCTACATTACTACCACACTATCCCTAGAATAGTTCATTATTGGACAAAATTAGTCCAAAAGTATTTAGACAATAGCTGGGGCATATACAACTTTTTTTTATCATGGAAAGCAAATCACATTATGTTAATTGGTACCATGTGATGTATCAATGTCCCTGCTTGTATTTTATGCTTCTTTCTATCCTCCCATTTTTTTGTTTTTAAATACAGATCCTTACCTTTTTACAACAAATAATTTGATATAAAAGAATCTTTTTAGAAATGCCCTGTAAGTCCAGAAGTTAAAGTATGTTCCATAGGAACCTGTATTAGTTTATGTTAGGTGAGAAAAGTAGAACCAATGTTAAGGTGCCCATTTTATCTTTAGTTATTGTTGCACCAGTTGTAAAGAGTCATGTTCTTAAAAGTATCATTCGTCTAATTATATGAACCATGTACAAAGAATATTATTAGATTATATTTTAAAAGGATTGATCACTATATAACTGAACATGATTACTTCATTGCACTGTTGTTTTGTTTATTAAGGTTATGAAATAGTCTACGATGGTTAACATAACGATATATTCTTTCGATACTATTAATATTTTATTATTTTAGCCCAAGTTGTCTTATTTTTCACATTAAAATCTTTATCTACATGCTTAATACAATAGCTTGTGAATGTTCATGATACAATATAACAAATTTTGTGAGATAAAAACTCAATGAAAATCTACCAATATAACAAAAATCATAAGTGGTCTGTTCCATCTCAGAATTTTTTAATTATTAGATTTGTGTCTACCCACAGCTTAGAGTCGAGTTTCACCAAATGTTATAAACCTTATAACAACTTTCACATATTTTTAATTTCTTTAAACAGCGTTTGTGTTTACAAATTGTTGTGATAAGACTGACCTCTATTATAGCCCATCTTTTGTAGTTTTCTGTTTTATGATTTATTTGATAGTTCCTTGGTTCACATCATTCAATGATTATTTTGTTATCCTTGTCCTAGGTCATCGGAAACATTTTAAACTAAAAAACTATTATTCCAAGTGAAGGTTAGCTTCTTAAGCCATGTATTTAGTAAATTATTTCTGCTGCGGAGTAATATTTTTCATTATCCCATAGTTAAAGCTGTTGCGGCCAGAACAATTACCTTTTGTTTTTTAAGAAGCGTGGCCAATTCCACAAAGGACTACAAACTATTTGAAATTATTAATTGTATTCTATAAATTTAAAACGTGCTAAAAATATTTCTTTCCTATTTTAAGTATTATTCAGGCATATTTAAATGAATCTCACTACCTGGGGATGGATCTTATATGTAACTTTCTTACCCATTTCTAAAACATGTCAAATTTTACATTTTATTTCTTTGATTAAATATTTAGGGTTACAAAAAAAAAATTGTTTAGATTTTTTGGGCATTCTTACTATCTACCTTTAGTATTAATATTTCTGCCCATAAACCCTCGCATGATGACCGTGATCAGTGATATTTTCAATGATGTTCTTGAATTTCTTCACCTGATTGGATTTTATTCCATTTAATAATGATGAAAGTGACGCCTGAGAAAATTCTGATCTAACAATTTGACTCCCATAAATTCATAATGGACATACCAATTGACTATTTGTTCTGCATCCAACGGATTCACACCTGTAAATTATTGTAATTAAAGCAATTAGGTTATCAATCTTCAAAGCTTATGTTATGTAATTTGATATATCTCTTTATGTAGGGTTCCCTATTATTAAGGTATTAATTTTTCTATTAAATAATTTTAGCAACCCAGATGTTTAAAATTCTTGAGAAGCATAGACCGGAATCGGCGATTGCCAAGAAGCAAAGACTAAAGGCTAGAGCAGAAAGTAAAATTAAACAGAAAGAAGATGTCCCAACCAAGAAGCCAAATGTAATCAGATCTGGTGTGAACACTGTAACCAGGCTGGTTGAACAGAAAAAGGCACTTCTGGTTGTTATTGCACATGACGTTGACCCCATTGAGGTAATATTTTATTGAGTATAGTTGATATAATTTAGACATTTTATTTCTAATAAGCTAAGTGTTGCAAATTTAACTAGCTGTTGTCAAGATTTAATTCTGGTGTCAAATACTTCATGCACCTTTTTGATTAAAATATTTTTTGTTCTGGTTGTTCATATTATAACATAGTCATATTATAATATATTACAACATTTATAATTTTGAAAAAAGCATATATGGGAGATTTATGAAATTTATATGTTTAATTCATTGAACTATATTAACAATTTTTCCAGCATCCTTATGAGCCATATAAAATCAAGAAATAGAGAGTTACCTTTCTTTAAATGGTTGCATGCTGATATTGTACACTTAATATTTATCGATTGATACATATATATATGCCTACAAACCCCTTCTTACTAACTGCGTTCAGTCTTATTTTTAATGATGTTTATGAATTTCTTCACCTGATTGGATTTTATTCCATTACAAAATGATGAAGATATGACACCTGAGAAAATAAAATACTGATCTACAATTTTTCTTCAATCATATAATATTTAGCAATTTTTTCCATATACAGCACATTCCAACCTTAAGTTTGCATAATTATGTTTCTGAATTTTGCCTATTATTTGATTCCTGTAAAGAAAGTTTGTTTGTTATCAACTTTTGTGAGTGGAATGTAGCATAGTGATACTAGATAACAAAAGCAAGTTCATTCATCGACTTCTGCTAAAGGTGAATCTGTTTTTTGGTAATAGCAGTTGTATCCTGTTAATAAGTTTCAAGCCAATTGCACTATTTTTCCATCAATCCTGTAAAGTTGTTAGCACCACATTTAAATTTTCAGAAGCATAACATGGTATATTCTTGGTTATTAATAATTTTTTTTCCTATATAATTTCTAATTACATCTCCCATATTCAATTATCTTGTGTTATTTTCTTTGATTACACAATTTTTATTTGATACATCAATAACCTACTTAATTTGCGTTATGATGTTATAGTTGGTGCTTTTCTTGCCAGCACTATGCAGAAAGATGAACGTCCCATATTGCATAATAAAAGGAAAAGCACGCCTTGGCAGGCTGGTAAGAAGAAAGACCTGCTCGTCAATTGCAGTAACTCAGGTAAGATTAATTAGTTAACAAACCTGTTAGGAAAAATTAAAATTGAATGCTTATGATGGTTGTTTCCTTTATATCCCTGATAGCTGAAATAACCTTCCTTTCTATAGTTTTTGTCCTGGGGCTATTAATGTTCATGTTGGTCTAAGTTAGATTTAGATAAGCATCATTATTGGAGGGTGTACGTTTTCTTTTCCAATGTCTTCAGTTCGATTCACAACATTTGTGTGTAATATTGCAGTAGGCGAAATTAATAAAGGTTCCCGGTGTGTTTTTAATAAATGTCCATATGATGACCAAAAATTACTCAGAGCCAGTCCTATGATTTTCTGTGAAATAACAGTTATTTGATGTTTCTGATGGACATTATCCTCTATATTCTTGACAACTCCAATGAATTTCCCTATGTCCAGTTTTGTTGTTAAAATTTTTGCGCAGTAGACGAAATTAATAAAGGTTGGTTATTTACAGTTTAACTCCAAACCCCCTCCCAAGATAGATGTCCAGGTCCGTCTAATTCAATAATTCGACATTCTGGTTTTTAGAAATATAATAATCTCACCATAGTTTTACATCACTCATCCCTTCGTGAGTTTTTCATTCCGTTTTCTGAAAGATATGTTTATTGACAGTACTGGAAATATTTAAAATCCCTGTGGGTTTTTTTATTATTTGATAATTGTCCATATGATGACCACAAATTACTCAGAGCCAGTCCTATGATTTTCTGTGAAATAACAGTTATTTGATGTTTCTGATGGACATTATCCTCTATATTCTTGACAACTCCAATGATTTTCCTTATGTCCAGTTTTGTTATTAAAATTTTCGAATAGTTTCATTCACAACGTTAGTAATATCGCAGTAGACAATATTAATAAAGGTTGGTTATTTACAGTTTAACTCAAAATCACCTCCCAAGGTAGAAGTCCAGGTCCTTCTAATTCATTAAGTCAACGTTCTGATTTTTAAAAATATAATAATCTCACCATAGTTTTACATCACTCATCCCTTCGTGAGTTTTTCATTCCGTTTTCTGAAAGATATGTTTATTGACAGTACTGGAAATATTTAAAATCCCTGTGGGTTTTTTTATTATTTGATAATTGTCCATATGATGACCACAAATTACTCAGAGCCAGTCCTATGATTTTCGGTGAAATAACAGTTATTTGATGTTTCTGATGGACATTATCCTCTATATTCTTGACACCTCCAATGATTTTCCCTATGTCCAGTTTTGTTGCTAAAATTTTTGCGCAGTAGACAAAATTGATAAAGGTTGGTTATTTACAGTTTAACTCAAAATCACCTCCCAAAGTAGAAGTCCAGGTCCTTCTAATTCATTAAGTCAACATTCTGATTTTTAAAATTATAATAATCTCACCATAGTTTTACATCACTCATCCCTTCGTGAGTTTTTCATTCCGTATTCTGAAAGATATGTTTATTGACAGTATTGGAAATATTTAAAATCCCTGTGGGTTTTTTTATTCTTTGATAATTGTCCATATGATGACCAAAAATTACTCAGAGCCAGTCCTATGATTTTCTGTGAAATAACAGTTATTTGATGTTTCTGATGGACATTATCCTCTATATTCTTGACACCTCCAATGATTTTCCCTATGTCCAGTTTTGTTGTTAAAATTTTTGCGCAGTAGACAAAATTGATAAAGGTTGGTTATTTACAGTTTAACTCAAAATCACCTCCCAAAGTAGAAGTCCAGGTCCTTCTAATTCATTAAGTCAACATTCTGATTTTTAAAATTATAATAATCTCACCATAGTTTTACATCACTCATCCCTTCGTGAGTTTTTCATTCCGTATTCTGAAAGATATGTTTATTGACAGTATTGGAAATATTTAAAATCCCTGTGGGTTTTTTTATTCTTTGATAATTGTCCATATGATGACCACAAATTACTCAGAGCCAGTCCTATGATTTTCTGTGAAATAACAGTTATTTGATGTTTCTGATGGACATTATCCTCTATATTCTTGACACCTCCAATGATTTTCCCTATGTCCAGTTTTGTTGTTAAAATTTTTGCGCAGTAGACAAAATTAATAAAGGTTGGTTATTTACAGTTTAACTCAAAATCACCTCCCAAAGTAGAAGTCCAGGTCCTTCTAATTCATTAAGTCAACATTCTGATTTTTAAAAATATAATAATCTCACCATAGTTTTACATCACTCATCCCTTCGTGAGTTTTTCATTCCGTTTTCAGAGAGATCACTGTATCAACAGTATTGGAAATATTTAAAATCCCTGTGTGTTTTTAATAAATGTCCATATGATGACCAAAAATTACTCAGAGCCAGTCCTATGATTTTCTGTGAAATAACAGTTATTTGATGTTTCTGATAGACATTATCCTCTATATTCTTGACAACTCCAATGAATTTCCCTATGTCCAGTTTTGTTATTAAAATTTTCGAATAGTTTCATTCACAACGTTAGTAATATCGCAGTAGACAATATTAATAAAGGTTGGTTATTTACAGTTTAACTCAAAATCACCTCCCAAGGTAGAAGTCCAGGTCCTTCTAATTCATTAAGTCAACGTTCTGATTTTTAAAAATATAATAATCTCACCATAGTTTTACATCACTCATCCCTTCGTGAGTTTTTCATTCCGTTTTCAGAGAGATCAATGTATCAACAGTATTGGAAATATTTAAAATCCCTGTGTGTTTTTAATACATGTCCATATGATGACCAAAAATTACTCAGAGCCAGTCCTATGATTTTCTGTGAAATAACAGTTATTTGATGTTTCTGATGGACATTATCCTCTATATTCTTGACAACTCCAATGATTTTCCCTATGTCCAGTTTTGTTATTAAAATTTTCGAATAGTTTCATTCACAACGTTAGTAATATCGCAGTAGACAATATTAATAAAGGTTGGTTATTTACAGTTTAACTCAAAATCACCTCCCAAGGTAGAAGTCCAGGTCCTTCTAATTCATTAAGTCAACATTCTGATTTTTAAAAATATAATAATCTCACCATAGTTTTACATCACTCATCCCTTCGTGAGTTTTTCATTCCGTTTTCAGAGAGATCATTGTATCAACAGTATTGGAAATATTTAAAATCCCTGTGTGTTTTTAATACATGTCCATATGATGACCAAAAATTACTCAGAGCCAGTCCTATGATTTTCTGTGAAATAACAGTTATTTGATGTTTCTGATGGACATTATCCTCTATATTCTTGACACCTCCAATGATTTTCCCTATGTCCAGTTTTGTTGTTAAAATTTTTGCGCAGTAGACAAAATTGATAAAGGTTGGTTATTTACAGTTTAACTCAAAATCACCTCCCAAAGTAGAAGTCCAGGTCCTTCTAATTCATTAAGTCAACATTCTGATTTTTAAAATTATAATAATCTCACCATAGTTTTACATCACTCATCCCTTCGTGAGTTTTTCATTCCGTATTCTGAAAGATATGTTTATTGACAGTATTGGAAATATTTAAAATCCCTGTGGGTTTTTTTATTATTTGATAATTGTCCATATGATGACCACAAATTACTCAGAGCCAGTCCTATGATTTTCGGTGAAATAACAGTTATTTGATGTTTCTGATGGACATTATCCTCTATATTCTTGACACCTCCAATGATTTTCCCTATGTCCAGTTTTGTTGCTAAAATTTTTGCGCAGTAGACAAAATTGATAAAGGTTGGTTATTTACAGTTTAACTCAAAATCACCTCCCAAAGTAGAAGTCCAGGTCCTTCTAATTCATTAAGTCAACATTCTGATTTTTAAAATTATAATAATCTCACCATAGTTTTACATCACTCATCCCTTCGTGAGTTTTTCATTCCGTATTCTGAAAGATATGTTTATTGACAGTATTGGAAATATTTAAAATCCCTGTGGGTTTTTTTATTCTTTGATAATTGTCCATATGATGACCAAAAATTACTCAGAGCCAGTCCTATGATTTTCTGTGAAATAACAGTTATTTGATGTTTCTGATGGACATTATCCTCTATATTCTTGACACCTCCAATGATTTTCCCTATGTCCAGTTTTGTTGTTAAAATTTTTGCGCAGTAGACAAAATTGATAAAGGTTGGTTTTTTACAGTTTAACTCAAAATCACCTCCCAAAGTAGAAGTCCAGGTCCTTCTAATTCATTAAGTCAACATTCTGATTTTTAAAATTATAATAATCTCACCATAGTTTTACATCACTCATCCCTTCGTGAGTTTTTCATTCCGTATTCTGAAAGATATGTTTATTGACAGTATTGGAAATATTTAAAATCCCTGTGGGTTTTTTTATTCTTTGATAATTGTCCATATGATGACCACAAATTACTCAGAGCCAGTCCTATGATTTTCTGTGAAATAACAGTTATTTGATGTTTCTGATGGACATTATCCTCTATATTCTTGACACCTCCAATGATTTTCCCTATGTCCAGTTTTGTTGTTAAAATTTTTGCGCAGTAGACAAAATTAATAAAGGTTGGTTATTTACAGTTTAACTCAAAATCACCTCCCAAAGTAGAAGTCCAGGTCCTTCTAATTCATTAAGTCAACATTCTGATTTTTAAAAATATAATAATCTCACCATAGTTTTACATCACTCATCCCTTCGTGAGTTTTTCATTCCGTTTTCAGAGAGATCACTGTATCAACAGTATTGGAAATATTTAAAATCCCTGTGTGTTTTTAATAAATGTCCATATGATGACCAAAAATTACTCAGAGCCAGTCCTATGATTTTCTGTGAAATAACAGTTATTTGATGTTTCTGATAGACATTATCCTCTATATTCTTGACAACTCCAATGAATTTCCCTATGTCCAGTTTTGTTATTAAAATTTTCGAATAGTTTCATTCACAACGTTAGTAATATCGCAGTAGACAATATTAATAAAGGTTGGTTATTTACAGTTTAACTCAAAATCACCTCCCAAGGTAGAAGTCCAGGTCCTTCTAATTCATTAAGTCAACGTTCTGATTTTTAAAAATATAATAATCTCACCATAGTTTTACATCACTCATCCCTTCGTGAGTTTTTCATTCCGTTTTCAGAGAGATCAATGTATCAACAGTATTGGAAATATTTAAAATCCCTGTGTGTTTTTAATACATGTCCATATGATGACCAAAAATTACTCAGAGCCAGTCCTATGATTTTCTGTGAAATAACAGTTATTTGATGTTTCTGATGGACATTATCCTCTATATTCTTGACAACTCCAATGATTTTCCCTATGTCCAGTTTTGTTATTAAAATTTTCGAATAGTTTCATTCACAACGTTAGTAATATCGCAGTAGACAATATTAATAAAGGTTGGTTATTTACAGTTTAACTCAAAATCACCTCCCAAGGTAGAAGTCCAGGTCCTTCTAATTCATTAAGTCAACATTCTGATTTTTAAAAATATAATAATCTCACCATAGTTTTACATCACTCATCCCTTCGTGAGTTTTTCATTCCGTTTTCAGAGAGATCATTGTATCAACAGTATTGGAAATATTTAAAATCCCTGTGTGTTTTTAATACATGTCCATATGATGACCACAAATTACTCAGAGCCAGTCCTATGATTTTCTGTGAAATAACAGTTATTTGATGTTTCTGATGGACATTATCCTCTATATTCTTGACACCTCCAATGATTTTCCCTATGTCCAGTTTTGTTGTTAAAATTTTTGCGCAGTAGACAAAATTGATAAAGGTTGGTTATTTACAGTTTAACTCAAAATCACCTCCCAAAGTAGAAGTCCAGGTCCTTCTAATTCATTAAGTCAACATTCTGATTTTTAAAATTATAATAATCTCACCATAGTTTTACATCACTCATCCCTTCGTGAGTTTTTCATTCCGTTTTCAGAGAGATCAATGTATCAACAGTATTGGAAATATTTAAAATCCCTGTGTGTTTTTAATACATGTCCATATGATGACCAAAAATTACTCAGAGCCAGTCCTATGATTTTCTGTGAAATAACAGTTATTTGATGTTTCTGATGGACATTATCCTCTATATTCTTGACAACTCCAATGATTTTCCCTATGTCCAGTTTTGTTATTAAAATTTTCGAATAGTTTCATTCACAACGTTAGTAATACCGCAGTAGACAATATTAATAAAGGTTGGTTATTTACAGTTTAACTCAAAATCACCTCCCAAGGTAGAAGTCCAGGTCCTTCTAATTCATTAAGTCAACATTCTGATTTTTAAAATTATAATAATCTCACCATAGTTTTACATCACTCATCCCTTCGTGAGTTTTTCATTCCGTATTCTGAAAGATATGTTTATTGACAGTATTGGAAATATTTAAAATCCCTGTGGGTTTTTTTATTCTTTGATAATTGTCCATATGATGACCACAAATTACTCAGAGCCAGTCCTATGATTTTCTGTGAAATAACAGTTATTTGATGTTTCTGATGGACATTATCCTCTATATTCTTGACACCTCCAATGATTTTCCCTATGTCCAGTTTTGTTGTTAAAATTTTTGCGCAGTAGACAAAATTAATAAAGGTTGGTTATTTACAGTTTAACTCAAAATCACCTCCCAAAGTAGAAGTCCAGGTCCTTCTAATTCATTAAGTCAACATTCTGATTTTTAAAATTATAATAATCTCACCATAGTTTTACATCACTCATCCCTTCGTGAGTTTTTCATTCCGTTTTCAGAGAGATCAATGTATCAACAGTATTGGAAATATTTAAAATCCCTGTGTGTTTTTAATACATGTCCATATGATGACCAAAAATTACTCAGAGCCAGTCCTATGATTTTCTGTGAAATAACAGTTATTTGATGTTTCTGATGGACATTATCCTCTATATTCTTGACAACTCCAATGATTTTCCCTATGTCCAGTTTTGTTATTAAAATTTTCGAATAGTTTCATTCACAACGTTAGTAATATCGCAGTAGACAATATTAATAAAGGTTGGTTATTTACAGTTTAACTCAAAATCACCTCCCAAGGTAGAAGTCCAGGTCCTTCTAATTCATTAAGTCAACGTTCTGATTTTTAAAAATATAATAATCTCACCATAGTTTTACATCACTCATCCCTTCGTGAGTTTTTCATTCCGTTTTCAGAGAGATCATTGTATCAACAGTATTGGAAATATTTAAAATCCCTGTGTGTTTTTAATACATGTCCATATGATGACCAAAAATTACTCAGAGCCAGTCCTATGATTTTCTGTGAAATAACAGTTATTTGATGTTTCTGATGGACATTATCCTCTATATTCTTGACACCTCCAATGATTTTCCCTATGTCCAGTTTTGTTGTTAAAATTTTTGGGCAGTAGACAAAATTGATAAAGGTTGGTTATTTACAGTTTAACTCAAAATCACCTCCCAAAGTAGAAGTCCAGGTCCTTCTAATTCATTAAGTCAACATTCTGATTTTTAAAATTATAATAATCTCACCATAGTTTTACATCACTCATCCCTTCGTGAGTTTTTCATTCCGTATTCTGAAAGATATGTTTATTGACAGTATTGGAAATATTTAAAATCCCTGTGGGTTTTTTTATTCTTTGATAATTGTCCATATGATGACCACAAATTACTCAGAGCCAGTCCTATGATTTTCTGTGAAATAACAGTTATTTGATGTTTCTGATGGACATTATCCTCTATATTCTTGACAACTCCAATGATTTTCCCTATGTCCAGTTTTGTTGTTAAAATTTTTGCGCAGTAGACAAAATTAATAAAGGTTGGTTATTTACAGTTTAACTCAAAATCACCTCCCAAGCAAGAAGACACCCAATTAACTTATTTACATTTTAAATCATCCCTTAAGCTAGTTAGTTATCAGCAGTTTTAGAAAATAGTAACTCCAATTATTTTCTCTTTTTGTCCTTAATCCTGTTAGTCCTGTCCTGGATTAATCTTATTTGGTTAATAATAGATAAAATGGCTCTCTGCTGGTAAAATGATAAGATAGTCATTTGAGTGTATTACATTTTTTTACTGGGAGCTGTTGAAAGTAAAGGATGAGTTAAAATATATATGTACATGTAATTGTTGTCATATATTTGTTTTTGTTTTTTATAGATGGAAGGAAACGACAGAACTGCATTAAACAAGGTTATTGAAGCTGTCAAGACCAATTACAATGATCGTTATGAGGAAATCAAGCGACACTGGGGAGGTGGAATCCTGGGATCTAAATCAGCTGCCAGGATAGCAAAACTAGAGAAAGCCAAAGCGAGAGAGTTGGCTCAGAAACAAGGATAATTTATAATTATACATAATAAATCCCTTGTTTTTATTTCTTAATTTTTTTTAGTTATTTACTTTTCCTATCCAAATTTCCTCAATGTATATTAGCTTTTGTTATCGACCATTTCAAATGAAAGTTTTTACAAAGTTAATTAGAATTAATGGTTTTAATAAAGCAACATCAATATGCCGAAGCTGTTAACTTTATTTAACAATTAAAAATTTGATACTTAGCCAAAAAAACAAGATATTGCGTGAACCCATGTCTTGTGATCAGGCTTTTTTTAATTGAGCTATCTCATGTTGAGTAACAGCTGTATCAATATTTCTACTTCTCAAAATTAATTATTGGTTTCGATAATTAATGTCACACATAAGAAAAATTTTCATTTGACAAATAAAATCTCAAGATGGAATAACAGGTTTTGAAGGATTTCAATTCTTAACTTCTTAACGTCTTCTATTGTACATGCCCCAATTTCAGAATTGTTTTTATCTTAGATTTATTAGTTTTGAAGGGTACTGATTTTTAATCTTCAGTTAGTTTTTCTTTTGTGTGGTGCTCAATGAAATATTCTTAGCTGTCAAAGGTTCTTAAAATCAATTTATTGGCTTTAAAGGGGATCAATTGTGAATATAGGAGGGGTGGTCTGAAAAGTTTCAGACCTAACAAAGATACAAGATGTTTTTTCAGGAATTTTTTTTTATTTTTCAACATAGTCTTGTAACTCTACACACTTCTCCCAGCGATGCCCCCATCTCTGTAACCCTTCCAAATTGTACTAGGCGTTTTTCTCTGCAAAATAATCGTTCACGAAGGTGATTGCCTCTTCATTTGACAAAAATCTCTGTCCTCAGAGCGCAATTTTTAGATGAGGGAACAAAAAGAAGTCGCTTGGGGTCAGGTGAGTAAGGCGGATGGTCAAGCAGTTGAAACCGTAATTCATGGATTGTCGCCATGGCAACCGCTGAGGTGTGAGACAAGGTCTTGGTGAAACATGGTTTTCTGCAAATGTGGCCGTTTTTCCACAAGTTCTGCCTTCAGCTTGTCAAGTGATATGCGTAGTATGCTCCTGCAATGGTTTTTCCTTTTTTGAAGATAATCGATTACAATAACTCCATGACTATCCCAAAAAACAGTCGCCATCACTTTCCCAGCCGAAAAAACAGTTTTTGCTTTTTTTGGAGCCGGTTCCCCCTTTGCAGTCCACAGTAATTAATCGGCGCCAAAACTCGCCGGATTTATTGCGCCAACAGAGCGTTGGAATGTTCATTCGAACACGTTTTTGGCAAACCCGGCACCTAACGCCCGGGCAGCTTTCTCATCTCTAAATGTTGATTTAATATGTGACAAAGACGTTCTTTTGACATGTTCATAACCTCTGCTATCTCTCTCACTTTAATTCGGAGGTCGTCTAGCACTATTTGGTGAACTTTGGCGATGTTTTCATCGGTAGTTGCAGTTTTTGGACGTCCCGAACATTCATCGTCTCCCAAGCTCTTTCGACCACGTTTAAATTCAGCTGCCCAAAATTTCACTGTGGTAAATGATGATGTAGAGTCCCCATACACAGAATCCAACTCATCTTTGATTTGCGTAGGCGTATTGCCTTTAAAAAACAAATATTTAATGACAGCTCGATACTTGATTTTGTCCATTTTCATAAAAACACTCAAACGACTGTTACACAACAACTGCGCGTCCAAAATGGCTGAAACTTTGGTGAGTAACTGTCAACAGATGAACAACGAAATTCACTAGCTCTTATTTACGACTGCTCCTATCTTCATGTTGAGGTCGGAAACTTTTTAGACCACCCTCGTATAGTTAATGTTGATAGTGGATTCACATCGAGTTATTTTTTAGCTTAGCTACAGCTTGTAATTGATTTTTATGTACCAACTGCTCAATGTTGGGATACTAAGCTGTTGATGCTAATCTAAGAAATGTTTCAAACTTCTTGTGCAAGGAGATTTCAAAGGAAGCCATTGAAGGGTTCCCTTCCAGGAGTGTTATTCTAATGGACAGAGGCTGGGATATCTGTTAAGGATGTCAATCCCAAGATTAGGCCTTGCAGGTAAGAAAGTAGAGAACTGAAATAAATAAAAAGACCGCGGTTCATGCATTGCAGTGAGTGCCAGTGCACCAAGAGCAATAGTCCTAAGTTCTGTTAGAGAATGTCAAAAAAGGTTTTTCTGAAACCCCGTTTATTTATTTATTAAAAACTAAAATACATAATGGGATCCTCCTTTTCTATCAGAACTGCATTTTAAGGACGAAGCTAACAAAATCGGATCACAGTATTAAGAACTAAACAAGACTTGGTGGTGTGGTTCATCTTCAGGTTACAAACTGAAGGGCATAAAACTAATTTAAACCTAGAATGTCCCCCCTTCCACCACTGATGTCATTGCTGAGCGGAGGGTGATGGGGATATCGTGATGACCAACGGTAAATCAACGAATTTTATTACCTGTCACTTCCATCAGATGAATAAATGTCGGTGCACCGACAGCAGAGCCTCAGGATAAATTTGTATATCAACTTGACGACGCAATGATAAATTAAAGGATGTCAGAAAGTTTGAGAGCCGATATGTCTTCCTGCGTACTTGTTTCGTTTCCTCACAAAAACGGAGGTCGTCTTTTTTTATACCCAAGTATACGATCCTGTTACCGTGAGAATTCTACTGCGTTCCTACATTGTAGGAAGTGGGCAGCAGTTTCTCCTCCTTCTAGAATGAAAATATTACGCAGTCAATCTTTCCAGCGTTCGCTGTATTGTTGAGCTTCAACAACTCATCGTCGATTTCGTTGCAAGCTGATTCGGGGGGCTGTTGTACGAATCTCTTGGCATTTATGCTGCACATCGCGATGTTTTCTGCGAATACAACTACTGTTGCGTTCTTGTACTGGGCTTCAACGATTTAAGAAGTTGAAAACACAGGGGAAAGCATGGCTCCTTTCACAGAGGAATGTTCTGTGCTGAGACATGCTTGGGATCCTGTCTGCTTTAGCAGAAAGTCTAGAAAGAAAGATAATTCAAAAGCATTTTCTCCACAAATTTGTAAGCTGATCTGGTGATAGTGGGAAGGGTGATCTCCGCTTCTGCATGTTGCTGAAGTTTCTTCTATGCGATTGCACCTAAAGAATGAAGATGACACTGAAAAAGTTTGACTCCTGCCTCTAGCTTCCTTCAGTCTTCAGTGTGGAAGTCACCTTACATCGCACCAGATAACAATAGGTTGATTTTGAGAACACATGTAATAAATAACAGTCGACTCAGAATGGTTCCTCTTTAATCACTACACTGATAAACAAAACATGCTAGAACAAATACCTACATGGAGTTTGGGTCCCCGATCTATGTAAACTGCTTAAGTGGGTCCAACTAGTACCTCACCCGAGCATTCTAGCGCAGTTTCACACCTGATCCTACATATATATTGTTAGTAAATGGAAGCATTGAAAAGATACTGATAACACATTAAACTAGTTGTTAATTTTCATGAAGTTTGCTTGGGGAAGTCAGCAATCCTACCTATAGAACCTTGAGGCTACTAATGATCTACTTGCTAAGTAGTAACAAATAAAATATGTCCACGTCTATTTTATTTTTTTTAATAAGCTTTTTAATTTCTGAATATTTCGTGCTATTCAGGTATTCATAGACAATTCACAAGAGAACATAAAAATCCCCCACACATTAGTCCTGGTTGATTCAGAATCTCGGTTGCTGGATTTCTGATAAGGACCGTTTGTCCATTCTTCCTATATAAGTATTGGCGATGGCCATCGATTAGTAGAGATTTAGCAACTGTCTTCTACTGCAGGCACTGTGAGTGAGCGGCAACGTTCATTTCGTTCATCTGGGTAAGTCGGTCTTTAAGATTAGTTCGTTCACAACTAGCGGATCTCAACAGTCCTGTCGTCTCATCGTCATCGAACGTCCCATTGTTCCGCCAAGATCTAGAACATTTACCGGCACCTTCCTCACAAAGGGTCGACACCGTTGCTTCGTCATTAGTTACTAAATGTCGCCCACAAAGATTAACGAGGTATTTCGCTATTCATATAATGAATTTCCTAGATGATTAACCCCTATAATCTTGTTAGCCATCCATGTTTTTTATTTATTTTCTAGCTGAAAAGCGATATCGAAGAATTAAACAAACTGATTAGTATAGCTACTAGGCCGAAAATCAAAGATATGTTGGCATTAGAAGTTCGTAAAATTGAAACGGAACTAATGAAACTTGAAAAACAGAATGCAGCTAATGACCAGCCATCATCAGTCCCTTCTTCAAAAGTACAAAGCTCTGGTGTACAGAGATGTTATGATGTCAAACTTTCCAACTATGGTGAGATATATGAGCCTTACTATTTTTTTTTTTTCCTCTAAACTTTACCATAATTGAAACAAAAGTCTGTACTTGCAACGGTAAATCGACACAAAAATTACACCACTATTAAGTAGAGTGGGAGGATATTTTGTGAGTCGCCAATATTAATTGTAGCAAATTGACACTAGCTACAGATCTGTCATTTTATAGTCTGTGTTGAGGGTGACCACACTTCTCCCCTAAGGGGCAATACTGTCTCTGTAAAGGATCTCCATCAGTGTAGCATGAGCCTTAATTGTGAATGAGTTGTCCTTTACACTACCCAAGAGCCCAATTACTATTAACGATTGTTATTGTTTGCGTAAAGAGCGCAATGAGATCTGTGTTGTCCAAGTGATAATTAGGCGGACGCTGGAATTTTTTTTATTTATGTTTAAAGTTTTTATGTTCATATTCTAAATTAGACCAGGAAGAGTCATTTACTTAGCATCAATAACACAAACATTTTGTAGTTAACTACATGTTTTACCCTACAGAACAACAACCTAATAATTAAAATTAATATTATTGGTATTTTAGATAAATAAATCACATGCTGTGTGCATACTTATGTTTATGTGTGCATACCATCCCACACCAAATCAACCAATAAAAAAATAATTTTCGACTCAAGCTTTTTCAAAATGAGTGAAACTTAGTTATGTTTTATGCATAAATGTAGTCAAAATACAAAGTTTAGATGTTTTTTCACTTACACTTGTTAAAAAAAAGTTTTTCGCTTCATGTTAACTCAATAACTATTTGCCGTATTAAGCTAGCTAAAGCTTGTGTCATTCTCTTCAGAATTACAAGGGTTTTATTTTGATATATCATTAATATATACTAGATAAATCTTAAAATTTGTAAAACAGAAGCAAAAATTTATAAATTGAAATTTTGAATTTTTTTTCAAAAAATATTTATGATAGTGGATATGTTTCTTTTCGTATGACAGTAAAAGAAGTTACCGTATCTTTTCTCTACTCTAGTGGACCAGCACCTTCTTTGGCTTACCCAAGAATTACGGTCACTTTGACAGTCCCACAAAACTTTATTATTTATAACCCACTGATCCCCTCTGAAACTGGCAGGACTTATAAATTATTTGCTGAAGAAATGGCTAAAACTTCCCAAATTTTATTTAACAAGAAATCTGCACTCTATTTATCATTTTAACTTTCAGACTTTAAAACAGTTAGTGTGCATTTGATTATTACTGGCACACATATTAAATAATAAATGGAATTAATGAAAAACCTGAATAATATATGATAGATGTATTTCAACTCAAGTTCTGTGTATATACACAGTGTAAAGTCACATTGCAATGTAATTGCAGTGAAATACAGTTTTTTATTAAGTGCCAAAGAACAAAAAAATTATTTAAATATAACACAACTTATTTTATCTTCAAGAAGCACCCATAACTAGCTAATTATGTGTATAATCACTTAAGGGACATACCACCAAAAATGCAGTAAGTTGTATACACTAAAGTTCAGGCATTAAACTTTACTTTATGGGTTATAATAGAACCCATAGGAATACCATCATGAAATTTGGCCCATACATTTTAAATAACGTGTACATGTAACATATTTTTTTTTTTAAATAAATTAAAAATTTCGTTTTTGTGTTATAAAAAAAATAACTTTTTTGGAAATTTTGAAACATTTTAAGATTGGTATGGTAAAATAATATCAAAATTAAAGCCCTTAAAATTCTGAAAAGAATGGCACTATTTTGTGTTTTCTAGCCCAAATAATTTTGAAGCTATAAGCTTTTGAATTTTTCCAAACGTGTCAAAAATACAGTAGATTTTTGTCGTTTTAATTTATAACTAAAAAAGGGTAAAATCTGAAATTTCGCATTTTTTTATCCTAACTGATAGTACTACATATGTATGTTTAAAAAATCATTGTTCCTGAACTTCAAATTCCAGACCATTGGTTGATTTGACATGGAATGGACCTCTTAAGGTCAATGTATAAGTATTATTAAAAGTATAATAATATATATTGTGTAATTTCAGCTTGGGATCAGTCGGATAAATTTGTGAAGCTTTATGTCACACTTAAGAATGTGCAATCGCTGAAACCAGAACTTGTAAAATGCACTTTTACTAAAAGGTTTGTATATTTAAAAGATGCATGTAGTGTTGCTTTTTCAATAGAACAAATAGATGTGATTATGTATGCAAGTTCTACAATTCTTTCTGAACCAGTACAGATGTTCACACCAAATTTTAAATGGATTTAATTCTGCAAAGATCACAACCTCAAGGTTGTGTTTTCCGAATGCTTTGACAGTTACTTCAGTTTCAGTGATGTTCTTGGGGGTATGGTACTTTCTCCATGATTTACATCCATTTTTGATGTTTTACAGTAAAGCGCTAATGTCTCAAAGTCCCAGGAAACATAATATAATATTAAAGAGCTATATATATCTGTATATATGCATTTACAATATACATTATTAATATTGTGAGAAAAAAAAAAAGTATTGTGTAAGGTTGATAACAATGTTTCTTATTCAGATATTTATATCTGTTACATCATTGGGTATTGTAAATTATTCATTTACTTGAATGAATTTTGATTTGATTGCATAAACAAAGAGCAAAGAGGTTTCTTTAGCAGCTTTCTACTGTGTAACTCAAATTTTAACTTCCTAATTCTATTCATTTGACCCCTTATTATGATGTTCAGTGCTTTCTTATTCAATTCTTTATCTTGAATTGTTTCATTTAACTCCATCACATAACTTCATCATTAAAATATGTATGACCAAAATTGAATGGTCGAAACTACAATGCTTTTGCAATATGTAGGCTGTACCCAAGTAAATGAGAATATTTTAGGACTTCAATCTGCACTTTCTTACTCGCTACATAAAGCAACATAATTTTTTATTGTCTAATTCCTATCAGTCTTGAAAATTTTTCATTCTGGTTTTGAATAAACCAACAATACCTTTCATCACTTTTGGTAATTCTAATTCCTTTGCTTGACCTAGACACATGTGTGACATTTTACATGAATGTTCTATTTAATGACAAAATACTGCCAACTCCATCAAAATTAATTACTTACTGGGTAATAATTATTTGTTATTATATTGAAAAAGGTATCAAATTAAAGGTCTCAACCATCTTGATTAATGAATAGTGTCTTATATGTGTCACATCACGTTAGAGTCGTGTTTTCAATGCCTATTTGATATAGAAACATGAAATATTACCTGGAAGTTACATTTAATGTCCTGATAATACTAAAAATAAGTCACTGCTACAATAAATAGTGAGTCATTTAAATAATTAATTATTTGGAAATTAAGATTGTTTCCGATCCCATTGATTAGGATTTCAAATTAAAGGCCTTGATGTTTTGATTAATAGTTTGTTTCTTTATATTTTTTTTTACGTTAACGGATTATAATAACAATGAGTTTGGAAACTGTTTTCAAGGGCCCAAGTATTTCACAATCCATATTTGATGTAGAAATATGATATTTTGATGCCCGAAGTGCTAAAAATAATTACAACCTTACTGAAGAAGTAATTGTGTGTTATTAATTAATTGATAATATCATTTTTCTGGTATGCATCAGGCACAGAAACTTCTTACTGATCTTCCATTGTTTTTTTTTATTAAAACGTGCATCTTTTTTTAAATTGAAGATCGAAAAAATTATATAAAATTTTTTTTTAATTTTATGAATTTAAAATGTCTTATGAAAATTCTGTCACCTTGCACATTAACTTTTAATAGATCATATTTCAAGCAGAGATCATATAATAAAAAAGAACCTGTATTGCTTTACGAGGGTGGTCTGAAAAGTTTCTGACCTAACAAAGCTTTTATTTTAGCATTTATTTATTTTAATATCATCTTCATGTTGAATTCTGAAACTTTTCAGAGAACCTGTGTACAACAACTGACAATATTAGTGAAATATCGTTTTTTAAAGCTATTGTGTATGTTTATTTATAAATTTATACTTTTAATTGTAGGTCAGTTGAGCTTAGAGTAAATGATCTTGACAATAGGAACTATATTTTATCTATAAACAATCTCTCAAATGATGTAAATGAAAGTAAATGCTATTCGAAAATCAAGGCAGGTGAGTCATTTATTCCATAAATATATGTATGTTCTTCACAATTTTTACATTGCTTGTAAACAAGAATTTACTGGTAAGTCTTCATGTAAAATATGGGTTTATGACACAGACCGATGACATTGCCCTTTAGAATATCTCTATTTACTGAAAATATTGGGTGATTGATATCTTAAGCATGATTCTTTTCTGGCTGATGCCTCCATTTCTTTAAAATATAACTTTTGAACAAGAAGTTTTAAGATATTGTCAGAAATAGGTATATTCTGTAGCTAAAGCCACCTAAATGTATAGATTAATGAGTATTGACTTATTATGTGTTTACAATTTACTTCAGATGATCCCCACTAATAAATAATATGAATTGATCTTATCTGTACTGCTCAATAGGGGTTTGAAGTTTTAACATTACTTTCTGAGCAATAATCAATCGGAAAGTTTTTGACTTGAAGTCCCTAGAGTGGCAGCGAATTTTTCTCAATTAAAAGTGGCTGGCTCCCTATAGGATTGGCCGTTCAATTACATGAAAAATGTAATTCACTTTTGCTTTACACAAAATATTGGGTTTTAATGGTTTCACAATATTTTCATTACAAAATATTTGATAAATAAAACTTTTATTCTATTTTGTATTCAAAGTATTTTATACAAAAGTTTTGGTTCTATTTAAATTATTAAAACTAAATTTATGATATTCCGTCTGAAAGTGATGGTTAACTCGTATTAGAATTGATTTTTTGTTGTTTAACATTTATATTGAATATGACCTTAAGGTTTCTTTTTGCATGTTATCATTCAAAAAGCTTTGAATTAATTATTTATTTTTTTAAACTTTTATCTACCAAAATTTGAGATATCTATAAATTTTAAAAATAATAGTAGAAAAATTTTTTTTTTTAAGTTTCTTAACTTCTCAAACCGGACAGTAAAAGTTCCATTGACATTGTTTTATTGATATAAACCCAGCTTCAAAAAAATTCGAAACGCGCAATTACTGGCTTAGTTATATCTAAGAACAGTGAACTATTCATAGACTGATGAACGACTGTATAACTGGAGTGGATTGACAACCACACCTCGTTTGTCTTAACAGTATAACTTGACACATGGGCAATACATCAACCACTTAGTAATTTTATCCTTACTAAGTGAATGGTTAACACTACTTTATTTTTACCAATTTGACAGATAATTTTAGAATTTGTTTCTAAAAATTCTATTCAATTTATTTTTTTATGTTTTAGATATGGTTGTCGTGTTTCTTAGTAAAAGTAAGATGGAGCATTGGGGAGATTTAATAGTTACTAAGAATGCTATCCCGGAGGCTGCTGGTGACAAGAAAAAAGAACCAGATATGGAAAATGACCCTTCGAATGACTTGATGGGCCTCATGCAGAAGATGTACAATGATGGCGATGATGAAATGAAAAGAGCAATAGCTAAAGCTTGGTGTGAAGGGAAGGGAAAAGGAATGACCGATTAGGATATTGATTTTTTTAATTTTATTTTGTACCTATACGTAAGTAAGACTAGAATACCTATAAGTTTTTTTAATGATGTAAATCATGAATGCTAATTTCAAATTAGCACACAGCAATGTTAATATAAAGTTCTATCTCCAATTTTGGTCAAAATTCAGTTTTCTTTATATCTGGATTGAACTATATTCTGTCCACTTTATACACTGAAAAACATAAATTTGTGAGGGGATTTTCTTGCAGGTTGGTAAATAGATATGTTCATAGGATTACTAAATTTAAAACAATTTGTTTCATACAACCAGAGTTTGTGGATAAAGCATGTACACATACATTTGCTATTCAAGAGAACTTGAAAACTATACAAAAAATACTTAAATAAATTAATATTGTCATAAGCAAACTTGTTGATTTATTTTCTTTTTTACCTTATCTATATATATATATACAGAGAGAGAGAGAGAGAGATATTCTCAATAGCAGACACCTGCAGGGAATTATATTTTGTCTGATAGAGAGAAATGTCCCTTATAGAGAAACTAGAAAGAAAAAATGATAAGGCAATAACAAAGTTATTGGAAAAAATTGTATATTATGAATCATACTAATGAAATTGTTCATCAATTTAAAAAACATTATATTATTATAAATTCAAATCTGTATATATAAAATATATAGAAATATGTACCTTCCTAATATATTTTTTATAAAAAGTGAACAAAAGAGCACCAATTATACCTAAAATAATATTGTATACATAAAACAAATTAAAAGTTCAAATCACTTACATTAGTATGTAATCGGTAATATTTGTTATATTAGCTTGAAGAGACAAAGTCTGTCTGTGTAAGTCCTCCAGTGTCTTCCTTGGAAACAAAATTTTTTTTCAGCTGACTGATTTGTGACTGAGCATCTTCCTTGTTCATTGTAGTTCAGAGTACACAGAAGAACTGTTAATCGCTCTTTTCAACTCTCATTTTTTTAACTCATTGTTTTTAGGAAGTCCTCGAAAAAACAATCCTGTTTCATCGCAAAAATGACTTTTATATCATAACCATGACACAAATCTTTCATACCTATTGTTCAAACTTCTGTATCAACTGAGCCAATTTCCCCACTTATTGCTTTAGATATAAAGTTGTGACATGTTTTAAATTTATCAAGCCATCCAATTGACTCCTCAAAATCAATTTGACACAAATGCTATACAAGTTCTTAAGTTTTTTCTTTGATCAGAGGGCCAGATAGAGGAATAAGGCAAAACCTTTCATATGTTACTTGAAGTTTAAGTTAATTAATTTTTTCATTCACTTTTCCTTGTCCTCCCACTTTTTGAACATGAGATAGGATTTACAAATTTATCTGCTATGAGAGCTTGGGGGGGGGGGGGGGTATTTGAAAATGACCATTAGAATCGAATCCATAGTTGCTGATATAAATAGTGGCTCTCTATAGTGTCAAATTTATATTCTTTGGGGTCGCTGGTTATCTGATGGGTAGTCCCAATGATACAAACCCAAGTTCAACCGCATCAACTTGGTGCGAACACCTTGGGGAAGGTGTGAATAATATTATTCCCAAACTGACCGACATTACTGTTGAATCCTTAGTTTGAAGGTGTCTCTGAAATGAGTAATAACACTCCTGATGGCACAATTAAGCCCATGTTCAGCCCCATCAATTTGGGGAAGTGAAATATAGAATGTACAAAATACTCAACAATAGTGCATAGTTTTGGGGGTTAAAGTGATTAGTGGAACTCCTAATAACATTTAAGCAAAAGTTTAGTTGAATAGAACTCTGTGTCAGTAAACCTTCTGGAAGTTAGTAGACAGGAAAATAACTGAAGAACCATCTTGGATTTTTTTTGGATTGCCTCCATATCATCAGTTACTTAACGTGGGATCTTCAATTATTGTACACTGAAGATAGAATTCATTCCTTTTCCTGTTTACTACAAGATTGGGATAAATATATACCCATATAAGTAAGGAATGATTGTTTGTTTATACGAGACAAACTCAGGAACTTTTGAAAATTGATATGTTCCTTAGACTAGACTGTCTGTTAACGTATATTCTATGTATCTTCAAGCTGATCCCGCTAGTGGTCGAGTAGTTAACTTAAGCTGGAAGAAAGGTGCAACGAAAATATTATTATTGAGTTAAGATTTCCATGTGGGTTAAAGCCATTTAGTATCTTTTTATTTTAGATGTATGTGTAATGATTTAATTGATAGCTTTATTTACATTTTGTTTGTAATATAATGTTATGCTGCAATTTAATGAAATCCAGTAAGTTTACAGTGAAAATGAGATTACAGCAACCTATAATTTGACAAAGAAGTTAAGAAGAAATTAACTCTAAAATTTCTACAATGCTCTTCTTACAACTTGACTTAATCTCTAAGTGTCTAAACTGGGATATTTTTTTTTGAAAAATATTTTATATTAAAAGAATGTTAATGGGACAATCTTTATTCAGTAATGAGCATTTTACTGGGTCTGTTTACGGATAAAATAATGGGAAGTCATTGTTAGTGCCAAAATATCTAATTTAATTGTATTTCCATATAAATATGGACTGTATAATGATGAACCATGTTTTTTATAACAAGAAAATTTTAAAGCAAGTAAAATTACTAGTGGATGATAAAAGTTTATTATCACAATTAGGTTATACAGACAGTTCTCCTATATATAACTAATAATACTATGCAATGGAAGAATTTTGTTACACCAATTAAAATAATATGATGTAGAAATGCTTCTGAAAATTACAAAGCAATTCTTTACAACTCATCAGTTCTTGAATGAACCATAATAGCAAAAAATTATAATAAACATTATTCGATCATACCCTTAGGGCATACATACAATTATCATTTATAAAAATGCTCTTAGAACAAAATAATACATACTTAACTATAGGCATACAAAATTGGTTGGTTTTGAGTTTAATAATGATCACAGTTTAGTAACTATTCCGTGCCAAATAAGGTAGTTATTTAACTTAATACTAAAAACTAAGATGCTACAACCTTGACTTAGATTTAAGTTTTTTCTATTAAAGTTATGTTTTGAATGGAAGATCAAAATCATTAGGGTCTATTTGCTATCAATAAGATGATGCATTACTTTTTTAACTAATTAAGAGTATTCAATTAAAGAAAGCTAATAAATCGTTAAAATTCTTATCATAACAATAGTCTTAATCTATAAATTCTTTAAGCCTTTATTCTCGAATGCCATGCTCGTAATTTCTCATAGTCCCCTCACCAACGTCTTTTCAGGTAAGTACAGATAATGTAATGACACACTTGTAGAAAAATATCAGTTAAAAAGTAGAGTGGTAGACAGGTACGATACAGAGAAGCAGCTTGAAGGATATTAATTTAAATCCATTTTAAGATAAAAAAATTATACCAATTCTCCATCCAGTGACTTAACCCTCAAATGTGATGGATTTTCCTCATGTTTCGTTTTATATGTATAACCAAATATAACTGAGGAGACTCAATACTGTAAGCTCATTGTTTAAAAGAATAATAAGGTTGTTTGCCCACAAGATTGCTATATGTGTAAAATGAACTTAACAATTCTGAAATATCCACTTATAACTTACAAAACATAAATACTTAATATTTTTTTCAAAAGGTGTCAATTTGTTTTTATTTCCCAAACCACATCTTGCAGCATGAAGAATTAATGTATATTGTATACACTTTAACATGAGATATCAACTACACACATATATTTAAAGCACAATCACTACCTGAAACTTAAAAATATCAGAAAAAAGTAGATGCATACCTGTGTGGTATAAACATGGATTTTAAATTTCATAAAAATCAAAGATAGTGAGGGTATTTTTTTTCGACATTGTGTAACAATAATTTAAACGTCAAATCTTCAAATGGAAGTATAAGCCAAGTCACTTTATTGACAAGTTTTTTTTTTTTCTGTTCATACTTTGCCAAAACTGAAACTGATAATTTTTTTTTACACTGTAAGCAATTTATTTTTTTATTCACCCATTCCTGGACAATTGTGAATCTCTCCCATTTAACCTGTTTTTTTCTATTACATTGTTGTCTGTTTCATTATATTACATGTGTCGCATCCGTATTTCCTAGAGAATCAGAAAGCGGGCAAAACAGTTAATCTTTTATAGCAATACTTTTTAGATGACAGTAAAGATATTTATAGTTTGAAAAAACCAGTAATGATTTTTTTTTTAGCCAGGTTTAAGTATTCAATAGAAGTATTTACACCTCCTGCCTGTTACCACGTGTTTGCTATAGTTTCTGAAACTTTCAGGACTCCTGCTCATGACAGATGGGTTGTCTCATTGAAGTAGTTGGGTTTCTTCTTTAGTCAGTCTTTATACACCACTAGCTCTGCATCTACTGGAATTTAGTGTTCCACACTCTCGCAATTACCCAACTGATCTGCTCTTTGTTATGTTCCAATGAAGAAACTCCTTTAAGAGTTTACAAACAAGACATTACAATTTACTAAGCCCGAAATAGATATTGAGAAATTCATTATTTACACAAATAGAGGATCTTTCATTAAGCGCTTCCTATCTTTAAATTTAAATAAAACAAAGTGTGTGTGAGATATCATCGAAATTTTTTTTGCCAAAATTGTCGCGAAATTCGCCAAGTTGTGGTCTGTGAAAGACGACGCAAAATCGACTGCCTCGGATTCTCCTGCACACTCTCACAGACAGTGGCAATGTTTTCTGTCGATCTTGCGTATGGGTGTTGGTTGACTGTTTACTAAACCAGTGGACTCAAAATTTATCCACCACACTGCGAATAGTCCTCTCGATAGGACGGTTATGGCAACCACGGAACATTGCCCAAACAGAATACCCATATTGATAAAACAATTTTATCATTTGCACATGTTGTTGAACGCTATATCCGTCCATGGTGATTTGACAAAACAGACTAAATAAATGACAGCCAATTCGACAGATGCAGCTTCAACAATATGGCCTCTATCAACTGTTAAAGTTCAGAAGTCCCTATTGGAAGATGCTATATATATAAATAACCAAATAAATTATAAAAAGGCAGATTTCTTTTTCATCAATGACAAGACAAAGTCTTTAGGTTTCATGATGATTTTTTAACCCTTAAAGATAGAAATGGCCGCACTTTAAACAATTATAAGTGTGATAAACATATTCAAAAAGGGACTCAAAATAAATAATAAATAGTTGCAAAATATCCTGCTTTGATAACATTTAATATTTCTTAAGCACCATGTATTGTTATTCCTTAAAACCAAAAGAAAATTTTTATTATCAGCATTTTCTACCCAGGAAACTCATTATTTTATTAATTAATTATTCACATTTTAAAATCACCCAGATTCTATGGAAATTATTTATATAATTATAGTGATAGAGAAGTGTTTTTACTATTAAGCATAATCCAATATATGCTGTTTGAGAATGCCTTGAAAATAGTTAGAAAGATCGTAGAGATATGAAGTATAATTAATGAAGGATATTTTGCACAAATTTATTATTAGTTAAATATTTGAATCATTTAGGATATTAATTTAAGATTAGACGTTGAGAACCAGCAAGTTCCTTCCTATTTTACCTTTTCACTGTCGCGGGCAAAGGCTTAAAGCCAGGATATTATCAGCTATTACCTTAAAATATAAAAATGTTGTAATAAATCCTTAGCACTAATTGTGTATTAAATAAGATGATTTATTTGGAAGTAAAGGCAAGTTTCTATCTTCCTTGAGTTGCTCGATTAGTTCTTTGGATGTAGTTGCAAATACATGGGACATGGTAGTATGAGTCGTAGCCATAAGTTGTGGCAAATCATCCAAACTAAGCCCGCTTGTCTCAATTGGAGGAAGCACAGTAATAACTACCCTTCCTGGAAAAAATAGTAATAGTCGTAATAAATGTTAATTATATTAATATACATAGGAAATTATTAGGTTTGACTTACCATGTTCCAATATACACTCCTTTGAATGTAGAAAATAGAATCTAGTGAAGACAACAGGAAGTATGGGCAATTGAGCTGTTATAGCAGCATGAAATGCCCCTTTTTTGAAAGCATGAATTTCTCCAGTGTTTTTACGAGTTCCCTCAGGAAATACCCACATTTTGATCTATAAATTAAAATCACATTCATATAACATCTTAATAAACCAAAAACCGAACAAAACAAATTATTACATTTTTTGCTTGTTTGTGTAAAATATTAATGGATTGATTCAAACAATTATAATTATTTAAAAAAATATTAATAAAATTTTAACTGTCACAGTAGCCTTGGTTATCATGCGGGATTGTATCTGTGGAGGCGGGTTTGATTCCCGGCTCCTCTAAGGATTTGTTCTTTAGTAAATTGGTTTGGTCAGGATTCAGTCAGTCTTGTAAGGATAAATAGTAGCTACTTGAATAAAGGAGTAGCAAATCCAGTTAAAAAAAAAACAAAATTAAGGCATAAATCCAACACTCTCTTATAGTGAGGTACTTATTTACCATTTTAATTCTGAAAAGACGCCATAAATATTTTTTGGAAAAAATATGATTGAGTGAAGTTAATTAAGAGGGTTTAAGTTTGACTTTATAAAACAAATTAATAATTAATTAGTTATTTGGCTTATGATCAATTGAACATGATTTTTATCACTCTTAGTGTTTTTTGTTAATTTTCATTTCATTTCTTTTGTTAAACTTGTTAGATTATTTTTTAAAGCTTAATTATTATTTTAACAATGATCAAGATAAGTCCACAATCGTCATCCACAATTTTTCTACATTCTGTTAGTGGATGTTTTTTCTTTATCGCTGGTTGAACTTCACAATTAGCCTTGGCATGAGTCATAGCTGCAGGTTGAAGATTTGAGATTTCATGGATCCTTTCATTCCTCCCAGCATTCGTACCATCCCAAAGATTTATTAGTGCATATTCCTCTAGAATTATTGTGATAAGATTGCTTCGTTTTGTTCAGAAGCATTTTGGTTGTAGCACCTAAGTTACAGTAGCCCGGAGGTCCAGAGGAACAAGAAAGTTATCTTTATATATTCGTTTCATGTAAAGCAATATTTTATCAATAGCTTTTGTGAAATAAATTCCTGAATGTCATGCTAGAATAAATGCAGATGCCTTTTTAACCACCATTATTGTGTTTTTAACATAACAACATTTTTTTAATTTCAATGTTTTCTTAAGCTAAGGGTCTGAAATCTGAAATTCCATTGCTATAAGTTTAAAACTAAAAAATGACATGCTATATTCTATATAAAAAAAGCAAGAAAACAAAATAAAAATTAGAGTTAAAAAAATTATTGAAGTATACTAACATTCACAAAGATGATCAGGCATTATGAAACTTCTCGTTCATGTAGGAAGTAACAGAAAATAAATAATCTAAAAAATGGCAATGAAATTAATGCATTTAAAATAAAATAAAATAAATCAAAACAAGCACAAACAAATATATATGGGGGTTACAGTACTTCTTTATCTCTGAGGTGTTTTATAGAATTATTTATGGCTAATCGAGAAGCTTCAGAATTGAGTCTATTTATAAAAACAAGACCACAAAGCCATGCTGCAATTCCAAATGGGCCAGCATATAATAATTCCTTCTTTGCTACAACAGTGCACCGTTTCATAACAGGCCACAGTTCAAACATACCTATTAGTGAAAAGAATTATTAGAATAAAAAATAAAATTGATTATAAAAAGCTAGCGAGATAGTAATATTTAAATGATTACCTAGAATGTCAATAGAGCTTTGGTGGTTAGCTACAATGACACAGGGATCTTTCTTGTTTAAGTAATCCCCTCCCCTCAACTCCCAACGAAGGCCCAGAAGATCAGATATATGCCTACATAGGAATGAAGCCAATCTGCACAATAAATAAAAATATAATAGAGATAAATGAATTTAATCCTTTTTTTCTTAATATCAATTCACAACTACACAGGGGTCTGAAAAGTTTCCGACATCAACATGAAGATGATAATAAAATAAATAAAAGCTTTGTTAGGTCGGAAACTTTTCAGACCGCCCTCCTAGATGTAACTTACATTAAATTTTCTACATTTCTTGGTTTCCAAATCATTATGGGTATAACCAAGACAGATGTTAACATGATGAGGCCATAATAAATGAAAAATTTGAAATAATACCGAAACACATGGCTATGCTCATATAATGCAGGTAATAATAACATCAATATAACTCCAGCTAGTTCTGTAGGACTGATAGCAGAGTTCATTGTGAAATTAGGTCTATTAAACAGCCCTATTGCCCCAAAGGTACAGTAGAATTTATTTTCACTATCGCTCTATTGTATTATAAATAAATTGGGCAGAAATACTAGAAGAAAGGAATTAATTAAATTATATTGTCTACTCAATTGTTCCGGAAGATCGAAATTATACAATTGTCACTAAACGTAGTGATATCTATAAACTAACATTTTATGTAACAATAAGCGACAATAACAAAAGACAGACTGCAGTTTTCAAACTAACAACAAAGTTCAAAATATTACATGACAATTTGTATTTGCCGATTGAGACGTGTCGTTCATGAATGAAATGAACTTGAAGATCCAATCTTCTTGATGAACGAAATGAGCAGATCTTATTTTAATGGTCCTCCGCTAGAGTCACGCTGATTCATTCCCTCAGTAATGTTCTGGTCATTAAATTATTGAGATTAATGAATGATTTTTTACCATTTATGTATCACTTAAAGCTAGCTAAATCTCAATTTGTTCTTGTCAATAACAATCTTACTCTATTTATAATATCTCCCTTTCTCTAACTGTCATCAGAGGCTGATGCAGTTTTATCATAAATAAATTTGATGAAAATGTGACTTTCTTTCATCAACCAATGTCGATATTCCAACAAATATATCCACTCAAATAACGATTAAAATTTTAACCCTAGTCAATACCAATTATTGATGATTTTCAACAAGTGTTCATTAACGTCTTGTTATAATTACAAAAATTCTCAAAAGAGAAAGAGAATTGACATGCAATGCTATCTGTAGGCTCGCTCATCCGTACATTATTGAAAAAGCTGTGGGGAAATTTATTTTTATAAACAAATAATAAATGGTGATATTCCCCTAATTGCAGACCCTGCGCATTCACAGGATGAATATAATGCGTAGACGTGTTGAGGATCCAGCATTATTTCACTGCATTTAAACATTCTAAGGCTAGTTCATCGTCTGAATCACTTGAGTAATACATAATTAACTGTAGCAAAAATGAAATATTGGGTTTTTAAATATTGGAAATCGTCCATTAGGTAATAAGCAAGCCTCTTGCCTCTCCTCTCCATTTTGTTCGACCTCCACGGCTCACCTCTTCTACCCTTTGTTTTCTGATTTCTGGGCCTCACGCCTCTACCCTCTTACCTAGGCCCTTTTTTGTTATGTGATGTTAAGTGGTAATCTGAATTTAGAATTAATGCTTCTTATTTGTGGAAATTCACTCATTGTGTGTCTGCCAGTAGAGCAACTCTTTAGATTTCCAAGGAAATTGTTCATTATCAACGTAACAAATAATACGTGCATTTTCGTCTATAGAAATGGGTATAACTTTTTTAGGGTGATTATATCGTCTTGCTTTTAATTGCTTTAATTAGAGCAATCGTCAAGTAATGCTCAAAACTCCTTAGTCGATTGCCGAGATTATATCTATCTATCTATCTAAATTATATCAATAAAACTAATATCAAAACCCGTCCCCCCTCCTCTAAAAACACCCCTCACGGTTAGAGTAGGGTAGTACCAAAAGGTCCTATTTTACCTGTGCTAATAGTTTATTCCAATAATATAAAATGAATAACTTATTCTTACATCTTTTGGTATTTATGGATGAACCTTAACCCTTAAGATAAACACTTAAAAGGTATTAAGTTATAAAACAATACTTGTTTTACACCATTTAATATTTCGGCAACCCCCACTTCAAATTAAATTGAATTTTTATTTAAAAATTATTATTTTGGTTTAAATTTAATCAAAGTATTAGTTTCCATTTTGTTTGAGTTCACTTATTTATTCCCCGTGTAAATAAAAATAATATCACCAATCAGACTCCTTGATTGAATTAAAATCTCAAAAACTATTAACTAAATTAGTATTTTGAAGAGTGCAATATCACACAATTAAAGGTTTGGGTTTTATAGTTTTAGATTAGTTAATGATTCATTGCTCATCCTAAGGATTAAGATTATCCATAAATAACAGGAAAGAGTTAGTTGTCCAAATCAATTATTTGTATGTATCACTAGGGTTTACAATAGCTTTAATTTTGTTAAAATGTAAGAATAGGTTTATTTATTGAATATTATTGGAATAAATCGTGTACTATCATTAATTTGAATCGAAAGTTATTTGGTTTCAAGTTCAACGGAATAGGTTAGGCATTTATTACAATTATTTTCAACTAACACGTTCTGGGCACTCTTTTCAAGGTTTTATGAACTAGTAGGTCTCGGATCGGAACCGGCTCCCAAGCCGGAATGGAGTGGGTGGGACGCATTCCAAGGTTTTGCCGGAATTTTGAACCGCTAGCCACAACTGAAATCTCTCATTTAGGTTTATTATTTTCACGGTAAATGCCGCTATGCTTATCACTCTTCTTGCCGCCGATAGAGGGGGTTCTGTCAACTATCCGCTAGGTGACACTGCTGTCAGTCGGAGCTACTTAAAAGTATTTTCGTTCGTTCCGAATATTTGACAAGCTCTTCGGAACGGCTCTGTCTGTAACGTACGTAACGTAGCGAGCAGGCCTATAAACTTTCCCGAGTGCCCTTCTGTCACTTGTACATTCAAAACTTTGATACTTTTCTCAACTGATGGCTGTTGTATGGCATCAAGTAATCTTCGCTTTGGATGCCAAATATAACGCCGTCAGAGCTAAAAATCACCCAAACTTCCGTAAATATTTAACGAGATTGTGATTTAAGCATTTTAGATTTTAATTTTGAATGTAATTAGTTAATTTTATACAGGCACTCTTTACATAAGAAGGAGAAATCAATTACTTCGAGAATTTGGAACTTGTAAAGAACATGGATTTTGGAAGGATTATTTGAAAATAAGAGGTCTTCTTTTACAAAATCGGTATGGACTAGCAATAGACCAAACTAGCTTGAGGCGACAAAGTTTCAATCGGGTAACAAAATTTTATTTCAACCCTTAATGAATTACTTTAAATCTGCACCCTGAATCACAGCACATGGAAAAAAAAAAACTCCATATTTTATGTCACTTTAATTTAAGTGGTCTATTGGACATTAATTCAATTATTATCTAATCTGAAGTGAAAAACAAAGAAGAGGTCTCTTACACAGATTTTGTCTCAATTAAGCATGTTACTTATGATTTCAGCAGCTATGCTGAATATAGCTTCTAATTTTTAAGTTACAATTGAACATAGTTATAACTGGGCGAAATTGTAGAGGTCTGCTCTGAAATCAAAAATGTTTCCTCCCCCGTAAAAAAAGACAGCTCTTATTAATCTAATAATTGCTGAACTTGTAGGGATAGGCTTTACTTGGAAATAGGATCATGGAAATTGTTTTTCGCCTGCTTATGTGCTTTACTTTATTAGTGCTTAAAATAATTCATTATTTATTTACTAAACTCCGCATATTTTTTGATTAAAATGCAATTACAAGTATGCAGAATAAAGTCAATGTGAAAATAGTCAATCCTATCTCTATTAGCTAACACAACTTCCCTCTGACTTTTAAACCTTCTCAGGTCTTTTCAAGACAGTTTTCAGTGATCAAGATGGTTTAGCAAATAAAATGAAATATTTTCTTCGGGGCAGTGTTTTCATAATCATTTAACAAATATTTTGAAAAATTATGGAATAGAAAATGATGACCACCATCTCTCAAAATTTTTCAGCACTTAATAAAACAAATCCGCATACATTAATAATAGAATAAATGGTTGTAAACTGAAGGTGAGCCTCATCACCTAGTGTGTGTATGTGACTATGGACTTTTAACCACAAAAAGAAAGTATTATATTTATGCCCTCCTTCAAATGCATCTGTAAATGCAGGAAGAGGAGAAATATGTATATCATAAATTATTTATTTTGTTCATTGTATACTATTAATAACGAGAGGTTTTGAAAATAAAAAATAGAATAAATCCACATACATTAATAATTATATAAATCTACATACACCTCATGAAGAGAAGAGGAAGGCCAAGGAAGGTTGTTGCCATAGTTGATAGGAGCTAGTGTGGTTAGTGCCAGGAGGTTACCTCATATCTTAAGCTCAGTTTTGGTTTTCTTAACCAGATTCCCTACTTTTTTTTATTTAATTAGCTACTGTTTTATCCTGATAAGGCTGAGTCAACCCTGAAAAAATTCTTATAGGAGCCGGGAATTGAACCCGGGTCTCCAGAGTTAAAAGTCAACATGTCACCCACTAAGCTGAGGGGATCCTCCAAATCCACTTTGTGCATTTTTTGTTCTGTATGTATATGATTTAAAAAGTACAATTTTGTTGTTGATAAGAGTAAAAAAAATATATATATAATGAAAATAAATGATGAGGTCACTGATTATTGTAGTATTTCATTATTTCAAAATGTTCCTCTTTTTTCACTTCCTCGCAGCATAGGGCATTATTTAGTCAGATCTGTCAAACATACCCCAATCGGTTATGTGTACTTAAAATATGTCAATTCCACAAGCTCTTTTCCTTGCGAGGTTTCCTAAATGTCAAAAATATCTGAGCCCCACATGTATGACTAGTTTGAATCCATAACTCTTTTATGGGCGATTGGCCTTTTAAAGAAGCCCTGCTACCTCAGGACAAGTACTATATCCGGTCTAGTGCTATATGTGTTTAATGTAATTGTATAGTATAATATACCTTGCAAAGCTCATTATAGCGGAAATATTTGTAAGTTATATACATTAAGTATTTTTAGTTAGCATTCAATGTACTTTTTGTGTTTTAAATATTCGGAATTTCAGGCAAGTCCAGAGAGTGTGGTTTCCCTTCTAGAATGGGATAAACAATCAGTTATTAGTAAAGATGATGCTCTAACACCTACTAAAGTTGCGGATGCTTCAAGGGCAATAGTTGGCAACAGCAGCATATCTGAAAACTATGCGTTTGCTGGTGTACATCATATATTTGACCAAGTATGTTTACTATTTTCTATACTATTTGTTTTATTGACCTAAAAATACTACTAGTTATCTGTTATATGAGAAATTTAAAATGTACAAGAAACTTTCAGTATTAATAGTAGCAGAAGTTTTGAGTTAGATTTTGTCTGTTCTTGGAGATAAATATATAATTACTGCTCTCTTAATATTGTGATAAGTAAAAGTTTCTGATGAGGCAGAAATTCTCAATAACTTGCAAGAAGACCTCATCGTCCTTCCAGTTATTGGATAAGTGTATTCTGTATTTTAGCAATTAGAGCTATTTTTCCACACAAGTTCTTATTGAGGATATGTTTGCTCTTACCTTTAAGAGTTATATTTCAATTTTCTTAGTGACTTTAATCATCATGATCACTTGTCCTTTTGCATGGAAAAAGATCTACCAATCCTTTAATGGTAGGAAAATGTGTATGAAGAGATGTTAAGACTAATGAGCTGGAGAAAATGTGTGAAGAAGCATTCTATATAAAATTGATCAATCTGATTCAGATTTAGAACAGTCACTTTGTGAAGTAGATTTCATTGATAATGAGAGCCTGAAAATACTAGAATAAAGGTATTTATTCATAAAAAACATTTCAGAAAAATTGTTGATCCACAAAATGAAATTTGGCAATTAATATACTTGACTACAAAAACAAACCAGAAGTGTAAATTTATTAGCTAAATTAACATTTTCTTGTGATAATTTCTTTATGCTTGTAAACTAATTGTGTTTTTTTCATATTAAATTTTTTGAATTGAAATAAAAAAGGTTTATTATTCTGTTTTTATTGCCTTATAATTCAGTTAATATTATTAAAGTTACTTTTTATGAAGAAAAGAAACAAAAATCATGAAAGTATAGTGTAGTAGAATGGTAATCGAACTCAAACCAGTGAGGGATTGAGTCACAGATATTATTAATTCATTGATAAAAAAAAATTTTGGTACAAAGAGTATTTATGTCTCCCGATAGTTTTATATATTTCTGAAATAAATTTGGTCACTTACTTGGCCGAGAAATTTTGCTAATTTACATTTCTATCTTCAAAGCTGGCCAGAATACTGAAACTTGCGTAAAAGAGAAATGGAACACTGAAAGAAAAGTATTGTATGACTGACTAAAAATTAATATTATTATAAATGTGAAATACATTAAATACAAAATATGGTCAAATTGATATAAAAAATATTTCACAAATGAAGTAAAAGATCTACAAGCAAAGTAAAATAATGGCATTTCTATGAACATTATGACAATCGAATTTAACACTCAGTGTAAATAAATTGAACATAAGGAAGTACCTACAAGAATAATTACTAAATAATGATGCACACAGGCTCATAATCCAAAAAATTTACTTAATTTAAAAAATATTTTTTATATTTACTGTTTTTATTTTATTTAATTTGTTATATATTCTGAATTCGACTGTGATTCTTAATGTATATAGTATTCTTAATTTTTAGTCGAAAAATACTTTTCTTTAAGTGTAACTACTTCTCTTTTATGGGTATTTTAGCATTATGGAAGATGGCTATCTAAGTTGTAGAAAGGGCTCGGCATTTTTTGGAAAAAATAAAATTGTGAGGATACGGAAATACTCGGCTTCATTCTTCAGAATACCCTGTAGTTAAATGAAAATGACGTTTATTTAAATAAGAATCTTAATTCTTTTTCATTGATGATCCAACAATGCATTATATATCACAAGTAGGAGCTATGAAAGATGTTACCTATTTCTCTTTAAAGTAAACTCATCCTCTTCTCCGTTTTATAGCACACTGCTGCAGTAACAATGGTAAAGTTTGCAAATAACGACCGTGCTCGATTGTGTTGCATTTCAAATGACTCAACGGTTTCTATATGTAATGTTCTCACTCAGCCGCCTACATTGGAATACATTTTGAGGGGCCATTCTCAACCTGTAACAGGTAAGCTATGCAATGGTGTTTATAGATTATTGGCTAACCCAATCTTTCCGAAAGCCCAGATTTCTGTTGTCTCTCTGGATTGTTAGATATTTGTTGACCAAGATATTCATAACAATGCGGAATAAAAAAGATGTATTTTTTTCACATTTTTATGTAAAAATTAATTGTATTTCATTCAATAGCACCTCTATCATTCTAGTCAATAACTCTAAATTGCTGTTTTTTACTAGAGAAATTTATTGCAAATCAGAAATATTTTAAATGGAGAGCAATGGGGGGGGGGATAAGGTTTTTTGTGAGTATCTAAGTGGAGAAGTATTTCTGTGCCGCATTCGGTTCATCTATCTGGTTTAGAAGCCTTTGCCTAATACAACCACATTCTCTTTTACTTTAAATTGAGATATTCAAATTTATAGAGGTTATCTCTTTATGAAGTTGTCATTAGAAAAAAGTCTTAGAAGTAAGTCTAATATGTATTGCATTCCTAAAAAAGTCCTATTTTTTCTTTCAAAATTTGAGCTTATTATAATTTTATTTTCTAGGTTGTGATTGGTCAGCTTCAAATGATATGTTGGTAACAAGCTCTCTCGATGGACAAATATGCCTATGGAATACTGCAAACGGAACATGTATAAGAGCAGTAAAGGATATAGTCGCCTCACAACTTTTTTCGTGCCTCTTCAATCCTTTTAATAACAATATTGTTGTAGTATCCTTTATTCATGTTAATAAAAACACTTTATTTAATTTTGGTAATAATATTTGTTGCTTCTCTGATGAATTTATTGGGGTTTTTTATGTGTATGACTAGTAGTTTTGCATGTGATCTTCAAAAGTGTCCTGACTGTTCTAATCTTTGGGGCTGCATCGTGAATGTATGCCCTCTTCCTAATAACCGCTAGGTGGCTCTTTAATTATCCTCTACTGAGGTAAACATAAGGCTGGGCTGGTCCAGTTCAGAAGGAAGTTTTCTCGTTTTTAGATGTTAATTTGTTTTAGTAAAATGTTAATATTAACCCTCTCCCATCCTTTCAAACACAATTGTTGCAGTATTTAATTTTCTTTTAGGAGAAAGCCTTGAAATAATTGCACAAAAATTAGGAGTCGGAAGTGACTACAATCAAAGACTGGCAATGTAAAAACAAGGAATTAAAATCATTTTCAATGACAGTCGATGATGAGCATGAAAGACGTTGAAAAAATCCCAAATGGATATAATAGATGACGCAATATGGATTTGGTTTAATCAACTACTGAAAAAAAGGTTGATAATTTAGACAAACGCAATCCCCTTACACAAAAATACTTTTTTTTTAACTTCAGCAAAATTCGTGAGGGTGATACATTTACTGCTTCAGAAGTGTAGCTCCAGCGGTGGAAAAATCACCATGGAATTCAACAATTTTCGATTTTGGCTGAAAGCTTACATCTGACATTGCTTGGGTATAAGTATTACATCTTGCTATAGAAAATAATTTCTTGTTAATCTGACCTTTGAGCCGTTCCGAACTACCCACTGGTCCTATAAAGGTCAGATTAACGAGGTTCTGCTGTAAAATTGTTCCAATATATATGTATTGCTTCCTAATTCTAATTTTCATAGTATTGAGCCTTAACTAGCAGATAGGCTGGAAACGCCAAAGGGCAAGTCGAAGTTCTGAATATATCTACTGGCAAGAAGACGGCAAATGTGATGGGTGGAAAAGTCCTTTCCCTGGCTTTCAACTCCAGCGGAAGTCTTCTCTGGGCTGGAAATGATGAGGTAATAACAAACTATTGCGGAATAATTCCTGACCTCTTCTCTCTCCTGTCTTATTATTAGCTTACTTGACTAATCAGGGGTTTCCTTGATATTTCAAAAACAGAAAACCTTATGATCTGTGTTTGTGACATAATTAAGTGCCACTATTTAAATAATTACTTTACAATATAACAATTTATATAAATTTTAATAGTTTCAAATTAACATCCTGATTTACAACTCACAATGTGTGTTTTGTCTTTTTGAACTGTAGTTACAGAACATCATTAAAATTGTAATTAATAATTGTTCTTTTTTAAATTAGTTCCATTTGATGACCTGAAGATATTCAAAATAAAAGCAACCCCAACTTCATAAAAAATAATGAAGAGTCATTAATCAATTAGTAATTAAAAAATTCTATTATATTGATTACAGTAGTATCTAATTAAACCTATCGACTTCCTGATTAATATTTTTTTAGTCAAAACGAAACAATTAATTGGATCATGTATCACGTTTGACTTGAATTTTTTCAACCAATGTTCCTGTTCCTTGTGTTAATTATTATATTCAGAATTTCATTTTTTACCTTCTACAGAAACGTTCAGTCCATTCATATATTTATTATCTGCATTTGTTTCAATTCTTTATTTTGTTGTTGCACTAAGTCTAGATTGCCGTTAAATGAGGTGGATCTTTTTCAGCCCATGGCTCGGGCTAACCAATTTCCTTCTATGAATCAGTGATACTCTAGATCAATCATTCCAGATTAACCCAGGACTGGTTCTTCCTTTACTTTGGTATACCTGGCACTGAGGTCTCTAGTGATTAACATAGGATGTATCTTAAAGATAAAATCAGGATCAAGTCATGGTTCACCCTTAATATAGGATGTGGGAAATAAAGAGATTACGTGAAAATATCTATAAGTAATGAATGAACCAACGTTTAATTTTTAGCTTTTTTTCAGGGTGTAATTATGTCATTTCTATTCGACATAAAAAGTGGAAAGATGACAAAACGCCGAAGGATGTATCTCGGAGAGCAGGCATCGGTCACCAGCATCAACTACAGAGCCTGGATCAGCAGGGAGGGGCGTGATCCTTCTCTGCTTGTCAACATCTCCACAAACTCAGTTAGAATTTACCGGTTAGTTTTAAACTTTATTAACGCTAATAGTTTCATTTATTTAACTATTGTCTAGGTACTATTAACCTTTTAAACAATTAGGAGAGTCACAGTTCCTCCCAGAAAGTTTTAAAAAAATTCTATTACTTTTTTTGCCACTTGAGAATTTGATTAGAATTAATTTTATTAAATTAAATTAAATTTTGTCTAGAATTATATTCACTAAATCAACTAAAATCATTGTTATTTAGGGCTATGGAAAAGGATGGTTCCCTTTCATTAAGAAGAAGTTTCTACATTAAGCATCAATTTCGTAATAACTTCATCCATTCTTCATTCTGCCCAATAATGTCTTTCAGACAAGGATCCTGTATAGGTATGCAACTCAAATTTATTTAATTTAGAATAAGTGGTATTGTAATAAAAGGAGGATATAAGTGCAACTGAAAAAAGATAAACATTAAATTGTGAAAAATAGCCTTCATTATCTATTACTGACTTCAAAGCTTTCCTTTTATTTAAAATACTATTGCTTGAAAATTAAAGATTATATGCATCACATTGTTGATAGAGTAAAATTTTTTTATTCCGCTATTGAGTACATTATTCCCGAAGATCATCATTATGTCCACATTTTCTTTTAAACGCTTCTGAATCATTTTAAAACAACTTTTTTACTTAGCAGAAAATAAACCTCTTGTGATTGGATTGTTTATGTAGTAACATACGCAAAAAAAGTCTTCTCTGACCTATATTTGTATTAACTACTACTTTAGATGGACTATACACTCGTCTTCAGGCGCTAGCACAGACTAACTCATTAGTCATACTATGATTGTTTACAAATCGCTTAAGTAACAGGTTATGTTAATTTTTCTGGGCATATAATACAGTGGAAATTGAAAATATGTTGCAATTTAATAGAGATAAATACTACAGCAAATGAAAATATTGTATTCAACATTTATAACATATGGAAATAAACAATGCCTTGGCCAAGTTAACTAAACCTCTTACAAGAGTATGACTATGAAATAGTTTCCATAGCAAGTACTCGAGTTAACAAGTTAAATTTCACCAGAACAGGATTGTTTACACAAGTTGCTGAATTTTGATTATATGTTTAATTATAAGGCTATTATATTTTTATTTCAATAATTCCTATTCTTTAGTTACCGGCAGTGAAGATTCCTGTGTTTACTTCATTGATATAGAATGCAACAAAGAGAGCACCAAAGCAGTAATCAACAAATTGCAAGGACACTCCACTCCTGTCCTCGGAGTCAGTTTCAACTATGATGAAAGCTTGCTGAGTACCAGTGACCAGCAGGGACTTGTAATAATTTGGACACGTTCTTCTAGCACACCAATTCATAACCTATAATTTTATATTGTTAACTGTTGATTCCATGCATTTATCTGTTAATATGTGCAATATATATTTTTATAATATCTATTTATTTCTGTTTACCTTCATTTGAACAAGAAACAAACCATTTTTTTACTTTTGTAACAATGTAGACAGCCAATGTGGCCCAAAATCTATCAATCAAACTTATAGTATACCACCACAAAAAAAAATTCCTTCACTGCTGCAAAAGTCCTTAATTGTGCGATATACTCCACAATTGACTTAGTTTTTTTTGTAAATTATTGTAGTTTAATGCCCTAGAGCATTCAAATTAAGGCAGGAAGGGCAATTTTACCAATTACCTATGTCATCATTACTTTTTCCTAAAGAGTAAAATTGCAGAATTCATACTGTTTGGACCAACAAAATAATACCTAGCACCCCCTGGTGAGAATTTTTTTAATATCTACCTTGGAATAAATATTTTTTTATGTAGTTAATAATGAAGTTTTCTTAGCCCGTAATCTTTTACAAATTAAATAACCATTCTATAATTAAGAGATCGATAAGGGAAAGAAAAAAAATAGTATAACTACAAATAAAACATTTATTTTCACATTTAAAAAATATTACAAGAACTTAGGAATTGAATCTAACTTTAATTATACATATATTACTTAATTTTTATCAATAAACCATGGTCATAAAGTATAAATACAAACAAAAATTTATTAACATAGTTTTGCCTATAACAAATTAACAGTATCACCATAATACATTGGTTTACTTTTAACAAATTCAATAAAGTCTTTGGTTCATACTAATTATAATCAATACAATAAAATTTCATTTCCTCATGCAACACACACAAACTAGACGTTACTCATCAAAATAAAAAATGATCACACTCATTTATCAAACTTTAAAGTAATAAAATACTGGTAAAGTTAAATACCATACAAAAATACCTATCACAGTGAAAGTGGTTTAAAAACTTATTATGCCACAACTAATGGTTCATCATCGGAAAAGCCTCTAATAACAGGAGAGTCTTCATCATCTGAAATCATAATATACTTCAATCAATACATCAATAATTATTAACAATGCAATACATTCGGTCTTTATTTAGCATTAACACGTATGAATAGTTTTGAAGATTAATCTAAATTAATAATTCCTATTGGAAGGAATAAAAAGTTGAATCATTCTCACCATGTCTACTAACAAATATCAATCATTTTCAAATATGCCTCTGTTTCATACATTTACATCAGTTGAAAGGTACAAAAAGAATACATCATTCAGCACTGACTGAGGGTGTAGTTAAAATAATAAATTATATAATATATAATATATTATATGACTCAATAACTCATGCAGAGGTGGAAGGTAATGTTGCTGCCATAATTAGTGTGTAGGTGTGGTGTTAGTGTTGGCAAGATCGGTGTCCTGGTTGGCACTAGGTTTTACCTCCCGACCTTAAATTTGGTTTAATTAACCATTATAATTTAACCTAGCATTAGATTTGACTGAAAACGAACTAATTTCTCTGTTTTGTATGTTGAACAGTGAAGTAGAAGTCAGTGTTACTTCTAAAAATAAAAAAAAGGAGAAGTTATCGGCAGGTGTTTATGCAGGAATATTAATACTTAAGGAAAGTTGTTCTGAAAGGTCCTGCGCTCGCTCTAGCAGGGAAAATCTGACTGCTAGACCTCTGGGGGCACACGCTATGTATTAATCTTGTTCCGTCTTTGACTCTGATTGGGGGGGGGGGGTGCTAGTTTAAAAGGCCAAGGAAAATTATTATGCCGATATTGGGTGATGGTGATTTTCTTTATATCAATGACATTAATAAATCCTTTTTTTTTTCGTCTATGACTCTGATCGAGAGTCAAGAAAGATTGCTAGCAGATCTTTGAACCACCGACGTGGCTATTAGTAAGATTCGTGCTTATCCTAAGTTTTCCTTTCCTATACCTATTGCTCTTTCAAGAAAGAAGCCATCCAAATTTAGGCGACTGAGCAATTTTTTGTTTGTTGGTTGGAGAGGATGATAAACATCTTTTCTGGTTTGGATTGTTAAAAACCAATATTCTAAAATTTAATTGTTTCCTTTTTTTTTTATTCATATAAATTAAAACCTAATTTTTGTCCACTTGCTTCAAAAGCAGGTTATGTTGACGTAGTGAGTATCAGTATTTTTACACACTGGTATGGTTATGTGATTATTAATAATAAATCAGTTATTAATTATGAGTGTATTTGAATAAAACAACATTGTAAGTGTCTAGATGTTGGGTTGGATTCAATTATCATTTAAATTAGCATGAAACACTGTTGTGCATGTCAATAAATATGGTTGTATTATTTGTTAGAAGTTTGCCAGGGGGGGGAATTATAGTAACATAATTATACCGTGTATAATGATACAGCATACCTCACAAAGTTTTTTTTATTGGTTATTCCTATATACATATGAATATGAATTTGTCGTCTGAACATTATTGTTGTTCATTTGTCCTGAATTTTTTTTCCTATTCTATATATTAAAGTATACAGTCTAATATATAAGTAACAGTCTGTCTGGCCTTAGCCATTGAACTGTCTGTGCGCTTTGTCTTGGTGAGACTTTGTAAAACTCACATTTAAAAACAAAAAATGTTACAAAATGGTAATAAGAGTGTGGGTAAAAAGTGCCGGTAAAGTTTGATGAGACGTGAATTCTGCTGGACTGAGTTATTTATGAAATACTCCGACAATATTTTAATGTTATTAAGGTGAGTGGAATGTTCTTTCAATTTTTATTTGACTATAAAAAATGACTATATGCTCTATTTGTCAAGAATGCATTTGTAGGGAAGATAAGTTGACCAAGCAGTGCTCAAAATGTCAATCAATCATCCACTTAAGGTGCTGCAAGTTAAAAGTCGGCGATATTGCCATACTACGGGAATCAAAAGAGCCCTGGTACTGTCCAGATTGTCACTTCCTTACTCGGACCCCAAGTATGAGGCTGGCTGGCTCTGCTTAGACAATATCGTCTAGTACTGGTGTACTTCTAACAGAAGATAAATTGTTACTGATTCTCACAGCAGCGACCAATCTAAAAGGAAGCCCTGAACAAGCAGGGGAGGATGGATTGGTTAAGAGAGGATGGAGGAGCAGGCCGAGACCTTAATAAGGGATAATGAGTATGTTAAATCAGACCTGGATGTCTGACATGTGTGAACCTGGACCGAGAACCTGAATGTCTTCAAGTTTTTCATAATATTTACTTTTTTCCAGAATGACGTCGCTACCATAGCTTCTTCCGACTAGTCACAGTGTCTTCCAATACACCTCCTCAGCATGACTAGTTTTAACCACCTGTCACATAAATTCCCAATCCCTATCTACCCATTATGATGAATTCCTTTTACATTTTACCAAAAACATTTCCCACATTACTGAAATATACCCTACAATCCTTCCTTATCGGTCTCCCTCCCCTAACCTGGTTGGCGATTTCCTGATTTTCATTGGACTATTTTTATCAAACAGATACCCACTGCTTAATCCTTTACATGGGAGTTTTTCACCAGAAATACAGTTGTTTATGTAAACAAACTATCTATGTTTAATGATTTTTAAGGCCCTTCTCAACAGGAAAGGGAAAAATATTTTTTTTTTTTTTACAATTTTAATTAATTACTACAATTTTCTTGGGGTTTATCTTATTTTTAGTATTATCAGGGCTTGGAATAGTCATCAAACTCTATGCCAAACATGGGTTGAGTTAAATCTGTGAAACAAATTTAATGAAAAGTAACATGTTATAGTCCATTAAAGTCTCATAGCATTGTGCATATTAATAACCAATATTAATATCATAGAAAAATATTGATTTGTTTCTTACCAAGTAATTAATTAATGTTTCTTTATTATGTTTTATGGAGTTAGAAATATTTTTTTGAGTAATCAAATGAAACCTTAAAATAAAATTTCATATTTATGGGCAAAATAGGGGAGTCACATTTTCCAAGGCAGACATATTGGTGAAACAAGGGGTTTGGGGAATAAAACAAACCCTAAAAATTAAACTAGTAATTAAATAATAATGTAATAATTACTTTTACTTATTGATTCTAACCATTGTTATTTTTAATGATAGATTTTGTTTGTCTCCATATAGACAGTTGAGGTTTTTATCAAGTGATTTTTCATTTTAATAACTGAAGAAGACAGCTTAGAGCTGCCAAAAACACTATTGGCGATTAAATGCCATATTGTGGAAAGACAGAAGATTTATTATTTGATTTAATTATTTAGTATATATATAGATAGATGTTGGCTGCCAGCATATGTCACATTTTTTGTTTTCTTTTGTATTAATTTAATGCCATACTGTACAGACTTCTGCTTATTGTTTTTTTTTGTTTCTTATTGGTAGATCCATCAATGACTTCATTTACTTAAAGCATTTAAATAATTTTTATTTTATTTTTTAACTATTATTATCTTAACTATAATTATTATAGTACCTATAGATGATGGTTTACAATTTATTTAACATAGCCTTTTTTTTATGATATGATAGTTTTTGTTTATTTGCCAGATGTGATTTGTCATCTGAACATTTATGTTTTTCTCGGGGGACTTTGTTCTGGAATACATTTTTTTTTTGTATTTTATTCTATATAAAAAATATCTAGTAAAATATTCAGACAATCTTGCCACCATTCACAATGAACATGTTACTTACCAAGTCTATCGGTAAAGATTGCAGCACCAGAGCTGGTACTGTAGTGTGAGTTCGCAAAGCTGGTAAAAGTGTTCCTAAGTCGATAATGCTTCATCACATAAAGGGCGAGGGCTGCTATCAACACAACAAAGATGAGGGCTACTGGAATGATCACAGAGAGAAGCCCGGCTTCACTGACTACGACCATCGAAGCACCTATAATAATGCATGAAAATAATTAACTATACAACAACCAAAATTATTTGTTATTACAATGTATTTATTATACCAGCAAAAAAAATTCTTTCTTTTTATATTGATAAAAAGCCAAATAATGTATGATTTTACCAATACTATAATTATTGGTTTAAATGAAAACATAAATAATACAAACCTAATGGGACCTGAATTGTATTTATTTCCGAGATGGGAGAGGCAAACCCTTGATCAGAGAGGAGACGAACTGCCACAGTATATGGGGTGGCTACTTTCATCTCTCGGAAGAAAAACGGTGCTGTTTTGGTCCTGATCTTGCTTGCAGTAGTCACGTTGAACTCTTCACCCTCACAGACCATCACCTCAAATTCGTAACTGTCATATCACACAGTCTCATTAGTATAAACATTACAGCAATATGCTAATTAATATATTTCTGAATGAACCATCAATAATAATATCATAGTAAAAGGGTGTGTTAACTTAAATAAGGTGATTGTATTAATTGCTCTAGTATTTTTAAAAAGTGAAGGAGGTCAAAGCAATTGTTGTGGATAAACTATAATTGCTGAGCATGAAGGAAGAGCTCTTCTTCTGAACAAGTACAGAGCAGTAGCCTGTAGTTTGCCTGTCTGCATGTTCTATGATAGCGGCCCTAAAATTTATGCAATTGATCTGAAATTTGAACGTAATATGTGTCAACACTCTATTTCATGTTGTAGTATTGATAAAGCTATAATAACGGAAAGTATGTGAGAGTGAAACAGGAAAAAATTGGGTCCCCTATCTATAAATAATCCACTTCTATCTCACTTTCAAGTCATAGCACAGAGGCTTTTTCAAATTCAATGCTCTCATTCAAACTAACACAGTTCCGAAGAATAAAGTTTTGAAACTCAACAATAGAAGTCGCTTATTTATAATATGCTTCAACCTGATTTCAATATTTTATGTATTTAAATTTTTTTTATTTATAAAAAATGTGACTTATAGAGAAAAAAAAATGAAGTATTTTTAGTTAGAAATACTGAGAATTTTTTTTATGATAGTTTTCAGTAGTTGTGAAATTGTTGACAAGGGCAGTAATATGTGGATTAACTAGACTAATGACTTATTCATTTTTTGAAAAATTCTGATCACTGAAAATAGTTTTTAATAAATAAAAAAATTGTAAATAGCTAAAATATTAACCAAGAAAAAATTATTAAAATCGACTTACACAATTTAAATGGTTAAATCTAAAACTTTTTTTCCCAGATCATCTTTGAATTTTTATCAAGTTACGTTCTTTATTTAGTATGAATTTAACAGTGTATATAGTAATGACGAATATTTTTTTTTTCAAACTGCCTATTATTGTATTTCAAAAACCCACATATACAACGTATAACAGGGATAAACAGGTTTTGTGGAATATACTTTTAAAATGGCAGATCGATTATGATTTTTATGACCACTATCATATAACACTTAGATGGATCCGATTGAAAGTAGAGCCTTTCTCTTTGTGTGCATCACTATTACCATATTACAACAAGATAAAGTATAATCAAATATCAGATTAAATGAAGACAAATACCTAGGAATGTTCTTCAGGTTAGTAAAAAGTTGCCAGTGCATCATATAAGAAGCATTGTATGGCTCAACTTTAACTTGGTGAGGAACAGGAAGTGAAGGAGCCCAGTGCTCGACAGGTTTTGTTCTGATAGAGTTGTGTTCACCGGTTTGCACTGTCACTCGATACCTAAAAAAAAAAAATTGTTTTAATAATTAAAATCCATTATTCATAATTAGTCAATTACTGTATTTATTGGTGAATAATATAAGACTCTCCCTACTTTTTGCAAAATAAAACATAAAAAAAAAATTGTGCTTAATGGTTGCAAGGTAAAAGCAATAGCAAAATTTCAAGGAATAAGAATATCAGTAAGTACTAATTAAAAAAATATTTATTCACTAATTCAGGCCGTTACAGTTCTTTTCCTGGCATAGCTTTCTAGTGGTTTGTTTTAATCCCCAAGTCATGAATTGGTTTTTTTTATTGGCGTTGGGCCTAATTTTTTCATAGCAAATCCCCCACATTTTTCAATTCCCATGATTGAAGTAAAAATGCAATAATATATAATTTCTAACAGGATCCATCCAAATTCCTTACGTGGAGACTGTCCCCAATTTGCTCAAATTCTGAGGCTGTACTTTATAATATATTACTTACTAATTTTTTTTTATCATTATCTAGCTTCATAAAGCTTTATTTATTGACTTACACAAAAAAACAAATATATTTTATTTAATAAATCAAACACGCTAACTATCCACTCAAACATTTTGTATAGGTAAAGCATGTGATTTATTAAAAAAATTGATCCACAACCAACACCTAATATATATATTTTAATTAAGAAAGTTTCTTGCTTATACAATGATATAAAAGGAAAATGGACTATTTTCTTTTACACCTTGAATGATTTTTTTAGCACATACCTTGCTCCATACTGGGCCACAATCCTATGCTGAAATTTGGTTGCATTTGCTGGACGAAATTTGATTGATGCATTCTTCCCATGAATCAATTCTTCAATGTTTATCTAAAACAAATTTGAACCATTAAATACAACAATAAAAATATCAAATATTTTTATAATTATTAGCTACAGAAAAAAAGATTGAGACATGGTTGGTTGGAGGCTGATTCGAAACAGGAACCTCCTGTTTTTCGCCCAGGCACTCTTTTCAACTGAATCCTATCGAACCCCTAGCCTAGTCAACTTATAATCTCTTTAACTGATCTCATATAACCTCTGGATAATTACCAGAAGAAAAATCTTTCAAAGAGACTACAAAATAGTCCTTAAATTATTTCTATTAAACTATCAATATATTTATAACTAAATGATAACAGTAATGATCTCAAGAGTGGATAAACTAAAATGTTTTACTATGTGAAGCAATATAGCCGGATAAGTGATAAAATTTCAACTTACTACATAGCTGATCGGATCAGAGATAATATTACAAGAGGATGTCCAAGAGATGACCATCATCGTTTCATTCTGAGAATCAGTATAGAGGGTCAACGCTTTAGGTGGAGCAGTCTTACTGTAGTTGGTGAGCACCTTCACTGGTTCCTGGGCTATAGGTCCAAAGCCAAGTGGTCCCACCACTCCAACGTCAAACAGATAGGTCTCACAGCTCTCCAAGCCATCCACTTGTTGTATCAAATTATCTGTTTTAATCTTTGGTCCTAATAAGAAACAATGAAGCAATTAAGAGACAATGATAAGTATATTTACTATTTTCACATGAACTTCAATAAGTTCAACACATATAATAAAAAAAGGCTATAACCTCAAGTATGGAATATATTTTTGTATTGTCTATGCCACCATCATTTTTTTAAGATTCAAATAAATGAATATTGTTAAAAAATAAATTATTAAACTTAACAATAAACAAAGCTTTGAATAATGTAAGATATATTATTACTATCATAGCAATATTACAGTTTATGTAATTATTAATTACCTGCAACCAGCTCCTGAAATGTAAGGCCGTAGTAAACTCCATACAACCAATGTGCCTTATATTTATCCTCAAAAGGCTCTTTCCATGAAAGTCTTATAGATGTTCCATTTACGAAGGCATGCTTGCTGTCTACAATAGGCAGTCTAAAACCTAAAAATACACATACATGTATATACAGAAATAATAAATTTTAGCTCAGTGTTGCTAAAGAATGCATTGCAAAGTCACTAGATTAGCTTACCAGTAGTTTTACCAGATTTTGCTAGAACAGGTCCTTCATAATTCTTATGGACTGCATTGATCCGGAAAGTGTAATCAACTCCCGGAGCCAAGTTTTGATCTGAAATTTAAATTTATGATAAAAAATCTACCGTATTTCAACATAATTATGAATATCACTTAAGTAATGTTAGAAAGTCTTATCAGCTACTTAACACATTTATATCTTCCACATAAAGAGCAGATTCAGTTGAGAGAAAGATTGGGAGTCAACAGAATAGAATGTGGAAAATGTAATAAAGAACAACTTGTATAAAAGATCTGGATTCTGCTAACATTTAAAAGAGTAACAGAGATACATCAGATAAAGTTACATTGTTAGACAATGTAATGAATAAAAGAGTAATAACAACCAAATCAGGTGCTTGAAAGCAGTTGTGTTATCAAACCACTTTTAACTCATTAGTCAGGTCTAATTGGAATTGTTGATATATATTTTAGGTTTTGAAATTTAATAGGTGTATAGCTACTGTTAATTTGGTTGAACGCATCAATTAGAATTAGCAATTCATTTTTTTTTAATTTCAATCATGACTTTGCTATAGGTTTTTATACTTAAGGCAAATAATTTATTCAATAACTTTAATTAGTAATTAGTTTTTAAATTTTTTTAACTGAAAATATTAACAAACTGTAATACTGTTTTACAATTTTACATAATTGATGTGGTTTGTTCAATTATGTATTTATATGTGGTTTAATTATTTTGACATAAGTATTATAAATATTTATCGTGTTTAAATTATTCATCATATTTTGAAATGTACCATAGGCTATTTGTTTATTGCAGCACTTGATAATGATTAATGACAGCACAAAGCGCTTTTGTGCCCCAATAATTTAACTTTTTTATGAATAGGTTGGATTAATTAGGTTTATTTTAGCATAAAACCTTCAGGTCATCCATGCTATGTTTTGTGGAGAGACAAAATTATTGATTTAGTATTTTTTTTATATAAATATAACATCTTTAAAAACAGAATGATTTATGAGTTTCATTTTTAGGGTTTGTCAGTTTTTTTCAAAACCAGAAATCCTGATGTTTTCACCAGTGTGTCTGTTTGTTCAGATTTTTGTGAGTTCCCTGTTTGACTTAGAAACATGAAATTTTACATGGAAGACCCAATTTGATTCTATACCAAGGGAGTTATTGCCATTTCCAAAAAACATCATGCAAAATATATTAATGTCTATGAACAGTCAATAACCACTGGCATTATAAGTCACGCCTTTACGGCATTAAAGTTTTATAAGGAAGGTATCGAAGATCATTTAAGAATAGATGATATTTAATGTCTTACAGTCATATTTTGTGTCATGGACGATCAAATCAGGGTAAACAGGATACAGTCTGCTTACAGAAACAGCAATTCGGTAACCTTCAGCTCCTTTAACTTCTTCCCAGCTGAGATGACAAGCTTTTGATTTGTCTCCGTCGCATTTGACATTGAAGTTCTGAATAGGTAATAGATTTACCTCGGGCTGACTTTTTATATTGACTATTTCAGAACTGTTTGAAGTTCCTGCTCCATTCCTGGCAACCACCTACAAATAAAATTTTATATATAGTAATACTTAAGAAAAATTAGAAATATTATATATAAAAATTTTGAATTTTGTATGATTGTCCAACTTATGTATGATTGTACAAGGTAGTATTAAAGATTATTTTTAAAAAATGCGTTAAGTCTGTCCTTGTAAATAATGTACATATTTCCAATTAATAAGCTACTTTCAGATGTTGATGTTTCACTTATTCAGGCATTTTCTGAGGTAAAATTCTTTTGAGTATAACTATCAGAATTTAATTATTGAGCTTTAACAATAGACAGGCCATTTTTAATGTAATCAAGCTAAAAAATGAAAATCAACTATGTAATAGAATTCACAAAACAGAATACCATTATTTGTTATAAAGAATTGAGTTGAAATCACTATATCAATGATAAAAATAACATAAGAAGTTTATGACTTTGAGTTTAAAGTATATATTGAATTTAAATAACTAGAGCAACTGAAGCTTTTCCGTGCTGAAATGTCTTCAGTTCAGGATAAGATTCTTCAGAAAGAAAAAAATTAGGATATTTTTTATAATCATTTAAGGGTTCAACCTGGAATAATCACAATGGATTTGGATGATGGCATATATAACTTTAGTCAAATATTTCACTCCTCTGCTATTTAATTAAGTAATACTATATTAATTGGTTCATTATTAGAACAAAACATCTCTATTTTTTAAGGTTATGTCGATTTTTTTTCAAAATCAGAAACCCTATCAAATGGTAGTTCCATTTGATGCTCTGAATTTGATAAAAAAAAAGTAAAAGTAATCCCATGTAAAATAATAAGTCATTAATCATTCAATGAAACTTAGGAAATTAATAAAAGGGAGTTGTTAGTAAGATCATTGAAACCCTTAATTTGGATATACACCGCACATAACTAAATTCTGTATTGTTATAAATTAATAACTATACTTCTAGAACGTACCCAAAATGAATACTGCTTTTCTGGAGTGAAGAAAGTTGATACTATTGCAGACAGATTTCTGGAAGGTATGATTGTCCCGATAGGTGGCAGTGGAGGTGTAGAATAGATGATATATTCCCTGATGAGGCCGTTTGGTTGGTGTGGAATTTTCCAACTCACTTCTACGGTATAAGCTGTCTTTTGTATTGCAGATACGTTCCAAGGTGGAGATGGTACTGAAAAAGTATTAACAAAAAATTATAATTTATATAAAATATAACAAACACCATTCTTAAATATCTATTGTTAATATGTTATTCATTAATTTGAACTTACTATCTTCTTTAGTCCTTGCATTGAAATAGAATGCTGGCGGAAATTCTTTCTGTTGACCACTTATTCTTACGTAGATAGTAAAGTTATATTCAGCATAAGGAGAAAGTTTTTCGAATGTATACTCAAAATCAGATGTCCAAGTTTTATTTGACCAGTTCTGGTGTTGCCCACGAGAAACTACCAAAGAAATTGAAGGTAGAAATTCGAATTTCAAATCTTTTGCATCCTGAATGTACCACCTGATCGGAAGAGATGTTGAAGTTCTACCATTCTCAATCGCACTGAACTTAGTAACCTAAAAACAAATTACATAATCAAAACTGATGGTTAGCCAAGAAATTTGGCAGGGACGGGCATAAATTAATCTGTTTTAGAAAAATAAACTGTAAAGGTTACATCCAATTTATTGTATGTACATTATTTATGTATAATGTTTTGAGATATGTACAAAATATGTATTCATCCGGAAAAAAAAACCACATACAGCATGTAAATACAAATAATATCAATGTCAGCCGCGAGAGGTTTGTTATAAGGTGAAAACATGAGGGTTTTTTCTAGTTCAAAAAAACAGCAACATGAAACTCTTAACACATATGGTTGTAAGATATAAAATAAATGAGTATTGAGAAATAAGAAATGATGAGGGGAGAAATACTCTAAATAAGAACATGAAGGATGGCCTTAAATTATACTTCATACAATATAAAAGCAGAGCTTCTATTGACAATAACTGGGGACATATTAACTTGACAGGATAATACACCCTTGACTGTCCAGTCCACCAATGCTCTGATTAATCATTGAGATATCAATGATTAGCCTGTGAGACAACAAATGACCGATTAGTCAGAAAGACGCCAACTTCTTTTTCTTTATATACCTGCTGCTAAGCATAGAGGGGTATCCTTGGCCCATCCCTTCCAATGTTCTCTGTTCCTCAGTTGCTATATTTCAGCGAACGCTCCTCTTGCTGATCTGAGTCTCTCTATAGATTATTATATAGCTTTCTTTCCCTGTCCCAAGGTCTCTATCTACCTGGCCTTCCATTATTTATCATGCAGCAAACATTACTAAAACATTTAGTTGTTTTACTGAGTATTCTTCTGAGCTATCTCATCTCGATCCTATTGTGAGGAGTTTTCAAGCTTCATCCAACTTTTAGAAGCATATAAAAGCCTGGGATGGAAAACAGTTCCAAACAACATTATTTGTGCTGTGTTACTAATTTTTTGCTACACAATTATTATATTGGATATCTGTTAAAACAGACACATATTTTTTGAGAAAGGTGTGGGCTAAAATGGGTAATATGTGATTTGACAGTAATCAATCCAGCATGGTTTATTAACAATGGTAGACAGTGTATCAGGTTCCTCACAAGTATCTTAACTACTGGTAACTGTAAACTGAAGCATCGCTATAACAGGTATAACATCGGTATAACAAATAATTCTCACTGCCCAAATACTGTGAGGAATCTGAGACTTCTCTTAATTCCGTAAGGGAATGTGACGCCTGTAGCCAATACCAGTCTTCATGCAATGATCATCAATTTCGAAATGAAGATTAGGTCAATAGAGAAGTCAGGGTAGACAAAAAGGAAGTTCAGTCTAGATACCTTATCCTATTCATAAAGTTAGCTATACATCCCATAATAGAAACAAAACTAATTTTTAATACCTGGTAAACCCGACTTGATGGTTTGCAGTCAGTTTCATCGGATTCATCATAACAATCATGGTGACCATCACAGAATTTATAGAGAGGAAAACAAGAGCTACCATCACACTGGAAATATCCAGAAGGACAGCCAGGCTTTTGAGCTAAAAGGCAGAACAAATGAATAGTAATGACAGAAAGTGATTGATAGTTGGTCATTTGAAATAATAGCTTTTGCTATAAAATGATCAAATTAGCTACCTGTGCCAGACGCTTTGTTTGCGCAGTCCCTTTCGTCAGAATGATCTGGACAATCAAAAACACCATCACAAGCCTTGGCAGACAAATAGCAAGTGTTAGCCAGCCTACAGCGAATAAAGCCTTTCGGGCAGCTTTCAGCACTATCGCAGTTAGCTTCATCTGAATTATCATCCTCACAGTCGATATGGCCATCGCAAGTCCAAGAGCTTGGAATGCAGTCTCCTACAAAAAGGTAACAAGTTTATTACTATTTTATTACATATTATAATTTATATTCTCTGAATGTATTGTCTCCTTAGTTAGTATTGGGAATCCAGTCTAAGAAAACAGTTTTAAATGGGCTGAGGATTGACCTGAATGATGTACTGAAGAGTTCTCTAAATTACCATAAATGCATCACTGAAGTAAGCCATAGCTCGCTCGCTAATGTTTATTAACTTGATGCAGGCAAATTATAATAATAAATTGTTGGGGTGAAAAATAGATCAACGTTTTAAACAGAAAGAAGAAGCAGAAGAAGTTGGTCTAGAATTTGAGATCTATCCATCCACAGTTTGCAAGATGGTGAAGATAAATTTAAATCATCCAACCAGAAAATCTGGTGGTCTTTTTGCTTTTTGAAGGTGGTGATTAGATGAAATAAAAGGCAAGGAGGTTGTTTTTCATTAAACCAGTGAAGGATTCATCCTGGACTAATATTATGACAAGGGATGACAATGATCACAAATTAAATCAAGGAAAACTTTGAAAATCTGTGCTCAATAGTGCACTGAAGATCATTAACAGTGGTCTATTCATTGCCTTTTTATTAAGATTTTTGTACTTCACGAATTGACATAAAATTAATTGTGCTTGGTAAGGTATAATAACTGCATATCTAAAATGCATCCACTGTATCAACAAGAGATTTTCCAAACAAATGAACATTTGAAAGATTTTGTCACAAGACTTAATTCTGTTAAAAACAAATGCAGATCAGGCAATCCTAAAAACTGTGTTAGGACTGGTGCAAAAGGCACACTCCCTTAGATAATTAAAATACAATGCAAGGTTCAGGAAAATTAAGGTAATTTTGTAAACACACTTAAGCAGTTTAATAAAACAATTCTTAAGAGCGTAAAAGCATCTAAATAAAGAATTGGGAGGTAAAATTACCTAATCACCAATTGTTTTATAACTACACAATTTATTATTAGAATATCTTTGAATTTCATTTTAGTGGTATGATTATCATATATATTATCAAGGTGACTGACATTTGAACTAAATGTTCTTAAAGAGCTCAACCATCAACTAGAAGAATTTATTTTTATTAAGAAGTACTATAAACCCTTGTAGTAGGGTAGACAATTCAGAGGATAATGGATACCTCCTCTTAAGGTAACCCCACATGTATCATTCCAGACCAGAGGTAATATTAAGACTTTATTAATTTAAAAGAAATGTTCATAATTTTAGTTACAAGAACTGAAAAGTTCTAAAACTGGAGTTAGTCGTTCTGTCATCTGAAAGGCTATGAAGAATATTAAAATTCAAAATGACGAATAAAAAGTCGCACCAGATTATTAGGTTTAGAATGTTAAAGAAAATTAAATATACCATACCTGATTTACACTGGAACTCATTCGATTTACAGTTGTGTGGGAAGGGGCCAGGAGAAGGAGTAGTTGATGTTGAAGTTGAATTTTTATTCGTGCAACCAAATTCATCTGATTGGTCGTCACAATCTGCAACTCCATCACACTTCCACCAATCAGGTATGCACTTTCCATTAGTACAGGTGAACATAAAGTCTTTACATTTCTCCTATAAGAATCAATAACCATTATTTGCATTATGCTGTAAGTATAATTAATTTGCATAATACTACACATACTGTAAGGGGAAAATGTATTTCCATATCATACTTTTAGGATTGGTAAATATGTATAAACAACTTAAAATCATTTTTATTTAAATACAAAAGTCAGTTTGTAACATTACGAATCAAAAATTTTTAAAATTATTTGAATATAATTTGTAAAAAATAACTAAAATCAATGTAACAATAAGTATTTGCATACTGAAGGACTTTTAATCCTTATTTATTAATTTTTAGCCTAAGACAAATATTGTTTTGGAGTGATATAAAGAATAATTTAAATCCAAGTGAGTAATTACTTTATTTGTTTAGATTTTAGACTGGGTAGACATCGTTTGAAAGCCAAACCAGGAAATGCTATAGTTACTATCAGCTTGAACACTTGAGACACACAACCCATAAAAAACCATCGGGTTGAAAATAAATAAAGCTATGGAGAGACAGAAGGTGTTTTATTTCTTAATAAACACACTCCAAACCATGACCACACATAAGGTTAATTCGATTCTGTCAACCTTGGTCATAAGTATGATAATTTCATCAGTAAGAAACTGATATGATCGGTTGCTTGTTTAATGTCACTTCCAAAACCTGCATTTTGATCTGAAATATATGGTAATGGGTGCTGGTAGGATATTGCCCATGTGTTTATAGGCACATGACACAGAACTTGAAGTAGGGATTGATGACACACAGCAACAAGATCAATGGGTAGAAAATTCCTTGACTTTATCATCCTAGTTTATCTCTGCTAAATAACTAAATATGCTGAACAATAACCGGTAATTAATGAAGTTAAAGTGTCATATCATCACCTCGGTTAGAATACCCTCCAGGCATCTCGACACAAAATAAATGAGGGCCATTAGTCTCCAAGCTCAAAACCTAAAAGTAACTGCTTAATTTTAGTGAAAAAGCTTCAAGGATTCTTCTTTTATGTTACTTAAAATACAGACATATTAGATACCTCTAGGCAATATGTAAGATGTATGTACACTACAGTAAATATGCAATGCAATGATTCAGATCTTCTGTTTAAATTGTAAATTCATATTGTAATAAAGGGGTTATGGGGGAAAAAAAAGAAAAAAAAAAAAGTTGATAATTACAGATTGGAATGGTGGTTCTGTTGTTGTAGTTGTTGTAGTAGGGCTAGAACAGTGTTCTTCATCACTATTGTCACCTTGCCCACAATCTGACTCATTATCGCAAACCCAAGTTTTGTAGATACAGCGTTTACTGATTTCGCACTGGAAAAATAAAAATAAATTAAAATATAGGGCCAAAATGAAAATACGATGAATAGAAATTTATTTACTTTTTAGCAAACAGGTAAAAAACTAATTCCAAAGCACTTCTTGATTTTTTAGGAAAGGATGCTTTTCTCTTAATTTAATAAAAATAATGGAGTTGGTATTGCAAGTAAAAAAAAGAGACAAGTTCATTATTTGACTAGCAAATGGAAATTGTCTACCAAAGAAATAAATTTAATGAATTTTGGTGTGGTGAGAGAATAATGTTAAGGAGAGTCCGAATTTTGTACCTATCTTTATGGATCATTTAATGTTTAATGGTAAAATGAGCACAGCTTTGATCAAGTGATAATTAATCCAAGAAACAGTATCCCCGTCATTTTATTTTTATTATTTAAAAAAATAAGACATTTTTAATTTAATAAGACATATCGAGAAATACTTCCAGGAACCTCCATGGGTTTTCATTATTAAATGATAGTGAAATACCTATAATTTTGTAGAAAAAATAATTAATTTTACCTGATGAACAATCTCAGTCACTGATAATTGTCTTTACAACAAATAAAAACAACATTAAATATGTAAAATATTTACAAAACAAATCTGTAGGAACAGCTGAAAAGACATCAAATACCCAATTTATATTGTTGGCCCCCAAGACTTTGGTTTTTGGATATATATTTGAATTTTCTCTCAGAGATAGGCAAAATAAGAACAATAAATCTTAAATAGCTTTTGATCATAATGCTTAAATTTCAGAGAGAAGGGTGTTGTGAATACAAGGGGGCTTTTATTCACACACGTCTAGTGACTTAGTCTTGGACAAAACATATAAGCATTGCCCACAGCATTGCTGAATGTATCTCTACAATTTTAGATTGATTAGCTCATTTTTACAGCCACTATCATACAATGAACTTTTATTTCTTCTATAACTATGCGCTCCTAAGCAAAAAATTTTTATTTTTATACAACTTCAATTAAATTATAAAAATGAGTTAAAATTACCTGAAACTGAGAATCATCACATTGTTTTGAGGGACAGTTCTCTTCATCTTTACCATTTGGACAGTCCGACTCTCCGTCGCACTTCCAAGAGTTGGGAATACAAGACTGTGGATCTTCAGGGCAACGGAATTCTTTTACTGGAAAAAAACAAACAAAATATTTATAATGATATTAATTTTATATTGAGCATCTGAAAACCATTATTTACAGTGAAAAGTTAAATCTACTACAAGGATTTAATCTATATATAGTCTTTAAATTACAAGATGGGGGTAGTTTATTTCATTACTGTTCAAAAATATTTAAATATTAAAAACACAAACCTGTACAATTTCGTGTAGTGTGAGGTACTATAGGGCAGTCCACTTCATCAGAATGGTCTTTACAATCAGCTTCTCCATCACAACGCCACCGACTAGATATGCACATGCCATTTTTGCACATGAACTGATTCTTTGTACAGTTAACTTTTTCTATAATGAAAACAAAAAAAAAATATGACATACTTATTTCTTTTTCAAAAATAATAAAAATTGACAGTTTAAATACTATGTGACTTTTGTTATACAGAAATTTTTTTATGGCAAAGGTACAATCAAAAAGTACTGTCACCCGGGAGTACTTGGTTGTTTGCCTCATAACCTACTTTAGCGAGTTTGTCGATTGTTGACATTCAGTGGGTGTGATTTGTACATTAAAATTGATCACCAGGTCAGAATGATTGTAAAAGAATTGTATTTGGAGAATCAATCTATGTGACAAAATGTTTTTTTTTTCCTACTTAACAATATTCCTTAAATTGCACAAGATATAAAATAAAACATATTCTATGCATTTTTCCCCATGGATATAAAATAAAATCATTAAAAAGCTTAAAGGAAGATGCTTCATTATTCAGACACAGATCACCTTTCATCTGCTCGTATGTTCTACAATAGTGATCTTGAAAATGATTCAGTTGATCGGGGATTTTAATTTTAAAGGTATGTTCTATAATACTCCGGAATATAATTAAATATAACAATGGTAAATATAGCAAAAAAGTCATCACTGTTTTGCTAAACTTTAACACTTCTCAAGTTTTATTTTTGAAAAAATTTGTGTCTGATAAACTGTTAAATATGCTCTTATATTTCTATGTGGTAAGCTATACAATGCTTTACGTTTTGTGATATCTTCCCCATTTTGGGCACAAGATTTACCTTAGTGAAAGATGTGGTTCAATGTCAAAACACAGAAATATAAATGAAAAATGCATGGAAATTAATGGGAACAATAAACAGCTCATTCATAGAGACATTAAACATTAATCTAAAATAAATAAATAATTTACTGCAATTCCATTCATCTTCGCCATCAGGACAGTCTGGTTCATGATCGCATCGCCAGTATAATGGAATACACCGCCCACTTTTACACCTAATATAACCATTATTACAAGAAACACTTTGGCATTCCACCTGTAAATACAATAAACAAAATTAAAATCATATAATTAAAATACAATCCTATGCTATAAAACTATTACAATTATATTTATAATAAAAATATCATTTATTATTACTTAAAAACAACAACATAATTTATTATCATCATACCTCATCTGAATGGTCTCCACAGTCATTAACCCCATTGCATTTCCAAGACAGAGGAATACAACTATAGTTATTAGCACACGTAAACTCGCTGGCCAAACAATTTTTCTCTACAAATTATTTTTAACAATTTAAATATTTAAGAAACGATAGTAAATATTTACAGTATACACACATAATAATATTTTATATTGTTTATGAAATGTTATGAATGTCCTTTTAATAGTAAGAAAATATAAAAGTTTTAAACAAAAGCGATATATATATAAAATGATGCCAAAGACAATCACTATCTATAAAGCTAAATGTTATAATTTCGCAGCTGTAGCTTATAAAATGAATATTTATAATGTACTGAACTTTTTTTAACTTAGTTTTATTGAAACAATATTCCCCCCTTTGAGGACTTCAAGCCTCAGATAAAGAGCCTAATGAATTGTTTCCTAAGATTTGTACTCAGGATTCACAGATCCTGAATCACATATTCCAGCGCTATATCAAATAGTATTAGTATCAATTCTTCTGCTCATCAACAATACTTCCATTAAATACCTGTTTATAATTAAATTATGCCCATCTTTTACTCATGAACATGAACTCACTGATTGGATCTGAATGTAAAATATACTTACTTTTTGGGCATGTGTGATTGGCGTACGGCCTGGAGCCATCAAGACACATACATTCTCCAGCAACGATGGACATACTATCTGGACATGCACATACAGGTTCTTTGTTATTGGGCTGAGCAAAACACAGATGAGAGCAAACAGAAGAGCTATTCATGCATGCATTGCTTCCTTTTTGCATACTATGAGCGAAAACCTATTAAACAATTGATAAATTAATTTTAAAAGATAGTTGGGAAATATTTTGGAGTTGAGAGCAGGTGGTCAGTGAGGAGGAGCAAAAAGTTGAGATTAATGTGGAAAAATTACAAGCTTGTTTAATTTATGATCCTGTTGGATACTAATAGGACTTTAAGCAGAATGTTTTTAGGGGATTTTCAAAACCAGAAACCCTCATGTCTGTTCCAGTCTCCTGTCTGCGTAACAAACATGATATTTTAGTTGGAGTTTCTATTTGATGGCCATTAACTCCCAAAATACTTCCAAGTTAATAAAATTATTTAATTACTATAAATAAAACTAATATAATAACAATAATAAACCAAATTATTCAATTAATTGATAATTAAAAACTTGTTCTTAACATACTGTATTGAGTAGGTTATCAAATTAAAAAAATTAACATGTTGATCAGTAATATGGATTATTTTTGGGACTCTATGGAATGAATTACAAAAATTCATTAAAACCACCATAAAATTTGTGTTTACAACTCGTTTCACATAGAGGAACAATATTTCGCATGGAAGTTTCATAAGCATGCACCAAATATGCTAAAAATGAACATTTTCCAATTGTATTGAATAGGTTATCAAATTAAATACCATATTTGTTGAAGGATTAGGTAAGTCAGTGTAAGATGATTAGGAACATTTACAATTTTCTGAAACCATTGGTAAATGAAGGTCATCGAAACACTATAGACATAAAAAAAACTCAAGAATTGGTTGATGAAATGACAGGGGTTAGTCGACCGTTATTTCATAAAGGCTTGATACATAGTAAATCCTGTTTAACCTCTCCAAAAATAAAACAAATCTTGACAACTTTGAAAAAAATATTGTCAGAAGAACAATATTTGAATTTCATGACAAACAAGAATTCCCAACCAGCAGAATGTTGTTATCTGAGTTGAAAAAAAAAAATTAGCTCCAATGGATCAGAAAGTTCCATTCTTTGGATTCTCAAAACTTGGGCTTTTGTTATAAGAAAGGTAATGATGGAAGAAAGTTTTTAATGGAACATGGTGATATTGCAGCTCAAAAAGAGTTCAATTTTTGTGTAAAATGCACAATATCTAGAGAAGGGAGCCCTTAAAACTCTGAATCTATTTGGATGAAAGTTGGGTGAATCAGAACTATACAAAAATATTTATGTGGTAAGACTCCAACAAAAGAGGAGACTTATTGTCTGGCATGCCGGCACAAAGGATGGCAAATGAGTGTTCTGGTTAAAAAATAATGACAGAGACTACTATGCTGAAATGAATAGAACATAATTTTGCAAATGGTTTTCAAAAAATTTGCTGGAGGCCCTCACTGAACCATCAGTTATAATCAGGGACAATGCTCTATATCTGTCTGATCATCGAGAAAAAGTTCCAAATAACAACTGGAGAAAGGAAAACATTATCCGTCTTGAGGAATACAATTTAATGTCCATGAATGAATGACCCTCGATAAAACTTCTAAGAAAACAAAAGTTTATGACTGGATGGAAGGGCAAAACAATATAGGCAAACAGTTATTCACAGAGAAATGTGAAAATTGCATACGTCATTCCGACAAGGTGCAAGAAAAATAGGAAGAGATGACATTATAACAATTTATTCTAGAAAAATTGACAATGACTATAGAAAAAAAAAAATATTACATTAAAATGAATAACATTTTTGAGTGTTAAAAAAGGGCTTTATTGGACACTTAAGATAAAAATGATGATTTAGAATAACTTTCCCCCCTCCTTCCTGAGGACGACTCCTCACATTGGGTTACTAACTTACTTGTGGACACAGGTGTTACGGGGCCATATGTCATGATACTTCCAAACACTGGCTCTTAAGGCATCACAACAACTAAAATTGTAATTTAGAATAACGGGTGTTGAATATAATTTCAATATTATAATACCGATTTCTCTAGTTAATTACAATAGTTAGGTAATTTATCTTTCAGTAACCTTCCTATCCATTGTGGTTATTATCTAGCCTCAATCAACTTTTTTTTTACATTTCAAAAGCTCAATGCATTATTGCAAATATGGTTCCATCCTAACGACTCTTCGTTACTAATTTACTCAACAATTTTTTTTCACCTATTTCTTTAAAATTGGTTCAACTATAATATTCGATAACAACGTGATATTAAGCAAAACCTATCACTAATTTGCTTATTGCCTAATGATTGACATTATTAAAGTAAAGGGGTCATGTGGACAGAAAATAAGTAGTGCATAGAGTGGCAACAGGGTTTGCCATGTATAGTGTGTCTTAAGCTTCTACTTTCGTGATGGCAACTATAGTTATAACATAAATATGTGATGCATCTCAGTCGAGTAACTTTTTTACATCAATTTTGTAATATGCTTCCATCTTTCAGTTTATAGTACTCACTTTAAGGTCCATAACCCTGTCAAGCTCATCTGTAACGATTTGGATGCCATTGCCATGATCTTTGTCGGCCACAAATATTCTTCTTTGTTCCCAGTCATCCCAATACATCATATCCTTGAATACTGCCACTGAGAAAGGATGAGTTAATTGTTTCTAAAACAGATAAATGCACTCATCATCAAAAAAAAAAATGGCAAAGAAAATTAAAAACAAAATATACAAAATCCTTATCATTGAGTTTTATGGGAACAATGTTCACAAACTGTTAATGTTAACAATGGCCTTTCTACTTCATACCAACTACTTCATTATACAGAAGGTAGAATAAAACTCATGACAAGGAAAGAGGTCAATCCTCACACCCCAATCCTATTTCCCAATTCCCTTTACAACTATGCCATTGACTTAAAACAATAAAATGTAGCAATTAATTACCACATTCGAAAGAATTTTTCTACTGTTCTCTCCATCAAGATTAGCTGCACCAATGTAATCCAATTTTGCATCAACCCAATAGATCTGTTCGGCAATATGGTCGATTGTGATTCCATTCGGCCAGTGAACTTTTGGTGCTTTAAACAGTTTTTTATACTCTGAGCCATCCAAGTTTGATCGTCCTACTGAAGGATTGGTTTGTGACCAATCTGTCCAGTATAGATAGCTGAAAAGAAAAAAATTGAAATCCAAATATTTAAAAAAAAATTTGTTAGTGGTTTATTTTTTGTCAAACTTTTATTATTGATATTACTACTTTTTATGACTAATACATGAATTCATCTTCAGCTTAAGCTATTGTGATTTTTCTTAATAGATAATTTATCTTGAAATGTACAAGTTCATTTTTTTTCTTTTTTAAACAAATGAATGATAGTTTTAGTGACAATAGTAGTGGCATTAATTCATTTTTATAAAAAAAAAAAAAAAAAAAAAAAAAAAAAAAAAAAAAAAAAAAAAAAAAAAAAAAAAAAAAAAAGAGGCTCATATTTTTTAGATATTTATGACCCACCCCGCTTCTGGATGCACTGCTATTCCACGTGGTTTATCAAGTACAGTACGGTTCAAGACTGTTTTACGCATTCTATTTGCGAAATCAATATCAGTCCGGACAACCTCTATCTTTCCGATATCGCTATCCACAAAGAATAACATATGAGATATCCAATCATAGGCAATGCCTTCAACAGACTTGAGACCAGTTTCAACAAGAATCTCTGCAGGTTTATTTCCAGATAAACACTGTCTCTGTTTCAAAAATAAAATAATCATATTATATCAATTATAATAGTAAAATTTCATAGAGTTTTTTTAGTTTTAGTCTTTTAACTGATGTAATATTTGAGCACATCAACTTGCAACACAAATTTTAACATAAGAGAAAATATTTTATAAATTTTTAACTAATTACAAAGTTAATCTTTTTAATGAAGGATAAAAATCAAGCAAGGATTTAATTAAGATTAATGCTGGAACCACTTGATAAGCAAAATATTCCATTATTGGATTAATATCTTCCGAAATCAATATGTCATGCATTACATCGAAAGATATGTATCAATGCTTTAGCTGTTGTGAAATAAAGATTGAGAAAACAGGCTATAGAGGCAAGGGCTGAAAATAAAAGCAACCATAAGTACAATAATGAAGGGTTAATTATAAGTTTCTAAAAGACCTCGAGTCCTGATTGATAATATGTATTCTGTGTTGTGGACCAAACAACATTCATTAAAAGTATCAATAAACTACTGTAACGACTTTCATGTTTTTGTTGTTAAGTATTTCAGAAAATATGGGCTACCTCTCCATTGTGTTCCTTCTCATTATGCGATTTATAATTTGTTTACAAATATTTCATAAATACAACTTAGCCATAATTGATATAACAAAATTGTACACAATAAAAAATCTTAATCCTTGGATCAGTTCAATATCAAATAAAAAGACATATTGGCAGTACTGTTCATATTGTTACTTTTTATGAGATATATTACAACAGCAGAGTTTTCATAAGCTAAAGCTTCTTGGCATGCTCTAAAATAGCTTTAAAAAAAACAAAAACAATACTTGCCATAATCACATCATTTTCCAAGTCACCATAAAACAGGCAATTGTTTGCCATATCAAAGTCAATTGCAATCACATTTGACAAATTCATGACTGGCAGTACTTCCGGTGTTGGTTTAAGATCTGCCAGATTAAACCTTACTATCTGCTTCTTCAATGCCAAAATCAAGAAATTAGAAGTTTCACTGAAAATAAATAATTGACAATGATTTAAAAATAATAATAAATAAATTAATTTATGAAGTCATGCCAATAAGAAAAGTGGTATTTAACATTATTATTAAGAACTGATGTACTACTGTAATCGTCTTTGGATCAGTAAATAGTTTCGCACATATTTGATAAGATTACCGCTTCATTTTTTTCTTTCGAGTTGAGTTGATAAATGTATTTTTCTAATTGTTGAGCCTGAAGGGAGAGGCTCAACATCTGCCTGTATTTCTGGATGTTGTACGTTAGTAACCTGAAATTCTAAAGGTATATTCAAACCCAGGGTTACACGGGAAATGTTTTAGTTAATATGTACTAACTAATATGTATTATTATAAAGATATAATAATAGTAACTATGTGAAAAAAAGTTGGCTCCTTATTAGCTGACTTACTTCTCTTCTTGTTATAAGTTTACTCCTTTCACTACTCATAAGCTATAATATTGTGATTTTTTCTCTACAGTTGAAGAAAAAAAAAAATGTAAACAGTATACAGTAGTGTATCAGCTAACAAATACTGGGCCAACTCTTTTAACATATTTTCTTCAATTATATCAAAACCAAAACATATGCAGGGTGGCCTGGGGTGTTGTTGAATATTCCTTTAAAATTACAAATTAATGGCTGCTTACATAAAACACATAGATAATGACAGCAAAAACACAAATATATACCACTTGTAAATATATACAAATACACATTGTGGGTAGACAAAGTTGTTTTCTTTAAATTTCAACTTCACAATTGGATTGAGTCATGGATTTGGTCTTCTGGCGAACGAGAAACAGTCCCCCAATCAAAGACCAAACAAGTCAACCCTAGCAGGGAGTGTTAAACTAAAAGATCCAGTTATCTACAATGAATCTGCTTATTTAATTTGTTTTTGTCACCTTTTATCTTATTTCTTTTGTTCCAACATATCTATAGAATAGATGTTTCTATCTAGCTATATTCTGATAGAAAACACACAAACATAAATATATGTATATGTGCATGTAATATCTTAAAAAATAAAACTCACTTGAGTGGGCAAGGAACTTGCTCAGGGAGATACTGCCAATCATTTCCATTTACACATGCATCTTCATCAATCTTCCTGTATCCTTTAGTCCTCAAATAAAAAGTACCAGGCTTACAAGAATCTGGCACTTTGTAGGGGTCGAGCGATGTAGATTTGTTCCGAATACATCCAGCGGAGTTCACATGCCGCACAAAACCGAAATCACTAAAAAATTATTTTCAATGAACTAATGTAAAGTCTGGCGTGATAATGAATATTTGACTAACATCTACTAGCAGATAGAACCAGAATAAGAAAAAGGTTAAGTGTAAGTATAAACACATAGATGCTTAATTAAATGGAATTTCGTATTAGAAGAAAAGCTGTTTCAACGGGTGAAGTACACCTATTTTCTTGGTCACTGCAATCCAACATTTATTATCTAGGTTCAAGGCATTAGTTTTAAGCGTTTTATTGGCTTTGAAAAACTGATTACCCTGGAAATTGAGTACTCTGTTCTAACTAAAAACATGGACTTAATTTGATTACCCAGCGACAACCAAGATATTTCCAATTCCATAAAACCATCTTAAGAGTTATTAATTAATTACTAGGCAATAAAAAAATAAAATAATTCTATTATCTTGATATTGATTAGAGTATCAAATTTAATATCTTAAAACCCTAATTAATAATGAATATTACATGTTGCAACTTTTGTTGACCTGTAATTACATAACATCATTTTACATTAAATCAACCCTTGTTTTAGAGGCATGATAATTAGCATCGAAGCTCTATTTGTAGATATTGATAATAATTGCAGCCCCATGAACAAATAAACCATCATTAATTAATTACTTCTTATCATATAAACGATAACAATATAAAATTAATGATCTTATTGCCGAGATCAATAATATTTATAGGCACTCTAAAGTGATTGGGTATTCTGGACTAGAATTACAAAAATCATTTAACTGTGGTTCGTATTTTGCTTTTTATTATTTGATCTCAGTTCTTTATTTATAAAATTACAATTTGCTTATCCGGCATTAATAATTGTGATTTAAGAGCTCATTCATACCTTATACACGATGCCGCTCACTAATAAGTACGTTCACAGCCATACAATATGTACACACGCATTTTAGGCCCAGGAGCCTCATGCTTTATTATTTAACTACCCTTTTGTTCTTGGCTTTATGTCATTATTTATCTCAGGGACCCCAAAAACTAGGGATTCGACACTATTATTTTTTCAATTATGCACTAATATTGCATTAGATTATTTTTAAATGTCAAATAACATGATAATTAGAATATAGCATAGTTGAAAAATTGTAAATATATTTATAGAGACACTTCATTGATGCTTTTTGTATGTATTTTTTGTTAAAATTATCAAACAAGAGGGAGGTATAATGGTAATCCTTCACTGTGTGAGCACACTTAATTAACTTTTAGTGAGAACATTATGCATCAATACCATTCAAAATCTTCAATGTCACAGGTACAAGGTTGTTTAAATATTGGTCTGTCGTAGTTCTTTCCATTGTAACAATTTGAATGTTGGATCCTGCGTTCAAAAGTTTCCTCAAGTCCCATTACGCAAGACATCTTAATTCCTTTAGATTTGGAACCACTGGAAGGAATCCACATTTTATAATCTTCTTTTGTACAATTGTATGCTATAAAAAAACAAAAAACAATATAAAATAAATTATAAGTGATGATTACAAGTAAATTATTGAAAAAATTATAGCATCGCAATAACTTTTAAGGTGTTAGATAGGATAAGATGTCAGATTAAATTTTTATAATTGAAAATATTAATATTTGGTCCGTTAACAAATGGATCCGTGATGAAATGAGTTTCATTGTTTCAAAAGCATCTATTTACTTAGTCATACAATTTTTAGATATTGAGAAATCTAATAATAATTTCAAAGTTAATCCTTTATCTTAACTTATACATATTACTTCATAGAAAAAGGACACACTTAAAATCAATTGGTGTATAAATTCACAGCTTGAGAAAAAAATTAAAGATACTATAGTATTTGTTAAATTACTAAAAATAAATTACTTACAAAAAGCATTTTTCAAATCAACATTAATTATCATCCAGCCATGTTTATCTACTTTAGATCCAAAAAGTGTAAACCATGTCGTGTTTTCTCCTGGTTCAGTCATGAGGTTGTAAACACGAATACTTTCATTGATGAATTTCAAACTGGACCATTTTTCACCCTCATCAGTTGAATATAATAGCTCTTCAGTCTCCCCGACAGACTTGAAATATTTGACAGCTGCCATGATTCCACCATGATCACCAAAATTATAAATAAAATTTTCCCTGAGAACCTAGTAAAAAAAATATTAAATGCAAATTACATAGTGAGACTACATGTACAAGAGGTAGATTTAATATTAGCAAAATTAATAATCTACTTTTTTCCAAGTCAGGCCAGCATCTCGACTAACGAATACCCCATGGGGCCCTTTCAATGATGAACCCAATACTCCAGTTGCAACAATCAAACCAGGTGCTGAAGTAGAACTCAGAATTTGAATTGTTCTTGTAAATGGATATAAGGTCATAAACTTCTGTGTTAAATGCAAAGTACAGTTCTAAAAAAAAAAAAAAAACACAATCATAATCATCATACAATAGAAATAATGAGTCCGAAATTCTTTTATTACATCTAATTTAAGGATTAATTAATTTCCATTATTAAACTGGCCATGAAATTATGAGTTGGAATTTTACTGGGAATTGGTTAAAGGAGATAAAGAAAATAGGTTAAATTTTCATCATTAATGGACAAAAATCAATATACGTTATGTCTGCACCAGATCCTTAAGAGAGATAGATGGAGGGTGGGATCGTGTGAACAGATAGTGCATCTTGGAGGTAGAGCTGCAATATACAAAATACAAGCCTACTCTCTGACCATCTCACATTAGGACCTGTTGCAGACATACATTTTTTGTTGAGACATTCTCCCTTAATAATTATGATATAAATTCAACATCGCTTTGTCATCATTTCCTTTTCTCCTCTCCATTTGTATAAAGCACTTGCTTAGAAACCCTTAGGCTTTCACCCCAGTGTCTGGAATCATCTTCTGGTAATTGTAATTACCCTGCTTGATCTAGATACATAATAGTTTGAATTTTCAAATTTCCAGACAACAAATGGACTATATCATGTTGATAAGGGCCGATAGATAGTTGTAGCCACAGTTGGTAGGTGGTACTGAGGACTAGTGAGGTTAGCACTTGGCATTACCTTTTAACAATATTTTTTTTATTTTAATTTTTTTTTAACCAGATTTGCTATTTTTTTTATTCATGTAGCTTCTCTTTTATACTTACTAAGCTGAGTCAACCCCGATGGATTGGGGTTTACCTGACTCGTTACCCAAAGAAAAAATCCTTGAGCGAGCCAGGGATTTGACCCAGAGCTCTGCAATTAGAAGTCAGCATATATCACTTAATCAAGTTATATGGAATTGGCAGTATTTTTCACATTGTCAATACATTACAAAAGGCAACATGTAAAATACCACGTGACTATGTCAAACAGCTGACTTAATGAATAATGAATCAGATTAAATCACCAGAACAGTTAGACAAAAACTTGGGACAACCCAAGGTGTTGGGTTTTTGCCATATTTATTAAGGACGAAATTTGGGCATGCAATGCATTTCTGCATTAGGTCCTAACATGAAATGGTCAGAGGGTGGTATTGTATACTGTATACCCCCCTCCAATCATCACTCATGATTTCACCTACGTATACAGCACACCTGATGCAGTCATACATTGTAAGCATTATTAAAGAACGATATTTTGCACAATTTTATTACTTGTTAATTATTTGCCAAAATATCAATTCAATAACAACAATTAACAGCCATTAATTAATTGAAAACATAATTTCTCCAATCTTACACTAAGTTCATAGGTTAACTTCTTCTGTTCATATTTTTCTTTATCAGTACGAACAGTAATATTTTCAGAGTACTGTAAAATATTAATAACAATTAATTGAAGAATGAAATAATACTTAAGTTATATTATATACATTATTAGAGTAGGTATTAATGTAATTTGTATAATCAATGAGTAACTGTAATAAAATAAAACTACTCACTGTACACTTTAAAGGTCGACCAACTTCATCGACGGTAGGAGGGGTGATAGTTCTCCATACAGCTCCCCAATCATATGTGATCAGTGTACTAAGGTGTTCAGGGTTTATATTGTCACTTTTTGCTGATGGTGTTACCTAAAAAAATAAATCAGATCGTCATTGCATGAAACTAAGTTTTTTATATTTAGCAATGAAGGTAAGTAAAACAAAAATATTAAAGAAACATCCCTGGCAGTTGGTGCAGGTGGCTAAAGACCTTAAGGGTAGAAAGAATAATTAAGACATTAAAAAAAAAAATGTCAAAATTTCTCAGATAGTTGATATTTAACTACATAAAGAAGAAGGCTGTCAGTAAGAACTGGCTGACAAGCAACTGGTAGTACTATACAGTGAGAAAAAGTTAAAAGCATAAAGAATAAATCAGAGCACATTAAAATTCATTATTAAGGTGTTAAAGAACCTTCCTGGAGCATACACACACATCTGAAGGCTTCCCTGTCCCTGCACTGTGGAAAGGTAATAAAAAACAACTATTAGAAATACTCCTAATTGCATCATAAGACTAAAAACTGGCTGCAACACCATTGCAAGTGCTTAAATTACACAATTTTGTGTGTGTATGTTATTAATGATGAGCTCAAGTAGATTCCTTTGGTTCAGTTGTACATTCAAGTATTAAGTTATTACATTGACTATAATAACTTTGAAAAAATGGAAACACATTGTGGATAAAGTGGAAAAGTTCAAAAATTATAAAAGTAATATTAACATACCTGTGATGCAAGATAAACACCTTTTATTCCTTGTACTTTATGCAAATCGGCAAATGTTTCTTCATATACATCACTGAAATCATAAAATAAAAAATAAAACAAATCAATAAAATTTCATAAATAATTAAAAAAATTAAGTACATATATTGAATTCCTGATTTTTCAACATAAATTTTATTGACATGGAGTTCGCCTCCTGATATCTGCTAAGACTAAAATAAACTGTGATTTAAGGAGCCAATGAGGATTAGTGATAACGCTAAAAAACAACAACTAGCTTTCAAAAAGGAGCATTAGACACCCGACTATAATTGCATATTACCCGAAATATTTGTCGGTAACGCCAATTGCAGCCAAAACCTGCACTATTTTCAGTCATTATTGTTAGGCAAAACTTTATCAGTGGTTTACTGCTTGCGCTGTCTATCACAGAATCATAGTTTAAAGATGTACTTTTAGCCGAAAGTACTGATTAGTTTTAGCACAATAATAGCACAAATAATATTATAATATTTAATAAGTATTTAAGAAATTCGTGTTTTATATGAATTCATGTTACATATTTCAAAATATAATTTTGTTTATAGTTAGTTTAAAAATAATTTAGAGACTAAAAGTTTTTAAAAAATCTTTTCATACGGGAAAAATTGGCAAGGTGTACTATTTATCTTCAAGATAACTAAATTGATATTTTTTAATTTAATTAATTTTGCTCTTTTTTTACCACGATCAAATTCTTATTATCTTAAAAATCATCCATTAAGGCAAATATTTTTAAATCAAATTAAAATAGGCAGTTTATTCTTACCTTAACCAAGATTCTGACCACATTTTGTGGGGAAAGAAACAGAACAACCTCTCCAATGATATCCTGAACGTATAACTTTCACCAGGGGATACCTCAGAAATATATAAATTGCAGAGTGTTTTATTATGAGCTACTGCAATCATGATTCTCACATCACTAACATCTGTCACATGGAAATTTCCTTTTTCAAGTTCTGAATCAAATACGGCTTTGTAGAAATCACCGCCTTTGTAGGATATATAGAGATCGTTGTTTGTCTAAAATAGTAGAAATTGTAATATAAAATAGATGCAGGAATATTAGCATTTATACAACATTAAATGTAATAAAATCTGACATTATCCTGCAATTAATCATATTTAACGGCATCATTTGACATAATTTGGAATAATGACATTCCAAGCATGAAACATTGATATTTAGAGATATTTAACCAAAAAAAAAAAAAAAAAAAAAAAAGTTTCTACTTGAATAAATAAACCAAATACAAGTTAGAAAATGAACAGAAGCTTTTGAACCGTCTTAATGCATGTACTATTAAGATAAACTGTATTCACATGTGCAATGCAAATGCTTTCTACCCTCATGAGTTGATGCATTCAATTTTCAGGCCACAATTTACTAAAAGCAATCAAGAATGATTCATAGATCTAAATACCAAATCATAAATACATAGATCTAAATTATAAATACCAAAATATAATGCATAAAAGAAAGGGCGACATGTTTTCTCTATAATTTAAAGATAAAAAAGCCAATGAGAAATACTTTCTGTCACAGTGTCGAGTGTTACTTGGCCAACATGGCCGAACCTACTTCCTAGTCTTAAAGAAGGAACTAAAGCCTAGAGAGAAAAAAATAGTTTAAAATTAGCAAACCAGGGCTATTACTTTATCCAGCTTTAACAAATCTTTTGATTTCTTTAAAATTTACTTCACTTGGTTTTATTATAAGTGTCTTCTTTAGATTATATTTAAAAAAGTAGGTATTTAAAAAAAAACACAACTCATGAAGAGATGAGGCCCACCAATGTTGTCTCCACAGCTGGTTGGTAACGTTGAGGCACTAGCATGGGCAATAATAGGGTGTTACCTCACAACCTTAATTTTAGATAAGTAAAACGGATTCAAGACTTCTTTTAAAATAGCCATTTACTGAATTTTCCTAACAAAGCTGATTGAAGCAGGTGGGCTTACAGCCCTTAGTGGAGATGTAAATCGAGCCAAGGTAATGATAAGTTTTTATTTATTCTAGAACTAATATCCAATTAGAATAATTACAAGAAGTAACAATTGAGCTCAAGACCCTTAAGTAAATGCTAATTTATAGATGATACAAAAAAAAAGTAAATGAATGAAAGAAAACAAAAATATTGAACAATACTAGGTGTGGGACAACTGGATGGCTGGTTAGAAAGGAAATGATTAAAAAGTTGTGATTTGAATATGGGAAGGGTATGTGCGTGCACTCACAATGATGACTCTAATCAAGAAAGTTCTGTTGAAAGATGTAGTAAAGTGGTGTGAAGGACAAATCTTGTACAAATACAAGGAAGTTCTGGTGATGACAAGGAGGATAGTGCCACTTCAAATCAGAGTAGAATCTAGAAATGGATCATGACGATAGATCATGGTAAAAAGTTTATAAATCTTTGAATGTGGCTTTGAGATCATAATATACATACACAGGGCAGTTGTAATCAAAGAGGGGAGAAAATAAATAAAGTAATTAGGAATTAGTCTTTATCAAATGGGAGAACGTAACAAAAGCATTTAATCTGGAGAAGGTAAAACTGGAAATTTATTATCTGCATTGAAGTCGGATAACCACTATGACAGCACAAAGTTAAGTATACAATCATAAATACTAGTGACCAACCCTAGTTTCAATTTCGACAGTTTTGTCCAAAAATAGGTTCAGCTAAAAATCGAATGAACCTTCAGCTTAGCCAAAACTTGCATTCGTGAGTTGTCAGTTAGTTTAATGGTGAGTATTTATTTTTGTTACAAGTTTCAACATAATATAATGATTAGGATAATGACCTGCAGGTAAACGCAAACAAGATTTCAAATTCATCCTACTTTATTTGAGATTTAATTTAGTTGAATGAATGGGACCTAAATGGTAAGATTTTTCTCGTGATACACGACAATGCACCAAATATGATTTGTACCATGTGTGGTCACTATGATTCTACAGGTTTAGTACCATACTCGCTCCAATAGGAAACTCAAGTATTCCTGCTTAAACAAACAATTCAGTTTTATTTATTGGAGCCAGGGTTATAACGCAATGTCAACACATATGCCTATTGGAACTCTAATCCATATCCTTCTTTAAGGAAAACAGTGTTGAAATACTTTTTGACCACACCGGCTAGGTGTTTCCAACAGGGAAAATGTTCAGCGCTGCAGAAAAATATCATGCAGATTGTCGAAATAACTTAATTGATGACATTTAACATTTTCATGGGGAGAAACTACTATTCTTTTCTTAGCTTATAATATGATGTTATATAATCATGATTACTAAGTATTTTGTTTTGATTGTATCGATTATATGTGTATCAAAATTTTAATGCCAATATTTAATGTAATAATGAAGGCTTACATTAATATTATGGTAAAACTATAACATGTTAAATAAAATAATGATATATTTTTCATCAAAGTTACTTTTTTTGTAACTCTATTTGTCACTTGAACACAAAAAAAAATTTTCAAATACCTAAATAAGTTTCGGTTTCAGCCGAAAGTAGAACAGAAGCCGAAATTCGGCTAAAAATTACTTTTTGGTCAGTCACTAATAAATACTTATACTTGTGGCTTATGAAACTGAGAGAGATAAAATCTTGAAATAATACATGCAATGAAATTGCTTAATTACTACAAATATCGATACATTTTGGTTATATAACCGTTATTAGTTAAAATAAATACATTTACATAATGATTAACTTACCGGTGACAATCTTCTCGTAACAAATACAAAATCATTGTTTAAAGTGAATTGTTCAATGTTATGCTTCTTAACAGTTATACTTGGCTGATCACTTGTCACTAAATTACCCAGAGCAAGAAGAGTAGTGTTTCCAGAAGGTTCGATCCTTTGAACCTAAAATCAAAACATTTATCGTGATTAATAATTTTCAACCAATATAATAATGGAACCATCTATAGCTGAATATATATTATCAGGGATAAATACGTTGGTGTAGGGAACCTTATTGACTGGTTCTCAACTGGTCTTGGGAAATAACAGATAAAACAGTGAAAAAACCGTTAAAAATATTAAGTTTTCTAAAAATTTTCTTCTTCTTTTGGTAGGTCTATAGAGCTTGATTGTCAGGCCATCTATGCCACTCATTCCTGTCCGTAAGTCACTTCTGGTTAATTGACTTTCCTCGTTGTTGTCAAAGCTTTTCCATCCATTCTTTCATTATCTGCCGAAGTCTGGCCACTGATCCATCCAGCCTAACTTCCAAAACCCTTTTGAATTTCCGGGCATATGGCATTTGGTATCAAACCATCGCAGTAGGTGCTCCTCCACTTATGCATCATTGTCGTCAATGTTAATTGCTTTGTTACACAATAGTCTCTTCTGTTTCTTCCTGTTATGTTCTTTAAGAATCACATTTTAGCTCTTTATTTATGTTTATTTTTTTTGATCAAATGAACTAATAGTTCCAAATAACCAAGATTATATGGTTATTTACTTGGAAGGTTAGAAATCAGTAAGGCACCCCCCTTCCCCTACTAAATAAATCTATTAAAATTAAATAGAGAAAAAGTTTCAATATACCAATAAAGATCGAGTGGGAGTATCAGCCCAAGTATTGGACCATCGCCCAGCCCAGGAATATGACTTCACAAACTCCTGAACAACTGAAAATGAGCCACCAAAATCACGTGTAATCCACAACTGCAAAATATAATTTTAAATTATTATAAATAATAAAGAAAACATCTTAGAATATTTAAATTTAAAAACAAGAAAGATGCTAATCAAGTTATTAATTGCAAATATGGTGCAATATACTGCCATCTAAGTCACTGATTGTACTTGGTATAATATAATATGACAATTAAGGCGTATGTGAGTTTAAAAGACTTCGGCTGATAAATATTTCAGACAAAATAAATGTCAAGCTTGCTAAACAAAATTTGAGATGTAACAACTTGATAAGAACATTTTTGCAGCTGTAACAAAACCCTTAATCACAAGATACATCGCACAACATAGTTTAAAAGGAGCGATAATAGAATTATGTTCATCATTTTTAAAACCCGACATTGTAAGGTTTCACGATTTGAGTTGTGCCGTATGTTCACAATACTTACAGACTTAAAAAATAGTTGTGTTTTGGAATCTGTTATTATCTTGAAATTAGATCATAAAGTAGGTAACTATTACTTTTATTTATATAGCAATTATTACTGCTATGGGCTACTTATTTATTTTATATAAAATTAATAAAAGAAAAGATAAAATCAATTTAAATTGTTCGTACCAAGCAACCCGAATTACATTAATTAACAGCTGATTTATAAGGGGGAAATTAAACTTGAAAAAAAGTCAGGCCTATTTTAATATTTAATAGGTCGTTTAGTCAATAATTAGGATATTTACATGTATACACTTTTTTTTAAAAGCAAGTTTTCAAATTTTTACTGGACAAAAATACTCAGTAGCTTTGTCATAATCAGTAAAGTTATATCTATGAGAATCATATAAAAATAAAAAAATATTCATAAAATTTTAATATTTGTTTTAAAAATTTAGTTTCTTAATAATAATAATTTAATAGTCATTCCAGGATATAAAAATGTAATAAATTAATCTTTGATATACCTAACAAAAAAAAAAAATTATGAGGCCTCTAATCCTTAGAACTATTAGTCAATTTCCATATAATTAAAGAAAAGTGTAATGTTTGCCAGGTATTCTATAGCACATTTGGAAAAGGAATTACTATATATGATAGTGTGTTAATGATGATTAATTAATTGTCCAGTAATATGATTAGTAGATAGTAATGTTATTAGATAATCTCTTTTTCAAAACAAATAGCAAGACTTAAATATTTATGATCTTGCAATTTTTGAACTGTTTGACCTCTAAATGCACTCCTTGGGCTAAATTTAGATCAGATTTAGTAAAGAAAACAAGTTGAGTATAGGTGTTAAAAAAAAGCACTTGCCTAAACAACAATCAATGTAATCTTATCTACGACTGTAAAATCCCTAACGCTTAGAAAGCTAATTAAATTATTTAAAATAGAGCAACACCAATAAAACTTACAGTTTTATTCACATCATATGCAAGAAAAATATATGGATCTTCTGGGTAAAACAGGATTTCCATAGGTTGAAACGATGGTTTAACTTTAGTTACTTGCTTGCCATAGTTTTTAGTAACAAAAAACACTTGATTATATTTATCCAAGAATACCATCTGTAAGCAGAATAAATTTATATCTTTTATCTTTTCATTAAATATTAATGATATAATGCTTTCACTTACATAATTCTGATTCCTTAGGTGGTTATAAAACTTGTCAATTGAAGCATAGGAACCATTGGTATCAAGTTTAAAAGACTCAGTCAAGTTTATAAAATTTAATCCATAGTTATAAGAAACGTAAACTGCAGATGGTGCTGGTTTCTTAGTAGGAACTATAGGGTCTGTATTTCGGGCAAGACAAATAAACACATTGGAATCATTTCCAGGCCAATGGACTAATAACTGCTGATGGTTGTCTTTAAGGTCTGTCGGCTGAAAAAGGTATAATTATATTTGTAGATTACAGCCAAACATAACTGAAAACACAAAATTGAATGGATGCAATGTAGGGACAAAAAACAAAATCGATTGAGAAAAATTAAAAAAAAAACATATTACAACTGAGAGATTTTAATAATAAAGGTGAATTCAACCTTTTTAGAAACAACAAATACAAATACATACATTCACAGTGATGTTTAAAGAAGGATCAGCAGTACTTCTTTTGTGTATGACATGTTCTTTCAATGCATCTTCAATCCCACTATCATCATGTCGATTTATTACAAAGTAGCTGTCTTTGGGTCTCAGAGAATCATCAATACTTAATGCTTCACACTGGCAAATGACAACAAACACTAAAGAATAAAGAAAATAAGAAGGCCACCTTTCAGAAAACATCTTGGAACAGGCTATGATATTTGAAATATCATTAGAGAACGCTAATAAACTGTCGAGTAAGACGGAGTTTGGCAAAAACGTTCTAGGAATACAGAGAGTAGGGAGTAAAGTGAGTCAGCAAACAGACAGCTGATGTGACAGAAGACAGGGAACGACTAACCTTGTTGATTAGTTGGTCCCCTTACGTCACCAGATAACAGCCCGTAGTACCAACTGCTTCTGCGAGCTGCCCTTTTCGATTGAAACTCACAACAGTTCAGTATCAGTGTCATTGTTTCCTCATTTATTTATTATATTACCCTGACGTTTGTGTCAATTATCATGTATTGAAATGTGAATTGCCTCAATCAGACACCGTGTTCCTCAAGGTTCATCCATCCTTATCACCTCTACTTCTTCCCACTTTACCTAATAGGTCGTCCAACAATAGTTTAAAACAACATAGCCTATTTTACTTTACTAGTAACTAATGGGTGTCCCAGAATTAACGCAAGATTTGATTTAAATAGAAAACAAAGTTTTTAGTAGTTTTGTTGTTATTTTTTTATTGAATTATAAAGTAAATAGGATAGGGTTATTTATGGAATAACACATCGGGCAAATGGCCTCCACGACTTTGCTGGTGCATAGGCACTCTTTAGTCGAATTTTTCCATGACCATTTGGCATATATGTGGTTGAATTTCCTCTTTTAATGCACGGGTGGATGTGGGCTTGTTGACATACACCTTTAACTTCAAATAACCCCATAAAAATAAATCTAAAGGTGTTAAATCACAAGATCTAGGGGGCCAATTCTCATCACCGAAACGAGAGAGTACACGACCTGGAAATGTCTCATGCAGTATTTGAATTGTTTCATGGGCTGTGTGGTATGTGGCACCATCTTGTTGAAACCACATATTGGCCACATCAATATCATCTTGTCTACAACGCCGAATTGATGTTCCTGGATTTTCAACAACACTCTCACGCACTGCTTCGATATTAACATTTGAACGGCTTGTTTTTGGACGACCAGTGTGTTTAGTGTCTCCAACTGATCCAGTCTCCCTAAATTTTTCAATTAATCTCTTCACAGTTGATGAAGTCAAAACACTATTCCGACCATATTTTGTATGCAATTTTCGAACTGCGGCCGCCAAACTTTCGTTATTTTTGAGATAATGTTCAACAATAAAGACACGTTTTTCTATCGTGTAACGCTCCATTTTTACTAACCCTAAACTGTCTGCTGTCAAATTGTTTTTTTTTTAGGGTTGCCAGCACTTTATTGCACAAATGGCGGCAAATTCAAACCTTGCGTTAATTCTGGGACACCCTATATAAACAATTACCCCAAAAGAAAAAGTCGAGGCAAAAATCTATTGGTATTCTGACCATTCAGAGGTGTATGAAGTTCAAGTCAGTTACAGTGATGACCAATTGCTTTTTACAGAGAGATTTTAGTTTTTGCTGCATGAACCTATTGGGATGATAAAATATTCAAAAATACTCTCCAAAAAGATAAAACTCTTATGCAAGTAAAAATTACAAATCAAGACTGAAGATATTGCTTAAGTTACTAGGTATTATTCCAATCGAGCGACTCTTTTCGAAGATCATAGCTTAGCTGAAGAGCCATGAGAGCAGTTAATTAATTGCTAATTTAAATAAGCGTTTTATTTATAAATACCGTTCTTGGTACTTGGATACCGGGCCAATATGACGGGAGAGGATGTTTTAGAGGGAATCTGGGGGGAAAGAGAGGCAGTGACAGGTAAGGGGATAGGCCAAGCCAAATATACTTCAACTTAAGCGCACAACATCGGTAATAACCTACAACAATCAGTCAGGCTCGGCATGTGGCCGTGCAATCACTAAATAAGTCAATATTGCCTTGTATGGAAGCAATGTTACTCCAAACTGTCACAAAATATGACCGTAAAATATGGTCCGAGTAAACGGCCCTTTTCAATGCCAGACGGTCAAGGCAATCACTGAATTATACAGCGTACTTTGAAAATGCCCAGGTAACTTGTTACCTGTTAGAAAACTTCCCTCTTTCCTCGTCAACTGGGTTCTTATAATTCCCGTGTGGCGAGCGCCTCAAACCTTTCACTTTTTTAAATAGCTGAAACTACTAACATCGTCACCTTAATGTGGGAAATACGAAGTATAAACTACTTATCAGTAATGTATAAGTAAAAAATTAAGTATTACGGCTAAATCCAGAAATAAAGAGTTTCTTATAACATGGAGTAAGTTTCATTATGTTTTTTATTGATTTATGTATTGGTCCGTCCTAGTATCTACAGTGAAATAGTATGAGGTCCTATGTTTATTCTGTACTGTTGTCACAAGAGCATCAGTTGTTGGCAGCTTACTTATAGGTTTTCTTCAACCATGCCCGATCAGTAGTGTGTTCTGTCCTCTGTCGGTTTCATTTGACGTGATGTGAATTTCCCTAGAGACAGTTATTTTATTATAGCCTATAGTGAGTGAATGAGGGATCTGCAACTGCATTCTATACGTTACAAAACTAATTCATTTTAGTTCCCAGAGACAATCTATTGAAGATTACTCATTTCTAGGAGAATTATTATCTAGCCTTCAAACTTATAACGTTATCTATTTCATGTGGCTGCTGTCTTTTCAATGTAGATTTATGTACTATCTACTGGTTTCGTATCGATGCCACCTCTGGAATTCATACCAGCCTCTAGTTTTCAATATGTTATAGTATTCGTTGAGGAACCTGATGGAAAGGAGTCTACGATTTTGGAATACTTGACCCCGTGAAAGTGCCAGGAACAATTCCATAGGCAGAATCCTTGTTTACACGAGTAAATCGTTGAAACAGACCACTGATGCGTCAAGACCCTCACCAACACCCATTACCAGTTGGCTCCATTCTGTGCCTCTCCCATCAAATCTTTGGTTCCAGAGGCCCGACTAGGGTTTGTTTTTCGGGTGGGTTTCGAAGGAATATGAGTATTTTCTATTTGGGGCGAGATTATAAAAAATATAAATAAATTATCATTAAACATCTGTACTTAGCAACTAGTACAATAAAACATATTTTACGCCAATTAGGCCTGCACATATCATTTATTAGGTTGTGAGAAGTCTTGCATCTGCCACACAGTACCGTCCTGCCATCTTACCTTCGCCTAATTCTCTTCATCCCAATTTCTTATTAATCTCCAAATCGTTGCCAAACAGATCCTGCCGCTCTGAATTCTCCAGACAACTCCTATTACTTCCATTTATTCATCTGAGGATTGGTCATTCATCCCTTGAGCCTTTTAAATCGGGTTTCTTTAAGTCTGTAACGCTATTCCGAATTGATAGAGACTTTTAAAGAGAGTCTTTGAGAGACACGTAAAAAGAATTTTCTCAGTAGTTGAGTTTTTGCATTTTCAGTTTTCACATAACTTTGGCTTAGCCCAAAATAAACTACGGTAAGTTATAAATAAACTTGTTGATCCATGGGTCGGTGGATTCACCATTTTATCATTATATGAAACATTTTTTAAAATTTTTATCCAATTAAAAGTTAATTAAATCAATTGCGAACTAAATTGTTTATGTGAAGTGTTAAAGGAATGCATCACTATTAAGGTTATCCAGTTTTTAACAAGGTGGTCTGTGATTGGGACACATCACGAGCTCCATAATACTTGCCTGCTTCTTAAATCAAATGGTGTGAAAACATCAACTACACTTTTTAGTTTTATTGCCTAAAAATACTTAATTTTATTTGTTTATGCCTTTTCGGCAAATTAACAAAACCATAAAACTCCTACTGAGATTCGTTAGTGCTTTCTTTTTGCTGTATTGTTTTAAAAAAAAACAACTTAAAATGTAAAAAAAAATCTCTCAGGTGAGAGAACTTAAAATTCAATTCATAGAAACGGTAATGTATCCCTAAAATTCTTTTCGCATCCCTGCCTTTATTATTATCCAAAAAATATTCTTAGTTCATTAAACCTCAGAATTTTCAGGGCAATTTTTAATATATCGGAAACATTCAGACAAAGAGACGGATGAATAATTAGTCCTTTGTGCTTGGCGATTATTTAAAATACATTTTGCCGGGGCTTTGGGTGCACAGGCTCGTCAACGGGGCACTGATGATCGTTTTGCAAATATTGATCTGCCCTTAGTTGAGATTGTAGCCGGTCCGACAGGCGCCTCCAGTACAAGCGCAGTAACCAATCTCCTCTCATGATGACCTTATTACAGCTAGCGAATGTGTTGTGTTCGAATGTACTTGACCCACAGAAGGAACCTTAATTGTGTGGTACATCGCACAATTAAGGGTTTGGTACCGATTGTGAAAATTTTTGAAACTTTTAGTAACTTTATACTAAAGCTTAGGCATCATTATAATTAATCATAACGACAAAATAACGAATTATAGGTTGAAATACAAAACAAAAGTTGAAAATTTTTTTTTTTTTTTTTTTTTCCCGCCCTACCTGAGGCTGAGCCTCAAACGGGCTTGCCCCACGAGCCCGCTTCACGGGCTTACAGGTTACGTAGCCTATTCCGGCGCTATGGGATTGTTGCACCGGTCAGCGCACCTTCGGTTATTCTGTTTTGTTTCTTTTATTCACAAAAAAAAACCCATGATAACAATAATATATAAAAAGAAAGAAGAAAACACAAAACTAACGTAAAGAGAAAAGAAACACCTCTAATAACATATTTACAAATCCTAAACTAGCTATATATACTTTTTTTTTTTTTTTTTTTTCCTATAGCTAGTTATCTTAATACTACTTACAATTTTGGATCCGTGTTCTACCTATACTTGAAACTATATTTACATGGGGTGTGCATCCTCCATCCCCCTATAACTAAACTTATGTCTATACCATATACTTCTCAGTCCTACCTTATATCTACATATACATATTTACAGTGACTCCTCTGGAACCGGCGATACATCGTTGGCTTCGGGTGAGCCTTCCCGAAGACACGGCTGCTCACCCCGTGCCACCCCCCTGGATATATTAAAGTGCCCGGAGCCTTGAACCCTTTTCCACTCCCCGACGAATCTGCAGAACGCGGTGTATCTTGCTTCTTCATTCACTAGCGACGGCAGATCGGACTCGCCCAGGCTGTACTCTCCTATCGTGCAGAGCAGCCGTGCTCTAGCCGGTTTCAGTGCATGACAAGAGAGCACGACGTGCTCCGCAGTATCGCTCTCTCCGCAATGGGGGCAGGACCTGTTTTCTGCCCTCTTGTATTCGTACAGCCTGGCACGGAATCCGCCGTTTCCTGTGAGCACTTGTGACACCCAATAATCCGGGGAGACCCAACTTGCCCTCAGCCTGTCCTGGACTGAGGGGAAGTACTTCCTCAAGGTGCTCCCCTTAGTCGTACCAGTCTACCTGGCGCCCCAGGCCTCTATTGTCCATTCGCCTATGAGGGCCTTCCACCTCCCGGGCTCTTCCTCAATTCTTCTCCGTAGGGGAGGTGGAAGATCTTCAATGCGCCCTCTCTTCATCTTCGACCTGAGGCGCTGCTCCAGGAGGACCAGGTCTACTGGTGCCGCCACTGCCAATACCTCCACCGCGTCCTGAGACACCGTCCTATAGGACCTCGTGACCCTTATCAAAGCCGCTCTCTGAATCCTCTTCAGGGCGTGCGTCTGGCCCTTGTTAAGGTGCGCCGACCATGACTGCGAGGCGTATCTAATGATTGCCTGGTAGAGGGTTCTTGAGACTGGGAACTTGACTCCCCACATCGCCCCCCCTATCCTCGCGAAGGAGTTACTCACTTTAACGATTCTGTCTCCGAGGTATTTGATGTGGGGAGAGATGCTTAATCTTTTCCCCAGTCTCACCCCCAGGTACGTTACTTCCGTGCCCACCCTAATTCTTCTTCCTTCTATTTCCAACCACATAGGGTGGGCACGGTCCATCTTGCCCCGTATCAACGTCGCTGTTGTTTTCTCCGCAGCCATGGTCATCGTCATTCTGGCGCAACACTCCTTGACCAAATTGGCACAGGCGCACGCTCTTCTTACTACCTCGGCTCGTGAATTCCCCACGATGGTCGTCCACATATGCCACCGCGGGGAACCCACGCTCTTCTAGGGTCACGAGGACCTTGTTAAATACTAACTTCCAAAGGGCAGGGCCCAGAACTGAGCCTTGGGGACACCCTCGCTCCACCGGTGCTTCGACGTCGTAGGAAACTCCTCTGATGACCGCCCTACGTCCGCTAAGGTAGCTGCCCACGAGCTTTTACTTTATGCTATTTAGCCACAGCTGAATCATTAAACAATTTAGAACTTTTGTTTCGAGATCCAAAAAACACAATAAGTAAATTTATTCCAGATACCTGTGAAGCAATAAATATGCAATGTGCTGGTGTAATTAATGCTAGTAAGTAATAGAATATGTCAAACGTATATTTTAACAATAATCGTCTCAAATTGATGATATATAAATGTGTCCTCCGGGCAGCTCTGCTGTACGGTGCCCCACTATTTACGCACTTGACTGACAATACAGCCAAATGTCTCCAACACTTCCAGAATGGGATCATGCGAAAAGTGGTCCGACATACCTCTTTCGAGAGGTTGAAGAACGCTGACCTGCACCCGTTGCTTGGTGTGCCGTCGGTGGGTGAGTTCATTCGTCGTAGACACATTAAGTTTTTTGACTCGTTGCAGCACCTGACAAACCCAGTGTTTAATACTATGGCCCCACCACCCCTCCCGCATCGATGGCAACAGACTGTCGGGGAAAAATTAGGTTAAGAATTAGTATGTAAGTTAGTTTTAAGGTTGATCAAAAAGGTTTTATGTCAAATACTATTGACAAAAATCGTGCAACACAAGTCCCTGTTAATAATGATGATAGTTTTGATCATTTTGGTCGATATGTTTCATCCATGTTGCGTGGTTTAGGATAACCAAGAGCTATGCTACTACAGCTAAATACCATTAGTGTGATGGCAACCGCTATGTGCCCACTAGCTGAATATAATATGTTAAAGGTATATTTTAACATTTTTATTAATTTTAGCTTAAAGCATTTTAATGCAAAGTTGAAACTTAATTAAAAAAATATATAGTAGATGCATTAAGTAAACTTTTATCTGTTTAGTTAGTAGTTAAATCTGTAACATCCTGGTAGTCTTCATCGTTGTTAGCAGAATAAACACTTGATTCTTCACTGGTTGGCGACATTAAATTATCACTGGTAAGGTATTCTGCTGGTGGGCACATAGCGGTTGCCATCACACTAGTGATATATTGCTGTAGTAGCATAGCTCTTGGTTGTCCTAAACCACGCAACATGGATGAAACATATCTACCAAAATGATCAAAACTATCATCATTATTAACAGGGACTTGTGTTGCACGATTTTTGTCAATAGTACTTGACATAAAACTTATTTCATGTTCATAAGTTGTTTTTATATTTTTTGACGTTGAAGGCTGTGGTTCATTAAGCTTTCTTTTGTCTGCCTTTCCACTTCGATCAACTTTTGATGGACAGTTATATAATCTTGTAGAGGAGAGTCTTTTAAAAAACTTTATTATGAATAACAATCAAAACACTGGTATATATACAAATATTAATCAGTTATAGCGTTAGAACATACTTTAGTAAATGCTTAGGCCCGAGTGAGGGTGTCTTGGCCCTAGCAGGTAGCAAAGGGTTAGAGGTTAGGGTTAGGAGAATGGTTAAAAGACAAAAAAAAGGGGACCATAAGTCTCAACTGAGGTACACGTTTCTACTAAAAAATGTAGGATATAATGAGCATTACATAACTGGACTTACTTCCGAATGTCTGCAGCCACTCTGACATTCACTTTCTGGTTTTGATTGTTGTTGACTAGTGACTGTAGTGAACACCTGTATTATTAATCATAATAGGAATAAGTATATATTTAAATAATAAATATAAATTAATAAATTGAAGTTAAAGTAATCAAACGAAATATATTTAAAATAGTAAGTAAATGTTTTATTTGTAAATTTTAATGTCAAAAAATAAAAATAATAAAATATGGCACTGGCATCGTATGTTATCTATATGAAGGTTGATTGTGTTGTGAGTTTTATACTGGTGATAAGTTTCAAAGTATTTTTTAATTATATTTACATTATTTAACGTGCAATGTAGAATTCCGTTACTATTAGTTAGGTCAGTTACTTTCAGCGAATTTGTTGCAGTCCATAGCATTGTCTGGATTAGCAGAAGTGTCTTTATTGTTATGTGAAACATATTTCCGGTGTGTCAGATGTTTCTTACGAGGTCGTTTAATGTTGTTAGCATGCGATTTCTTAATTTCATTTTTATCTCAATATTTTATTACTTGTTTATAAGAATTATTATGCTTTCGTGGGTAGTAGTTTTTATCATTAATTGTTCATCAGAAATTTTCGGAATGTCTTGCCGATTTCGTTTAGTTTTTCTGTTCGATCAGTCTTTTCTTTTATTATTTTTGTCTTTACTAAGTCACTTATTAGGCGTTTATCATCATGATATTTTTGAACATATTGTTCTTTTATTGATATTTGTTGGTTATTTAGTTTAGTTATTCCAAACGTTATCTCGTAAGCAAGCGCCAGCGCAGAGGGAGAGAGAGAGAGAGAGAGAGAGAGAGAGAGAGAGAGAGAGAGAGAGAGAGAGAGAGAGAGAGAGAGAGAGAGAGAGAGAGAGAGAGGGAGGGAGGGAGAGAGAGAGGGAGAGAGAGAGAGAGAGAGAGAGAGAGAGAGAGAGAGAGAGAGAGAGAGAGAGAGAGAGAGAGAGCAGTGTTCCTCAGGTACCGGGATGGGTCCCCACCTGCGGTTGTTTTCCCCACTCGCTTCTCCCCCCACTCTCACTGACGTCATACCCTTTATTAACAACAAATATGGAAACATAGATAGATTTTTCTGATCCGAGAAGAGGGGAACTTTTCATTATTCGTAATTAAGAGGTGGCCACAACAGTGTTGAACACCGGGTTTGTCAGGTATTGCTGGGAGTCGAAAAATTTGATATGTCTACGTTGGATGAATTCATCCACCGTAGGCAGCTCAAAGATCTCGTGAAGCTCACTGTCGCTCCGCTGCTCGAATGAAGTATGTCTGACCACTTTCATCAGTATACCGTTTCCGGCTCCCCTAGTTTGTAGCGCCAATCCGGATGTACTCGTTCGCAGGGTTGCTAGGTTGATGTCGATGGGTCTTTAGTCGAAAGTCGTCAAAGTTGTGTCTTACAATACATTTTCCTTCGAATACAATTCCAAAAACAGCTTGGTATCATTGTCCTGCAACTTAACTCCACGTTGCTGTTGTGAAGAGATCTTGGCACTGATAGCATTGTACCTGCAGTATATATCAGCGATTAGATAATTACATTATCTTTGTCATTCTTTCATTCATCATGAATGAAACCAGATCATCGTCCTTCTTGAGATTAATTCTGATATTTAATGTAAATAAATAAAAAACGATTACGTTATTTTGCTGAAGTGTACATTTTTCGTATTTCGTGAGTGTGTACCTGAAATAAAGTGATGGAAATCATATTTTATAATAAAAATAAATCATATTTAGACTGATATCAACTCTTATTAGTTGTTGATACCCACTGTTGAAGTAGCAAATTTTAAATTGACTTATTCAAATCTTGAAGAATTACGATTTCGCTTTGTCTAAATACTTTTTTTTTAAACATTTTCTTAATGATTTTATTTATTTGCTACTTCTTCGTCTTCTTATTCTGTTATTCAACTTTAGCTGCATTACATTGTGGGGTTGATGTATGTGTGACTGTGTAGGGTTTCAAGTGTTAGTCCACAGGGAAATAATATTTTATGAGTAATTAACTAAAAACTATTCATCTATACTAACTTATTATTTTTTCTTAAGCTTTCATTCACAAAACTTTATAAATATTTCCTATCTTACTTAACAGATTATCAAATCAAAGATCTACGGTTTCATTAATAATATGTATCAAATTTTGGTACTATGGTGACAAAGAAATTTTTTGAGTTTGATGTAAAGGGATGATTTTTTGTATGGTTTTACTTTTACAAGTTGTCCCAGAGATACTAAAATTAAAAGCAACCACATGAAAAAGAATGATAGGGCATTGATTAATCAGTTCTTTGAAGTTAAGAATTAATTGTTTTCCTACCATACAAAGTAGGTTATAAAATAACATGTCTGGACATCTTGATTAATGATATTTATTATGAATTGGGGATTTAACGGACTATATTTAAAGTCATTTAAGTAAGTTCTAGTACCCTTAATCAAACCCTCAATTGGGTGATTCGTCATATTTTTGACGGATGAAAATAAAACCAATGTAGAAAATTTTAGTGTTACACTATAATTACAAAATAGCACGTGATTAGAATCCTTTTTTCCTTCTATAAAGGAAATATATAAGAATAAGAATTCTTATTTTTGGACTACTCACCTTCGGGAATTAATGGTAGAAATTTCAAAATTAGAATTTAATCCACAGCTTATTCATAGTTGTAAAAAAGAGAAAACAAAAAATTTTAATAAAATCTATATGACAGAAGACAACACAATCTGTTAACTGCTTTGAGAGTGTGGGAAATTAAGAGATATCAGATTATGATGGAAACTGTAAGACTTGAATAACAGAAGGTTGGAATGTATTTTCTTTCCTAAACTTATAACAGAGTAATGGCAGGATCCCCTATGGGAACTCCAAAGAAAAATCGTACAAAATAGTTTATTAATTTTTCGGTCTAGTTTCAAACACACACAGGCCAGTGTTAGGCCAGTCACTTTATATATATATCAATAATATCGACTTGTGCAAAAGGCCGGGTGGTTCTAATTTCTTAATATGCTGTAGGGCTACAATACAAGCAGTAAAAAACCAAGCTTCCTAGCGAGAAAGTATTTATTACAAAAATGAATTATCACTAAGTTCTGCGTGAAATGTCTTCTTAAACTTGAAAGTCGAGTGAGTAATATCATCTTAATCGCCAGTCGAAAACCGACATTTGTTTCAATTTTGAGTGAAATTCTCACTATATGACTTTTCAAGCGTCCCTGACTCCAAAGCGGTTAGTCAAATGAAAAACCAATTGTTTGAAAGTTGTAAAACATGAAACTCGGTATCCAATGAGCACCGAAAATTTCGAATTTAGGGTACATACATATCACGAAAAATTCAAAATTATCATTGTACGAGACTTTCCTCGGCCACTCTTACTACTTCAAAGTGAGGCGATTAATCAGTATTAATGAATTTAACAGTTCAAATGCCACCGAGGAATAAGTTTCGGCAATCTTTACCTCATCCCAGTGCCATTAGCCAAATATAAAAAAATGTATAATTGTTTATTTGTACGACTGCCCAACAACGTTATTCAAACTACCCTTGCAAAACAAGTTCTCATTATATTGTATATTTTTTTAAACTAAGACTGTAAGGATGCATTGTAATAATAATTAAATGCCAATGAAAAGAACAAATTTAGAAATAAGTGGCAAATTTCATTTTAATGTTTGAAATTGTTTTAAATATTAGCAATGACATTATCAAAATTGTTTTGTTTACAAATAAATTTGTTTGTTTGTAAATTGGCTAGCATTTCATAATCCTCTCAAAAACCTTTTAAAATATTATGCTTATTTATTACTTTTATCAGGTAAATTTCCTTTTTATTTAGAAAATACCAATTACAAAGGCAGGTTACCCTTTCTCCATTGCTGTTACCTTGGTATCCGAAAAGGGACCTACAAAAAATTGAGTTCAACGACACTCTTTCTGGACTTTTAACAACTTGTAAAATACTTTACCCTAAGCTGGCCTAAAATGGCTATATCTCAGCTCCCACAGGGCTTTGGAATTACCAGTTGTACTTATTTGTAACGAGGTCCATCTTCGATTGCTGCATCGAGCCAGTGCTGCATAACTTTGGCTTCGACCGTCTTTCGTTTTAAAGTGAAGAAGGTATGAATGGAAATTAGGATATAAGTTATCTTTAACACAGGGTTAAGTAAACAAAAATAGGTGTTTGAAAAATGTTATTTTATGATACTATCAATCAGAAAGAGGGGATGAAAAAGGCTTTTGGCAGGAGATTTGAACCAGCTACATAAGCTTAGTTAGTCTTCTCTGCTTTTAATCTGAGTCAAAAAGACATATTTATTTTATGTTATGATCTTCTTGCCGGTTTTCCATTGTTTGTAATAGTGAGGAAGAGGAATAGAAGGTTATTAAGGGGTCAGGGGAAAAACAGTCTAATTCCTTTTTTCAAAATTTTTCAGAACGAAAAGAAGATTCATATACATTGTTTAAATGTTAATTTGAGGAAAAATAAATAAAACACATTTGTATACAATTTATAAAATAAAGGAAAGGCGTGTTTATGTTTACCTATACTGAATAAAGAGATAGACAGTTCTTCCCCAAACCTCTGGCAATAATATTGTTTTTCCCATGGCCACCTATTGTTTAAATATTAGGCGTTTAGACTGTTGGCTTTCTGAACAGTACACACTATTTGGTTCGTCTATGTTAGTATTGCTCCAAAATTACAAATTTGAAAAACAATGGCCCCTTTATATATGTCGAAACAGTTTGCATAATAGTGTGAACGGCACTGAATCGTGATAGGACTTGAATGTGAATGCTAAAAAAGTATTTGAGATCAGGGAGAGACTTGCAGAACACCATGGGCTCACCATAATGTATACATTCGTTAATGTATTGATGTGCAAAGGTATTGTTTCGAAGATGAATGATTTATGAATGAATGAAGGTGTAGCGACCGCTAACTACATAAGTTAAATCACCCTATACTCTATTACATATATATTGTAAGCAAAAGTAAAATAACATGAAATAAATGTATTGTAAAGTGTTAAGCAATAAAACGCGGAACCCAAACAGTCATAAACGGGAAAGGGTCGCCGGCTGGCAGTCATAAACAGTCATTAACATGAAAGGGCCACCACCTGGCAGTCATAAACTTAGAGACCCTTTTAGGCCTCTCTACCGGTCACGCGCCTCGTGACAGGTGTGCGCGGGAACCACCGCCGAATTAGACCCTCGCAGCCTCCCGGCAGGGAGTAGAAACGATATTTAACCCAGGGCTTCTGGCCCTGTAAACCAGTCTCCTTGCAGACTCTCTGGCGACCTATACCCGTGGCGCTTGCTTCGTTTCCGCTCAAAACTCTGAAAACTTGACTTATTCTTTATGAAACCTCTGTACATCTCCTCTTGAACATAGCGCATTGTCGGGGCACATACCTATCATAAAATGGAGTCAGATAGTAACGCCGTCATGGAACGATTGTCCGGGTTATAAACTCGAACAATCCGCACTCGTCACCAGGGCTAGGGTGATCAGGCACCCCCTAGTGACGACCCGACAGAAGGGTTTATGAATTCAAGCAATAGCGATAAATAAAAATATTGTTTTAAATGGTGTTTATATAATTGCATAGTCTGGATTTCAAACTGGTACGGTTCAATCCTTACTCATCTGCCAGTATGTTTGTTCGGTATTAGCGGCCGTAAAAATGCCACAATCGATCTAAAATTTAAAATGTATATTCAAAAACCTTATAAATTACATTATATTTGGTATGGCTAAACTTGGTCCGTTACTAACCCTTTTCTCAGTGACTTAAGTCTTATAAATTCACAGCATTGAAGCTATTTAGACTTTCCCACATTAAAGACGGTAACGTAAGAAATTAAAAAAAATAAAATTTTTAGAGCCAACGATGGAAATCGCTCTTTTTGCTTGTCAAGCCGATTATGAGAAGAAAGTTTTCGGATTTGATTATTGGCAGGCAAGTAGGTATTTTAGACGTAGTGTCGCATCCGGAGCATGTACTTTCTTCACTTTCCATGTATTTATTCTCAGTTGTATACATAAAAAAGAAAGAAATGTATTTAGTTTATAGTCAGTGTAACAAAAGTTTGTATAAATTAATTCTTGATATAATGAATAGAAATATTTCTATAAATATTAAGGCTTATAAAATTGTTTTGTTACAACAAATGTTTAAGATCTGCTATACGCCATCTGATGTAGTTTACATTATTCTGGGTTTATTGATTAGGTTGATGAAAAAAAGATGCTACATTTTCACCCAATGTGTTTTTAATGATTTTGAAACGTGTTTGTAATCATATTACTTTAAAGTATTTGAAACTTGATTAAAACAATCTGTTTTAGGGCCGCCTTTTGCATATTAACCGCCACTTATAAGTTACTATAATTTGTTTATCTGAAGTGGCGTAAGTACTGCGATAAGTTATGAGCTAGATAGCAAAGTGCGAACTAGTGCACTTAGTAGCTCCGAGTCAACCCCGCTTCCCGGTTGCATTGGCTGATGATATAATATAATTAGTATTAATTTAGTCATTTAATAGTATATAAAATTATTTCCCTCAATTCTAAGAAGAAAAATCTACAACTTAAATCATAGCATTTCTCTAAATGTACTAATATTAGCAAGTTCGTATGTTAAAATTTCTTTAAACCTCTCTTCTGTGTCTAGTATCAAAATAATATCTTCAAATCCTATTGACATTGATTCCCAATCTCGGAAGTTATTTATTTAAAATAATAATTCGCAATAAATCCAATCGAAAAAATGTGTATTAATTGTAACACGTTTGACAAAAGCTATCTCTGAAGTATTATTTATTAAAAATTTTAGTTATCTTGTTAGCTAAGATATGGTTATTTACCTATTGATTGTTTTATGAGATAAGGTCATTTGATTTCAGCGGCTGGGTTCCTAAGAATCTTTAGATAAAACAGCCAGAATGAAAGTGATGTAAGCTAAGAAATATCACATATGCACTTAAGTATCGTTTTATGTTCTTTATCACTGGGATCTACAATTAACAATAATAATAAAATAAAAATGTGCAAATATATATATTTTTAGAATTATTAGAGGATGCTATCCACTTCTGTTCATTTATCTGGTTTTAATATAATGGTGATGGTTCATTGAAGTCACTTATGGGTCATTATTAACCGCATAAGCTAAACATATTGAATAATTTATGTCATACTTTTGGTCAGCCAAACATATTTATCTGTATGTTTTTCTAATGCTCAGGGGAAAATGTCTAAAAAAAAGGTTTCATTACATTATGTCTTAGGCAGCTGTTAAGAATATGTGATAGACGGTCAGTCCAGAATTACAAATGGGACTAGTCTGCTGGGGGGTTTATTTTTCTTGTCATTCCTCGATGGAGAATTTCAATTAAATACTTTCCAGAGGTTCTAAATTGTGAAATGACACGAATTAAATCAACATTGTTCAACCTACTTAAATTAATGAGCAAAATATAGGATTGGTAAATTCCTGGTCACGGTATTTCTCATCATTTCTGTCTTTATCCAATTCTTTTCCAGTTCGCTACTTTTCTGATCTAAGTTCTTCTTTAATGAGTTGTTTACAAAAAGCAGATTTCCCTCGCGTATTTTGAATTTGGTGAAACCAATTTTATTTTCTGAAACTATTTTTCCGAAATCAGGACCTCTCTTGGCTTGTTCAAGCATAACATAGGGTATTTGTCATTCTTAATTTCCAACAGTTTGAGAAGCTGTTCTAGTGGTTAGAATTAAACGTGAGCTTGCTTTTGAAGTAGCCAACTGCTATGGATGAAACCTGTCTCTTAAACGGACCAAATAATCAGGCGTGTTCTTATTACAGCAATAAATTTTAAGACCTACCAAAAAGTCTGGTAATTTTTTCATGTAACAAATTCTTAACGATAAATTTAGAAATAAGTAATGATCATTTAAAATAGTTTAGCCATCAAGATTGTAATTATAAATGGAAACAACTGAAAGATATGTCTATAGAAGGTTGTGAAGTCAAACCTGTAGAATTATCTCCTTTTGTTTACATCGAGAAGAAAAATTAGTTCCAATGATTTGTGTTTAGATTTATTTTTAAGATGGTTGAAGCGTAATAATTAGCTAGCATGATAAAATTCACCAAGATCGAAGAGCTTATTACCAAAATTTACTTCAGGGAAATTTTAAAAGTTAGATGGACCCTACTTCGACAACGATAATATAATTTATTGATTAAGACAAGAGATTTTTATCTAGACAATGTTTTGGGATGTTAGAGGTGAAGAACAAAGGTAGGGAACCGCAGTCTAAGGGAGGCTTGGTTAGATTGTGCGAGGGGCGGGGTTAGGTGTGTCTAAACGTAGAGAATAAAGTGTTGGCATAGAAACCAGACAGACAATAAATTTTTGTTTGTAGTGGGTTCATATAAGGCGTCATCTTACAAAGAAGCCACTGCCTGCTTCCTACACAATAGGAACACAGGAGAATTTTCACGCAAACAGCCTCGTATATTTGAGCATAAAAACGGACCGACAACTCCGCTTCCGTGGCCATTTCGCCAGACAAACAAGTACGGACGAAGTCTTACCAGCTTACACACTTTCTGACATCCGCCAAGAGTATACTCAGGACGGCTCTGCTTTACGGTACTGCGCTTTTTAGTCATCTGACGGAAGCGACAGCAAAGATACTCTTACAATTCGAAACGGGATACTTATGAAAGTGGTTCGACATACCTCATTCCAGTAGTGGAGGAATAGTGAACTCCACGAAGACTTTGAGCTTCTGACGGTGGACGAGTTCATCAAATTCTCTCGCTGTAATACCTCAGTAACCCCGTGTTCAACACGATATCTCCTCCTCCAATCTCCATCGATGGCTCCAGGCAGTCGAGGGAGGAACACTTTAGTTTGTAAGTTAGTCCTAAGGTAGTTTTAGGTCCCTATATGTAATCCGAAGGTGAGCCCCATCACCTGGTCCCTTTTTACTGTACAGAATTTCTAACAGTAATCAGATAGTGCAAGTTTTACAAAAGCTGCTTAAATTTCATGGCATTGCAGTAAAAGTAGCCAACATCAGCTTAATTTAGATTAGTATTGCATAGATTTAATTTTAAACAAAATAAATAGGGGTTAAGGAGGGGGAGGGAGTTAATAGAAGGCAGGTAAATAACTGACCGCTGGCATGAACGCCAAGCCAGGAGGGTTATTGTGTCCGACATTTTGTATCCTCTTGTTATTATTTACCTGCAAAAAAATGATCACATGTATAAATACAGAGATACTCACGCCTTTTCCATTGATATGGTGTAGTGAGAACGGTCATTTCCCTCGACCCGGTGGCAATGGTTCCGCTGGCCCTTCCTCTACCTTAGTCACTAATATCCCATCATACATACATAGTCCCCTCAAACTCATATCCTCCATCTAATCTCCATTATCCAACGTCTACCCCCCAAGGGCATAGATCTACTTCTTTTGATCGTTTCTTTCTCGTCTGTCCACCCACCCTTTCGCTCAATTCGCTGATATCTAAATATTTTGAGAGTTATCCCAACGTCCTTAAGATTCTACCTGCGAATTATTGGTTGTTTTTTTTTTGCTTTGTTTGTCTAACTACGATGTGTATCCTATATGGTTCTATGTAATTCTTAGGGAACTAATGACCAAGAAGAAATTTGTTTTAATTGTATTCCATAAAAAGACGTCACAATAGATTAAAAAAAAATCAACAATAATAAAATTTATTAATGTTACATTAACAAATTAATGATCTTACAATATCTTGGCTGCTTTTGGAAACGCCCATATACAAAGGTGGTCTGAAACGTTTCCGACCTCAACATGAAGATGATAATAAAATAAATAAAAGCTAGTGAAATAAAAGCTTTGTCGGAAACTTTTCAGACCACCCGTACACACGTATATACCCTTTAGTATTCAGTATTTTAGAAAATACTTGGATAAAATAATCTGATTGATTGATTAAATAATGATCAGAGATAACTATTTTTTTAATTTGGTCCGTTTTACACAAAAAATAACTTTATTTTTTCATTTCTGTAAACATTAATATAGACATTCCTGGAAATACACTTTATGTATTTATGCTCACATGCAGTAAGCAGAGCTAGTGTATGTTGTGCATGTGCATGCAGAAGCTAAAAAGGCTTCGCACTGGCTTGTAAACCGAGAATTCAGCCAAGCCCCGATCCTATCACCAACAGGGGTATCTTACCCTTTTGTACCTTGTTTAGAGCTTCATTATTTCATGCCGGCAGTTTATTGTTAAAGTGGTGTAGAATACAAAGGGTCACCCGCATCCCACGACAGAGTCCGGGAAGATCAATAGCATTTTTATTAAGGGGATATAAAATAGTATTTCAGAATAACTGATTTAATTATATACAACATTGAATGGAACGAAACCCCTTTCGAATTATTTTTGTTTCTTTTCGTCCAGACTTCCCAAACTTGGGGATAGTAAATGTGTGTTTATAGTACATATTTTCACTAAATATACGCAGAAATTATTAATCAAAGCAAAATATGGTGACAGTGGATTACAGTGGGATTTTATACCGCAACTACACAATAACATTATACACAATAAGTATAAGTAACAATAAAATAATTAATTTTACAAGTGAATTCTAACAAATAAATGAAGAAAAAAAAACGTCAAAGAAATATCTATTTTATGAAAATTTCTTTTTCTTCCTTGTAGTTTTAGCAGATAGCTTTTCTATCGCCACTCTAGTTCTTTTTAAACTACCAAGTAGCGACATACAACGTCTCTCTTACTTAACGGCCATTGCCCCTATTTCTTTGTTCTAGTATAGTATTGTAGTATGTTCTTGTTGTTTATGAAGTCAGTACCATGAAGAGTTTTGCATGTTTGAAAAGAAATATCTTTAACTAGGATATAAAAAAAGCTCATTTCCTTAAGGTATCTTCAGTTAACACACAATGAGGTAGAGTGTAAAAAATCTCATGAACTGTGAATTGGCTGCACTTGGACAACAAATCTTGACAATAATTTTTTTTATGATCTCAACCTTGTATAGTTCTAATTTTAGAAAATAAAGCTACGCAGTTCATAGTAAATGGCTGTATAGACTCTGTTGAATGTTGAAACGTTCACGTTTAGGGAATTAATGTTATAGGAACTAATGACCATAAGAAAATTATTTTAATTGTATTCCATAAAAAGACGTCGCAATAAATTAAAAAAAAAACGATCTGATTATGAGTTTTAGTGAAAAAATCGACAATAATAAAATTTATCAATGTTGCATTAAAAAATTAACGACCTTCCAATATCTGCTATTGGAAGCACCCATATATATGTATCGTTTGTATTCAGTATTTTATAAAATACTTGGATAAAATTACATTTATCGCTATATTATAATCATCCTGTACATTTGAATTTATGATTGGTCTACCATCAAATGCTGATATTAAAATTGCTCAATACTATTGTCTGGTATTGATTTAGCTAAGCATTGGAAAAAACAAGTACCAGTATCAAATGAAAAGTATAGTTGCCTCACGAGTGCTCAGTAGCTTCGAATCAACCAAGGAAAATATATATCATGATTATAATAGAGCTTATTAATTTATTTTAATATATTCTGAAGATTTTCTTTGGTAATGATTGGAAACTTTTCTGAATCGGTGTGAAAACGATCCCAAAGTACCCGAAAGAACAATTATAAATCTGGTCACAACCTATTATTTAAAAACCTGTTCAGTCACGGACCATGGGAACTGGTTTTTCACATGCTGTGTTAAATCTTGAGACATTCTTTAGTTACAAGTATAACCCAATGTGCGTGGGAAGGTAGGATGAATTAATAAGTGGAAATGCTTGAAAAATTCAGCTCATCATTCGAATGCGTCTGAACCTCGAATGAGTAGTGGGCGAATCGAAGGATATTAAATTGGCAATGTGCTTTATTTTATGAAGATACCAGGCACTTGCCAGTGAGCATGTGTATTTTGTGGCAATATATATTTCTGTCGGCTTCAGGGGAAAAATTAGAGTTCGGAACGTGAATTTGACCACTTCCTTCTTGGTAGTGTGACCAACCGTTGGTCCAGAAATATTACTTCTTCGTTTATTTATTTCCTCACGCACGTCCATTAATCACAGGTAATTAGGACTGTCCTATCGGTAGCCACCCAATTATGATTATAAGATAAATAAATTCATTGTTCATCGAGGAATTTGAACTCGGAACCTGCCACTAGAAATGCTATGAAGCTGTTGCTGAAATCACATCACCTGAGATGTCTCATCTCTTACTGAAGGCAGTAATCCATAAGCTTCAAAATAACTGCTATTTTCACATTAACTCCGAGCGGAGTGGGTCATATCATAGTATGTGACTAATAAAAATAGGCATTTAGATCAAGCGTTATTTCATTCAAAATATTTTACATTTGCTCATGAGAATATTATTTTTGAATTCTTTATAAATTAGGAAATTTTTTTGTTTAACAACCGCAGTTAATCAATAAGTGTGAATAAATTCTAGGAGAGTGAAATTATGCTGATCCTAGTTGGGTCATTGGTACTTCAATTATTTACTTTCCAGTCAAAGTATTTAATGTTCTTGAGGTATTTAAACAATTTCAAACTGCTTAGACATTGCCTCCTTTAAGTCTCTTGGTATATTTGGTTATTTCCAATTAGGTAATTACACCGGGAACTCTAACAACACATTCACTCACTGTCTTGGGTTTATTTTTGTTTAAAAAAAAAGAAAGTTGTTTATGAATAATTCATGTTCTAATGGATAGCCTCGTAAACAATAGAAAATTATATTTTCAATGACTGATCAAACATTTCAACCAAAAATTCTTAACTGGGAAGAAATTGAGTTCAACAAGTTCAAGGCTTTAAACAGTACAAAGAAGGTATTTAAAATCTTATAATAAAGTTAGCTATATTTCATAATACCATATATAGGAAGCCAAATGAAGCACTACTGGGACCTTATAGATATTTTGCATTTTTAGGGTTTCGTTGATTTCTTCAAAATCACAAACCATTACGTTTTCACTCGTGGGTCTGTTTGTACCGGTGTTTGTGAGTCCTCTGTTTATGTACATGAAATTTTTATATTTATATTTGATTACCCAACGACATAAAAAAAAGTTTTTTCTCCACAAATAATAATTACCGGTTAATAATAAAAAAAATCAAGTCATATTGACTAGGATATAAAATCCGAGATCTTGTCACACTGATACGTAATCTTTGTTTTCATTTTTGAACTGTAATTAAAAAAACCGATTGAAACAGTCATTAAAATCTTTTTCACAATTTCAATTCATTGAGAGATAAAATTTTGCAAGTTAGTTTCATTTGATGCACCGACGGTGCTGAAAATAAGACCAGATCGTTGGTAAATCACAACGTGTCATTATTAAATAATTATTTTGTTAATAAAAGTATATATTTTCCTGTCATGGTATGAATTTTTTGAACTGTAATTACACTGTCATTAAAACTGTCATTCGCAAAATCGTGTTGGCAACTTTAACTCATCCGGTATTTTTTTTTGAGGCATGATATTTTTTGCACGAAACAATTGTGAAGAGTAATTCATTAATTATTTTTTAATTAAAATATAATTCCTATCAACCTATCATATTGAGTAGGGTATTGACTTAAAGATTAAAACGTCCTAATTAATAATATGTGAAATATGATGGGATTTTAGAGAAATATAATTATCAGAATTGAACACACAAATGTTTACAACTTATTCGGAGCCTCAACCTGCACAAAGAAACCCTACTTGTGAGTTAAATCATACTGACCTAATACATATCATTATATTAATGCAATTAAGTTGAAGTATTATACTATATATTAGTTATATTATATTTGTGGGACAATAACATAGAAAAATCCTTTATGATTCTTATATCTAATCATTTTCCGATAAGGTATAGGGAATTTTTCACATAATGCAGTTTAAATAAAAGTTTCAAATGTCATACCATCCCAGTGGCCACTGACACAAAAAGAAATGACTCACAGAATCCTCTTTTTTTTGTTTTTTTGCTGATAATGGATTATATATGCTTGCACCATGTTTGCAACATGCGTCCACTTTTATTTTTCGCAGCCTAGTTAGCATTTTTTTTTTCGAAATACTCCGAAACAAACTTAATTTAATTTTTAATCAAATCCATTATATGTTATATTGCTTTTGATATATAATGGTTAAGCTTGTTATATTGCCAATTGAACTTAGCAATGTTATTTACGTGTCAAGTATTGATGATAATTTAATTGACTTCGTTCCCGGTGTTGGTCGGATTGGACAATGTGCCTTAATTTTCTTTTATATAAGTATATAACGGAATATACAGCCTAACTGTATGGAATGTAAGCTGACAACCTCAAAACGAGATAAATGTGTATAAATGTATATACCCCTTGAAGACATGAGCATTATGGATTTTGAGTGCGTGGATGTTCGGTATAAAAATGGTTAATTTTTACCAAACATGTAATTTGCAAGACTGTTACACCATTTAAAAAATGCCCTAAAATGTAGGTTTTTAGGCTTACCTAATCATTCCCCGGAAACAGAAATATTTAGTAAAATCAAAAAAAAAAAAAAAAAAAAAAATGGTTAGGTCAAATAGGCATATTTTCTATTCATATAGAGTGAAGTTCTGAAAAGTGCCCCAGAAATATTTTGCATTGCTATAACGACTACAATAAAGCAGCAGTATGAAGTAAACACTTCAAGCTTCTCTCGGTGCCAAGGTATCAAAGAAAGCGTCCACGTGATCTAGCTAAATTTATACGAAACATCGGCACAGTCAAACTCTTAGCGAAAGGAGGTAGTCACGTAACTTGCATCGGTCTATTGCCTAACTCCTGATAACATTAATATTCGGCTCTGGCGCATATGTAGATACGGTAAGCATTTGAATTTTTAGTCACTATGAAACCTGTATGGGGTCCTCATATTCTGTTCAGATAATACGCATTCACATCATAATGAAATCTATGAATATTCTCTGCAAAACTGCATAATATAGTGTGAAGGGGTTTTACGGTCAGAATAGCCCAATAGTGCAAATGATTTTTGTACGTTTGATCAAGGGAAATTTGAAATAAGAAAAGAGGAATGAAGAAAAGGGGGGGAAAGGTAAATAAAAAGGGAGGTATGGGGTGAAGAAGGACCAGAGAACTGGGCAAAAAAGACAAGTGAGAACTGCCAGGATAGGAGGAACTACTGAATTTTCCAAGTATGAGTTCTACTTCTAAGATAGATTTAGTAAGGAAGCCTAAGCCAAACGAATATTGACGCCACTGCCTGCCGAAGGACCTACAACCCGACGATGACGCTCTCTCTCTCTCTCTCTCTCTCTCTCTCTCTCTCTCTCTCTCTCTCTCTCTCTCTCTCTCTCTCTCTCTCTCTCTCTCTCTCTCTCTCTCTCTCTCTCTCTCTCTCTCTCTCTCTCTCTCTCTCTCTCTCTCTCTCTCTCTCTACAAAGGTAAGCACTAAAGTGCAAAGTAAATATTTCTAAAAATATTTACATGTGTTTAGTATTAAGAAAGATCATTTTAATTTAATATTATAACAATAATCAATTTAAAAATTATTTTATGTTCAAAAAAATGTATATTTAACAACATTTTACGTAACTAATAAAAAACAGGTCATTGGAAATATCATAACATACAATTTCTTTTAATTGAAAGCATCGTTTACTGAGGGGAAGAGATAATTTAAAAGGAGGAGCCAACTCTTCTTCTAATGTGTTGTGGACAACGTAAAAATTCGGTACATTACTTTTCTCCTCAATCTAGGGACTAGTAATACTGTGAATAGAGATTTATAAAAATAAATGCATAACATCACCAAAACCTTATATTATAATAAATTAACTAAAACGAAATTGTGTTATATTATCTTTTTCAGAACTTTTACGAGTTTGGAGTGAAAAAAAAAATCGTTATGGTTTCGCTTAGATTTGTTGCTGAATATATCAATGGTCTATTCTAGTCTCACTTCCTGCTTTATCGATCCAGTCTGGCTCTCAGCTGACTGACCTCATAACAAACTGTCACTGTACAAGTGGAAATTTCATCATCTAAAAAATAATATTTTTCAAAACCATCTCTTATCTGGAAATCGGAAACTATTTCTCTGATCATAATAGATAATGTCTCAACCTATATTCCCAGGCGATGATGCACTTTATTCGCTGAGTACTCGCCCCATTCCAGCTAAAGAAATCTAGGCCTCGACACCTCATAATAATTTATTAATTATTTAAGGCGTAAAATCGAAACTTATATCACGTAAGTGAATCCGTCACTAAACTTCAGATTATGTTTACGATATTCCTCGGAAATTTTCAGTCCAGATGATTTCGCACTTGGTCAGTGCGCAGTATTGGTCAGTAGTAAAATAAGCGTGGACTTAAATTGAAGCATCCTAAAAAATTCACAGTGTCCACCTACAGTCACTGACAATCTAATCAGAAATATTTCCAATGTAAAAGATCAGAAAATCAGATGGTCAGCTATTTAATAATACCTCAACGTCTTGGTTGGATCGAACAAAGAAATGTATGTGTGGTGAATTCAACTCATTTGCCATTTATTCAGATCCATAGGCTTCGTTATGAGACATTGTCGGGCTCAGATAACTGAGTATCCCCAAAGTGGGGAGGACACGCCCGCCGCGGGCTAGGGTCGCTACAACCTTTTAGCGTCCGGTGAGCGCCTAGAAAGAGATAAGGAGGGCGGACCTGTGGTCTTTCACCCTGGCCACGGACCTAGTCGGTGGGCAGCTTTAATTCGCTTTGATCTGACTCCATAAGATCTTTAGAAGGTGTGTGCCCCGACAAAGCACTATGCTCCGGAGAAGAGGTACAGGGTAAGGGTATATAGGTAGTTTATGTGGTCTTGGAATGACCACGAATTCACACTCGGTATCTAAGGGTAGGCGAAAACCGTCCGGATCTCAAAGGCGAGTGTGAACCGGAGAGAAGCAGACTGGATTACCGTGGGAGACGCTACTGGTAAGTTTGTAGGGCCACGGCCACCGTCGTCCGTGAGGGAGAGGTCTCTCCAAGGAGGTGCTAGTTTTAGCGAGACGAAGGCAGAGATTCCCACTAGGAAGGTGTGGGGTCTGACAACGCCGGACTAAAACATAGCGAGGTTAGGAGGGAGAGATGCAGAGGTAGTTGAATGAGAAGACCATGGTTTTGAGTAGAGCAGCAAACTCCAGTGCAGAGAGAAAGAGAGAGAAGTGTTCAAGGCGCCGGTTTGTTTCTTTCTGAGAAACACTTTTTTTTTTTTTTTTTCTTTCTTTCAAAACCTCTTTATTGATAATATATATACAATGACAAAAATAAATAAATAAATTTGGAATTACAGCTGTCTCCTCGTGCTGCATTCGCAGATGCATATTAAGGAGTGCATAAAAATATAATACTTTCAGATTGTTGGTAATAAGTCCAATACACATACACTCACTAGGTGATGAGGCTCACCTTCAGCTTGCAACCGTGGACTGAGAAACACCCTATAGGGCGTTTCTTATATAGCCAGGTTAGTCGTAGTAGAGGGCCATCTCCACCAGCGGCTGTACTCCCCACCAACTTCTCCCCCCACTCTCCGACTGACGTCATAAGCCTTATTAAACATATGGAAACAGTGATAGATATGATCTGATCGAGAAGAGGGTGACTTATAATTATTTTTAATTAAGAGGTGGCCACAACAGACATTAACCAAAATACCAAATTGTGTAAGGTATTCATGCAAAAGCCTTCTTATCCTGCACCAATACAGCCATACCTTTTTAGTGAGATTTTTTTTTTTTTTAACTTTATCTAATCATCATATAATAGACCCGTGAAGGTGTGAGTCGGTAAATTTATACGAAAATTGATCAGTGTCGTAAAGTGCTTAAGAGGAGCTGTTTGATAAGAAGGGAATCGGGTGGCTCTTCATGATCTCTCGGTGCATATGATTCAGGTGGCATTAGACAAATGTTTTCTCAACACCAACTCCAGTTGAAACGAGAGTGTTCAACAGCGATTGGGATGACCTGTTTGTTTTTACGGATGCAAACGTACCTGGACCGTTCTATTTGATCTGCGGTGGAAATGTTCCAGTGCCTAAAGTTGGAGAGACATTTCACGAAGAAGCCTTCTGATTTTGATTCCAAATATCCGGTTGGTTCAGTATTGAGATCGGAGTTTATTTATTTTTTTTAAATCGATATGTGGGCAGCAATTAATATTAAAACAACAATGTAATGAGTTTTCTTCAATGGTAACAGCTTCCTATGAGGTCTCTTTGCTTCTGGCACAAGAAATGAAACCATGCAGAGATGGAGAACTAGCCAAGTTTAAAAATATTTACATTGTAACATACAAACTATCCGGAAATTTCTAAACTAGTGCACGAAATAGTACTATATTGAAATACGGTATGGGATGGCAGAATAAGCGAGCTCGCAGGCAATTTCTAAGCTTTTGAGTGACAAATACTTTCTTTTAGCTTTGGACAAAAGTTGCAACATCATCATAATTACGAAAATCATCTGCTCTGCTGTTTGTTACGCTCGTATGGTCAATGAGAATCGAAACATCTGAAGAATTCCTTGACCTCCTTTTAAGAGAAGATGTGTTTGAAGAGCTAAAAATCGCTGTTAAAACAAAAACCTGGACCGGAAAAATTTAACAGTTATTGCTCGGGTGGGGCTCCTGCCATCTTCGGCCAAAACAAGGGCTGTATTACACTATTGGAAAAATGATTGAAAATACCTCTTCTAAAATATCACTGCACCATTCACTAGGGAGCACTTTGTCCCAAGGAACTAGCAGTGGTTGACTGTGTCAACAAAATACGGGTACGAGAACTTAATCGGAGGAAATTCCGGGAAATGTTCAAAAAATACATTGAGGAACACGGAGAACTAGTTCTCCATGTTGCGATGTTCGTTGGCTCTCAAGAGAAAAGTCTTTAGAAAGGTTTAGGAAACTACGTCGTCACGTCTCGACTTATCTAAACGAAAATGAAGAACTTGCTAACATCTCTCTCTCCCATCCTTGAAGAAAATGAATGACTTTGGGGTCTCGGCTTCCTCTGTGACAAAACTGCACATCTAAATTGGTTGGACACTCGATTGCTAGATAGATCTAACCATCTACCAGTAACTAATGCCTCATGTTGCATCGTTCAAGGAAAACCTTTCAAGCAAGAACACGGTGGTCAAACTGAAGTGGATCCTGTTTAAGGAAAATATAAAATCAAAGTTTTATCCCTACTTCAATACTTTAAAACCAGATATGCTGACTTAGAGGGAGAAAAATCCTTTTTGATAATTGTATCAACCCCTTTGCAATAAACACAAGAATCTGTAACAGTACTCGTGTAATTCAATGTGAATTAATTGACCTATAAAACAACATAGACCGATATCCCATCTAGCATATCCACATACCGCTAACAATGAACGCCCGCTGATGTGTCCCTGAATAGTGTATAATAATGTGTTTATTAATAGATATATAATATTATTAACCTAGGAGTTATATTTTATTTTGGTAGAATGAATAAATACAAATTTATTGCTATGAAATAAAACGCACTTTTTTCTTAGCCCCTTTCTACTCCGCAGTTAGAAGATATTATAAACAGCTGAAAATGACAGTATCCTGCCGAATGCGCTCGTAAATTAAAATATATAATTGTGTGGTAAGACAAAGGATTAATATTCCGTTTGTTCGATTTAAACCAGCAGCAAGTAGTAATATATATGAATTAATGACTCAGGAATTCCAAAGAGTAAAAATCAGTTTCGCAAGAGCAGGAAGCCCATGATAATATATTCTAAAAGTGTACTGTAAAATAATAGAAATACTCCTACTTTGTTATCAATTTTTTCTGAAGGTTGCACTTGCTTCACTTTATCAACTGAATGTCTTATCGAATCGGGAAAATAAATATTACTAAATAAATCAATATCTATACTGTAATTTTTATTTTTTTTTATTTCTCTTAGCTCTCAAACTTATAAACAATAGGATGTGGGAAAAATAAAGGAAAATTATTTTGGATTGATGGGTGCCTTTCACTAAGGGGAGTCCCATTTGAAGGAAGTATGAGAAGGATATGGGGTGTGGGATGCCTAAAAGAGGCGGGTGGTTTCGGGAAGGTAGCGAGAGTACCTATGGTGGAGCCTAGGGGTACTAGGCATTGGCTTGAAGTCGGCCAGGTCATGAGGCCTGGCCCCTGTAGGGGGCTGCACTGAGTCGGCCTATCGGCTCCTCGCTCTGGTCTCCTTTCAAAGCGAATAAATCTTTCGCCTTTTACTAAAGATTAGTCAACTATACTGTAATAAATAAAAACAGCAGAAACTATCAGCTGTTGTAATTGAATTATTCGAGATGACGCAGCTACAAGGTGGCACAAGGCACGGGTTTTTATTTTAACCTTGAATTGCTCTATTATTATCTTTATAGCCTTTCCTTTTCTTCATACCGCACAAAACATTAGTTTTGCTACTTTAAGAAATTATAAGGAAAATCGGGACCCCTTCCCCTCAAACGGACTTGTGTAATTTTGAGCCAAAATTACGGGCCACACCAATATTACACCACAAAAAATGTCCATTCTACTAACCATACTGCTATTAAGTAAAAATAGCGAATTTGTAAGCGAAAAAAGATCCGGTTTTCGATCATAAATTATTCTATCCATTGAACCTTCTTGGTTCTCTGCAAATGCTTATTTTATTATTATTATGGAAAAAAATCAATAAAAATTAATTTCAAAATGGATTGTTATTTACTTATGATTTTTTTCGCTATCAATTACCAATTTTTCTTGAAATTGTAATTTTTCTGCAGACGTAATGGCAACAAACTAAATTAAATTATAAAATTTCTAACCAAATAAAATTGTTGAAAAACATAACATAACTGACAGTTTAAGGAGTGAATAAATAAAAATAACAATGCTAATGCAGTACTGAAGTTGAAGTAGTTAAATAGATCGAATAATGGAACGTGTCGTAAATAATTTATCAGTAGCTACAGGTGAAGGTTAAAACAATCATTGATTCCAAGCAGCATTGATATAGCCAATTATATTAATGTATCAGTAAAACTGAGTCAGTTTGATATTTGGGTACATTATCATGTCTATAGTCCTGTAATAATCGATAGTTTTATAATGCTAAATACAAGTGGAAGGGGCTTGAGGAGAACCTTTGTTATTTTTAAGTAAGCAACCATATGGTTGCTTCCAAGACCTCCCTGCTTCCCAGAATATTATCCATTTCTTATACATATATGTCTCAGCTTTAGCCCCAGACCCCACTTGTTCCTAGACATCTCACCCAGTATGTAGTAACGTAACTATTAATATTTGTATATACCAGTCTTTTGATTGTAGTTCATAATAAATCTTTTCTTACTTTTCTTTTAAAATGCTCTCCTCTACAAAGATTATTGAACTGGCGCCCCGAACAGGGACCTAGCAGTATACTCAGTAAGTTCATAGTAGTCCACCATATAGAGATCCCTCACTTGGCAACGGACATTGAGACCACTCCAATAGCTTGAGAAGGCCGATGCAAATACCTCTGTAAAGATACCTCACAGGACAGGACTTCACCGATATTGGGTACTGATCTATTTCATTAGATTTTCACCAGGTAATACCTTAAAGAAATTCGTTATATATCTGAGGAAGTTGAAGGAAGAAAAAAAACTAGACTTCATTGAAGACATCATTCGCTTGGGACCTGCGAACTTCAAGTCAGAAGAGAAGACGGTTCGACTTCAAGCTAAGAAGATCCGACGAAATATTCTCTGCATCTGTGAGTATATGATTCTAAGATTGCTTAGATAACAGGATATGGAATTGTTGGCTACCACTCTGATGGACAGGCTAAGAAGGCTCGAGGCAATATTAACAGAGCTGGGATTGTTCACTTGAAGGTGCGTTTCAACGCTTTATGCAGGTTATACAGAAACAATAAATTTAATATAGACCACACGGAAGACTTCGTCAACAGCAATAAAGACTTTAAGGTATTATTTTAGCATACAGTGTAATTTTATATTTTTATTTTTATGACAAGAACAGGTATAAGAGATATTTTAGATAGAAACAGACCCATTAACGAATCAGAAATGGCTCTTAACAACTATCATATGACTAAAGAAGACTATGGACACCTTCCACACTATAATGGTGACCCGACTAATTAAATAACAATCATTAAACCATAGAAAAAATATATTCGACAGTATGTAACGAAACAATCACTAACAGAACACATAACGAACAAAGACTCACACAAATAGCTCTTTCTAGACTCACTGGTGACGCGCAACAATTATGCATGTATGAAGACTTCCTATCAATAAACAACTTAAAATTACATTTAGTAAATCACTTGAAGGACAGTCGGACAACATCACACCTACAATATGAAATCTCTCAGATTCATATGTACAGAAACGAACACCCTATAGACTTCATTAACAGAATTATCCCCCATCAAATTCTTATTCAGAACCGTACAATAATTGACACCTCTATCTGTAATAAAGAACAAGAAATATTATCACAAAAGTTACTAATTGTAGACCACGTTCTCAGAAATTTACCATCAAGACTTAAGGACACACTCAACCATTTTATTATTAACAACCTGACAATGACTTTCAACATCGCAATAATTACCAAAATAACTATAGACATAATTTTCAACATAGCAATAACTATCAGCAACGTTATGAACCCCGACAGAGCTTTAGAAATAATGAGCAACGACTTAACTTTCAAAGATCTGAACCACATACACAAAACACCGTGTCAATGCGAACTGTTCGAAGTAACGAAGTGCATCACTTAGAAGACGAACCTCGCCCTCTAGAACAAGAGAACGAAACATTGATACAGAGAGTCAAAGACTTGGAGGACAAAAAAAAAAAACGAACCGCAACCTGTCCATCAACTAAACTAGTGAAAGAAACTCCATCATTTACTGACTTACTCGAAGACAATTGGTTAAAAGACACAGGATCAGGAATAAACTACATACACCCATGTTCCGTACCCGTAGGAACTGAAATTAAGTCGGAAGATTTCATAGTGGTAACGAAAAAGGCAATGGCTCAGTCATTCTAAATTCGGCATCAAGATTGGGTTTGACCCACGATCTATTAGTTAGGTTTAAAATCTACAACTTTAGAGACAAATACGAAATATTATTAAGGAAGGAAACAATGCAAACCCTAGAAACAAAGATTAAATTAGGAACGAATAACGAAATTAAAATGAATAATATAAACGTAATTATTAATAATGGTCAGATAATATGTAATGAATTATATTTAATAAAGAATAAAAAAGAACTAGAAACTCTTGCAAGACATGAACATATAACTAAAGATAATAAAATAAAATTATCAGATGACAACCTTTCTAGAACTTGACGATATGGAAACAGAAGAAGACATGGACAGATTAATAGAATCAACACCTGATGACTCAGAAGAATACAACCAAACAATAACAAACCCATACAGACGATCTGCCATATCCCCATTATGTAACATTGGCATTGAATTTATTTTTATGACATTGTTTGGTAACAACTATAATAAGTGTCGTGCACAATGTATGAACGAGAAAAAAAATATAGAAAAAACTTGTTTGTAAGGACCATTAAAAATTAGTCTTTTAGTTATAGGATTTTTTGTGTTCTTTCCTCTACGTACACAAGAGAATATTCACGTTTTGTATATTTAATTATTTCTTAGTTTTAGTTTGATGAGACTTTGGCGTTTGGCAAATACATACATTGAGCATATGTAACACAAAACAAAAAGTAGAAAATTATTTAATTAAAAGAAATGGAAGCTATGGAAAAATGTCGAAGGAATCTAGTAAAAATGATGAGCCCTGAGTCTCGCCAGAATTGACCAGGAGATTTGAAGAAGGCCAGCGGAGTTTTCTACCTAATAATCACGCCATTGGTATATAATGAAATCGGCAAGAAAACTAAAAGGCGAAACTAATTATGGTGCCAAGAGCTAGATGAACATAGTAGGGTGGGGTCACTATGGCTAAATGAGGGATCTACGATGACCAAGTAGCAGAACGGGACCGCATCCTCAACTATAAATTGTTGGGCATGGTGAATGTTCAACCTGGAGCCCAACACCAGTTGAAGGGATTGTGGCACGTGTGCAAGATTGAGGATCCAAGGAGTAACAGAAACAACCCTACTAAAGAAGTAAAAACGTCTATAACCTGAATACCTGAATCGGTGAGACGACAACAAAGGGGCTTAGGCATGAGATCCATTGTTATATATAAAATTGAATCATAATAATACAGCAGAGTTAAGTTGATTTGATCGTAAACAAATGTGGCCAAATTGAAAAATGTACTACATTTTAGAAGAATTAGAGCATTTTATTCATTTTTATGGCAATAAAGATTATTATTAAAAAATTGTATTAGATCTATTGTTAATAAGATGATCAATGTGATTCACTGAATCCTTTTTACCGTGATGTATTGGCTATTTTTGATTTTTTTTAAATCTTACTAATTTCAACCTAGAAAAACACCATTATATTTAAATTATAAGTTGTGAAATTTCTAAAGTTAATTTTGTTTATATCACAGGTCAATCATAAATTGTAACCTCTCATAAAATAACACAATACAGCCCATTATTTTATTGGTTTTGGGCTTTTTAGAATACCTACATTGGTCTTGATTAGTTTATTTAAGATTGTAACTGTAGTACTTTCTGAAAATGTAACGTCTAGAATGAGCCTTTGACAAAAGTGTTGCAGTCGATATTGGTTGGTTGGCGTTTAGGACGTGGAGTTCTATAGTCATCATTCCAAGGTCGCAACCCACGCCTAACGATGATTCAGAGTGAACATATCGCATAAAAATGCACTGTTCAATCAGGGAGCAGTTGAATCAACAATATGGATTGGATTCGCAGCGGTAAACAGTAATAATTTGACAAATGGACTCAGATTTAGTATTGCATTCTTTCATTCACATATAATTGTTATCGTTAATAACATCTATCTTTTCGCAAATCAGAAACAAAAATATAATTGTAGCGACCGCTAACTACATAACTTAAATCACCCTATACTCTGGTGCGTATATAATGTATTGTAATTTAATGTAAATCATGGTAAAAGTTTTAAGCAATAAATCATGCTCGGGACCGGCAGTCATAAAACTAAAAGGGTCGGCAGAGGGCAGCCATAACCAGCCAGGTACCTACCGGCCTAAAAGCCAAGTGGGCAATAATGCCACCTGGCATGCCATAAACAGTCGTAAACTAAGCGACCTTTTTCTCCGATCACGCGCCTTGTGACAGGTGTGCAGATGTACCAGCCAGTAAACAGTCATAAGCCTAAGAGGGGTTATATACCATAAACATACCCCTTTCAGACCGTCTCCGCCTTCCGGTAGGAAGGGGAAATAATATTTAAACCAGGGCGTTTTGCCCTGTAAGCCCACTCAGTCTACTACTCTCTTAGTCTCTTCATACGCTATTACTCGGTGACGCTTTACAGTCGGTCGGGAAGTCAGTCTCTTAGAATCCTCGTCAGTCTCCTACTCTCTCCTCAGCGCCTCTGAGTCTGTCACCCTGTGTTTCAGCCTCCTTGCAGACCCTCTGACGACTTGTTGTACCTGTAACGCTGCCGGTCTCCCGCCCGAACTCTGAAAACTGGTCTTATTCTTTATGAAACCTCTGTACCTCTTCTCTTAAACATAGTGTATTGTCGGGACACATACCTATCATAAATGGAGTCAGATATTAACGTCGACATGGAACAATGGTCCATGTTATAAACTACAAGAATCCACACTTGTCACCAGGGCTAGGGTGATTAGGCACACCCCTAGTGGCAACCCGACAATAATATTACTGTATGAATACGTATAATTTTATAATTACATATATCTGTAACGTTGTTATGGTATTCTCATTGAAATGAACTCTTCTGCCTTCTATCAGTTAACTATGGGAAATAGCAAGGAACAACAAAACATTGAACAAGATCAAACTCCTAACAGTCTACATAAATGAGAATGTTCGTTTGTGTCTTCACTATTCACACGTTTGACGGAACCAAACCAAATTACGTGAATTTATTGATTAGCACGAATTCCCTAGACCGTGTCAAGCCAGCTTATTTGCTAGACACCACCAAAAATATACCTGCACCGGGCGCACCAGAGGAAGTAGGAAACACTCCACTACCATACCTCTGCACAAGAAGTTCGGTAGCGCGACGGTAAAAATATACACGAAATAATTTAAAAAAAACACAACTGTCAAACTTCACCGAGTATAGGTTAATTTTGGGAGCTTGTGTAGCGACCGCTAACTACATAAGATAAATCACCCTATACTGTATTGAATATATATATTGTAAACAAATATAAGTAAATAACATGAACAAAATATATTGTAGACAAATGTAAATAACATGAACAAAATATAAATCATTGTAAATGTGTTAAGCAATAAAATGCGGGGTGCCAAGTAGTTAGTTACATGAGATGGGGCACAGCTGTCAGTCCCTTCTACCTGGGACTGACAGCTGTGGCCAGATGGGACCGCAAGACCCTGCCAGCCCTCCCAGAGGACAAAGAAGCCACTGGTTACCCCAATCTCGATGATGGTTGGCTTTATGAAAAACCTCTACATCTCTTCTCTCCTAACCTCGCTATGTTTTAGTCCGGCGTCGTCAGTGTGATGAAATGGAATGCTTAATATTCCATATGTTTAATTTATGATATGTTCAATTGTTCAAATTTATTTTCAACTCTGTCATTACTGTCTGTAGTTTATAATAAATAAAAGCCTAATTTCTGGTCGTAAATGTATTTATTATCAGTACAAATACAACAATTTTATTTATTATAAACAATCAAATCACAATGGACAAGTTTCTCAAGCCAAGCCGCTTTGATGGAAAACCCGACTCTCCGACTGCCGCTAAAGAGTGGACCCATTGGCTGAAGACGTTTCAAAACTTCGTCAATGCTACAACGGAACATCTTAATGATGAAGATAAGCTTAAGGTAATCACTAATTTCCTATCCTATGACGTTTATGAACTAGTCAGCGACTGTAATTCTTATGCTGACGTTTATGCTCGACATATTTTAGCAGTTCGGAAACAACTACCTACTGAGTCAATCGACCAATATATTCAAACCTTGAAAATCCTTAGCAAGGATTGCGACTTTAAGGCTGTAAGTGCCATGGATCACAAAAATCAATATATCCGTGACGCATTCATCAATGGCCTGCTGTCCACTCAGATTCGTCAGCGTTTGTTAGAAAATGACACCTTAGGTTTGGACGACGCTATCAACCAGGGCCTCTCGTTGGAGGCAGCTCAAAAACAGGCTGAGGGGTACATGCAACCCTTAAGCAGTTACTCTAGCGCTAGCTGCACCCCTATTTCGTCTCAGGAAGCTGCTCCTGCACAAAAAACGGACACTACTCTATGTGCCATCTCCAAGTTCTTTAAATCGGGGGATAAATGCTATTTTTGTGGTTTTGACAAACATCCCCGCCCTAAATGTCCTGCACGAGACGCTGAATGTGGAAAATGTGGTATCAAGGGGCATTATGCTAAAGTATGTAGAAAAAGTGCTAGCACTAAAGTTTTCTTAGGACAGTCAACAAGGAACATTTAAATCTGCTGAGTCGAGCAATCATTCCAGTAGAAATCAATGACACTCGTGCTCGCTGCTTGATTGACACTGGAAGCTCTTCTAGCTTTATAGACCACAATTTCGCTCTCAAACACAAGATTCCTCTTTTTCCGGGGGAGGGGAGGGTTTCAATGGCCTCAACTTCGCTTTCCTCTACAATCGAAGGACATGTTCTGGTCGACCTCAAACTAAACGAACATATGTATCCTTCATGCAAATTAACAGCCATGAAAGGCCTTTGTGCTGAAGTATTGATTGGCCATGATATACTCGTGGAATATTCTGACGTTTCAATCTCTTTTGGTGGATCAAAGCCCCCACTCACTATATGTGCCTCTACTGGTGCCTCTGTGGAACCTCCTCGCTTATTTGGTAATCTATCAGCAGACTGCAAGCCTATTGCCACAAAGTCCAGGCGATACACTGAGGCTGACCTCATGTTCATACACGATGAAACGTCCAAAATTCTGTCTGAGGGGGTGATTGAGGAAAGCAACTCTCCTTGGAGGGCTCAGGTACTAGTTACTGAAAGTGAACACCACAGAAAACGCATGGTAACAGACTACTCGCAGACAATAAATAAATTCACGTTTCTTGACGCATATCCACTCCCAAACATCGATGATTTGGTTAGGAAAGTTGCTGCCTACAAAATATTCAGCACGATTGACCTTCAGTCAGCATACCACCAGGTACCCATTTTGGAAGAAGAAAAACCTTTTACGGCTTTCGAGGCTGCGGGAAAACTTTACCAATTCAACCGAATCCCTTTTGGGGTGACAAATGGTGTCGCCTGTTTCCAGCGAGTTATTGACCAGGTTATAACACAAGAGAAGTTAATTGGAGTGTTTTCGTACTTGGATGACATAACTGTATGTGGGCACGATAAAAATGACCATGATCTGAATCTCTCTCGACTCCTTGCAGCTCTTGACAAACTCAATCTCAAAATCAACGAAAGAAAAAGCAAATCCAACCTGACTTCCATACATTTGCTTGGGCACTTGGTATCTCATAACGATATCCGACCGGATCCAGAGCGCCTCAAACCCCTATTGGAAATGCCACCTCCTCATAACGCTGCATCACTGAAGCGTGCTCTAGGGCTCTTTGCTCACTACTCGAAATGGATTGCACATTATTTTGATAAAATTAGATCACTGACCGACTCTAAGACCTTCCCTCTGAATCATCAAACTACTAAAGATTTTGAAAACCTAAAACTAAGTATTGCTGAAGCTGCAGTTACCACAATGAATGACAATGAACAGATGGTAGTAGAGACAGATGCTTCAGACGTCGCCTTGGCCGCAACTTTGAGTCAGGGTGGTCGGCCTGTGGCGTTCTTCTCACGGACACTCACTAAGTCTGAACGTGCACACCCTGCGATTGAGAAGGAAGCAGCTGAAATTGTGGAATCTCTCAAGAAATGGAGATCTTTTCTTTTGGGTAGACATTTTCAACTATTAACTGATCAACAAGCACTCTCTTTCGTATTCAACCAAAAACACTCAAGAAAAATAAAAAATGATAAAATTCTACGTTGGCGACTCGAATTGGCTCCTTTCCAATTCGATATAACCTACCGCCCTGGAAGAGAAAACACGAAGGCTGATGCCCTATCTAGAGTTTGTAGCTCCATCTCCAATGATCGACTGTTGGAGTTGCATCGATCTCTCAACCATCCCGGTATCACCAGAACGGTTCACTGGCTGCGGTGCGGGAATCTCCCATTTTCAGTTGAAGATGTTAGAAGGGTCAACTCAACTTGTTCGGTTTGTGCCGAAGTCAAACCCCGTTTTCACAAATCTCAAGGTACTCTCATCAAAGCAACTATTCCTTTTGAACGAATAAATGTAGACTTCAAGGGTCCAATCCCCTCGAAGACGAGGAATTACTACATTCTGACCATCATAGACGAATATTCTAGATTCCCATTCACCTACGCTTGTAAAGACACAACCTCTGGCACTGTTATAAAATGTTTTACAGATCTTTTTATGCTTTTTGGGACTCCAGCTTATGTGCACTCGGACAGAGGTTCCTCCTTTATTTCGCGAGAATTAATATCATTCCTACATTCCAACGGAATAGCCACTAGCAACTCAACGCCCTATAATCCTCAAGGGAATGGACAGGTGGAGCGTTTGAATGGTACCTTGTGGAAAACCATAAATCTAGCTCTCAAGACTAAAAATCTCCAGACTCGCGATTGGGAAGAAGTTCTCCCGGAAGCTCTTCACTCCATTAGGTCCATACTTGGCTTACCACACCTGGGCCAGTACTCATCAAACGAAACATACGGTCCAGCAAGTATGACGACTTGGTAGAAGAAGCAGAACTTCTAGAAGCTAACCCCCAATATGCATGTATTAGGCGGAAAGATGGCAGTGAATCAACTGTCTCTCTACGACAACTTTCCCCTAGAGGGAACACGGATATATTGCTAAAAGCTGAAGCCCCTCCACGTATTGAAGAACGAAGAGAAATGTCTCAAATTCGACCTAGCCCTGAAGGAGCTGGAACTGGTCGAGCTGAAGCAGGTCTACCGTTCACCCTAGATCTGAATAACTCCAGTCCTCGAAATATCAATCGGACAGTTCAAATCGACCTACCTTCACCTGACACTGAAACCTCAAGACCTAGACGAACTCTCAAGCCTCCTGCTTATCTGAAGGATTATGTAACCAAGTTTTAGTTCAAAATATAGAGGGGGAGAATGTGATGAAATGGAATGCTTAATATTCCATATGTTTAATTTATCATATGTTCAATTGTTCAAATTTATTTTCAACTCTGTCATTACTGTCTGTAGTTTATAATAAATAAAAGCCTAATTTCTGGTCTTAAATGTATTTATTATCAGTACAAATACAACAGTCAGACCCCACAACTTCCTATTGGGAATCTCTGCCTTCGTCTCGCTAAACCTAGCACCTCCTTGGGAGAGACCTCTCCCTCGCGGACGACGGCTGCCGTGGCCCTGCAAATTTTCCGAGCAGACCTCCTGCGGTAATCCAGTCTGCCTCTCTCCGGTTCAAACTCGCCTTTGGGATCCGGGCGGTTTTCGCCTACCCTCAGATACCGAGTGTGAATTCGTGGTCATTCCAAGACCACATAAACTACCTATAACCTACCCTGTACCTCTTCTCCTGAACATAGTGCACTGTCGGGGCACATACCTATCAAAAAATGGAGTCAGATAGTAAAGCCGTCATGAAACGATTGTCCAGGTTATAAACTCAAACAACCCTAACTTTTCACCAGAGCTAGGGTAATCAGGAACTCCCCTCGTGACGACACGACACCGCTATTGACCAATGACACATATCTATCCTTATACTCTTTCCAAGGCTTTCGACACCCTTAATCATTACATCCTTCTATCGAAACTTGTATCGATGTCATTTTCTCACAGTGCCGTCAGTTCGTTTAAATCATTCTTCCCTAATCCTTCCCAGGTAGTTAGTACTCATCTCTGGACCAACCTCTTTTATTGCCTTCCGGGGTAGCTCAGGGTTCATCTATTTCACCATTACTTTTCTATCTTTACTTTTTCACCACTACTTTTCTGTGTCTAGATCAACGACTACCATATATCTATCCATCATTGCTCATTCTACCTTTATACCAACGCACCCAAATTTACCTATCCTCCCCTCCTAGTCAGCTCGAATCCGCCTCTCATTGATTCATGAAGGCCTGAACTGTATTAAGGCATATGCCTCCCTCCATAATCTTCGTTTGAATGCGGATTAATCTAAGGAAACCGTTCTTCGCAAAACCCTAATTGATATTCCCACTTTCACCATCGATTCTCCACCTATACGATTCTTTACTTCAAAAATCTAGTGTTCATTGATCACCCTTCCACTGCTTAATTGATCTTCTCTCATTACATACGCTCCAATTCCTTTCTGGTTTCCTTTCTTGTCTTCCCCCGTTTTGACTACGATTGCTTACTGCCTCTCTGGGGATCTCGAGCCTCGGTTAAAGTGGCTAATAGATTTTTTTTCATAAATTTATACCCAGGTTCGGCAGGGACTGTTGCATTTAAAGTTGGGATGGCTGTACCCTTCCCCATTCACCATTACTCCTTGGATCACTGCTCTTCAATACTATCATAACTAAAAACTGCCTTTTTTTCCTCCCCTCTGACGATGCCTATGGTTTATTTAATTATTTGTTTCTATCTGTATTAATTTTTGTTTTTTGCTGAAAGTTCTTTTTAGTCTCCTCATATGTACACCATATGGTTCCTTATTATTCTTGAGGGACTAGGTCCCAGAATTTTTGTTTTCATTCTTATTTTATTTAGCTGTATGCTTTAGTATTAGCGATATTGTTTTTTCAAAGGGCCAGTTCCCCCTTGATCCGTTTTATGTTCCAATCGCCATGTTTTCTCAACAAGCAAGTGAAGGAATAGTAAACAAAAAAAAAATCTATACCCCTTGAACAGCCAATCTTCGTTTATTCTATTTAATCTTAAAATCGTTTAGACACACTTTCAAAAAATTCAAATAAAGCACGGAAAGGTAATAGTTGGTTTTAAAAGTAGCAATATTGATACAAGTTTTTATATATCTATACGCAGTCCTATATCTCCACGGTCATCGCTACATTTCCGTTTATCATATGATAACAAATGATTCATAAGCATATAGATATACATTAAATAATGGTTCATACATGTGACATTTTATCTAAAGAGGAAAACACTGATATGAATGAGTAATAAATAACAAAACACAAAATAGAAGGACAGGGACGAATAAGGATTTATGTCTAGCTAACAAAAAAATAAAAATATTTTGATGAAAAAAGATTGCACTAGTGTGATAAGTTTATAAATAATCAAGGGGCTATGTGCGTATACGATGACTTAAACGAAACAACAGCATAATATTGAAATAAAAAACATATATGAGTAGATGCGAATGAAATTCGCTAACAATTACTGCTGAGAAATTAAGGATACTATAGGAATTATTGCAAGGAAAAAAAACGTGAAAGGTTTCTAGGATTAATTAACGAAATTAATTTAAAAAAAAGTGATAATGACGAATTATGAACCGTTAGATTGGAGGGATTAAGGAGCTGGTAAAGCCTCGATTTAAAGATTAGGAGATTTGATGAACGACGAAAATGGTTGGGAATAGAGTTTGAAAGGTTTGTGACGCAGATAAGAAAAGGACGCTTTAAGGAAGCAGATTTCTGGGATGTGAAATACATGTCGGGTGTAAAGGTAATTAGGCTTTTTAGTCATGATAATACCAAAGAGGAGGGAACAAGGACGTATTGGCGACGGGCGAAAGGGTAGGAGGAGAGATATGTCGCAGTCTACATCATTAATTCTTCATCAGCTATATTTAAAGCGATATATAGCTTAATATGCGATAATATATTGGAATACACGCTAATTTGAGTTATGAAAAATTCCATGTATATATGTCGAACAGATGACTCGAGGATTTCTGGTGTCAAAAAAAATAACGAGAACATAACAACCATAAACTGTAATTATATTCCAATCGCCGCGTTTTCTACCAGTGAAGTGCCAGAAAACAAATAAAAGACACTTGATTAGGCAGTCTTCTTGTATTCTATATAATCTTAAAATCGTTTAGACACACTTCAAAAAATTCAAATAATGGACGGAAAAGTATAAATAGTTATTTGTAAAAGTAGAATCAAATATATGTATATGAGTTATAACGTTAGCAAACGTTAACAATTGTTATTAAAAAAAACTATCATGACATAGACCAAAGGAGATGTTTCCTCCTCCGAGTACACCGCGAAACGTTATTGCCCAAGGTCGGAGATATCCGGGGGAAAAAAACGCAGAGCAAGTAATTGTTGCGGTCGTAGGATTACACAACCAAGGGAACTTGCATGTTAAAAACATTGGAAGATTTATCTGAGCCTACTTTTCCATACCATGCGTATACTGCTTTGACATTTCTCAGCGCTAGGCTACTCTAAGTCAATTATGAATTTATAGACCCATCTACATTACGGTAAGTACACCGAAAACAAAGTTTTGAATGATGCATTGGATACCGAGAGGATAATGACAGTTCACTTTACACAAGACGTCAACAAAAAAAATTAAAATTGCATAAAATACTAAGTTTTACCTCTTTAAATGAATAGCTGCTTGATTAAAGAAGTCGTGAATCCGGTTAATAAAACCAAAATTATGACTGAAAGTTAAGCAGTCTAGCAACTACGGTGACAACCTTCGGTCGGCCCTGCCTCTACATGTGCAATTGCCCTTTTAGTACTGGATGACGTACTTCACTGTATAGAAGTGTAGCGACCGCTAACTACATAAGATAAATCACCCTATACTTTATTGTATATATATTGTAAATTAATTTTAACAAATGTAAATAACATTACCAAACCATAAGTCATTGTAAATGTTGTAAACAATAAAAAAACGCAGCTGTAAGTTAATTAGTTAGGGGCTAGAAACCCTTACCCAGGTCAGGTATCGGTGACCCAGGCCTGGCCTGGGGCTGCCGAGAACGAAGCGCCACCACATACTGGGATCTCATTGGGTACAATAACGAGGCACACGATTGGGTCTAACGAACCACCACTGACTATAAGTAGGGCCAGATCTCGGCCTGTAAATCATTCTCCCGACGTCTCTCTAACTGATGACTTGCGGCTGCACTGATGTTCAAGACTTGGCCTTCTCATTTATGATAACCTCTGGACCACTCTTCCTAACCTCGGTATGTTTTAGTCCGGCCTTGTCAGACCCCACACTCTCCTAGTGGGATTCTCTGCCTTCGCCTCGCTAAAACTAGCAGCTCCTTGGGAGAGTCCTCTCCTTCGCGGACAACGGTGGTCGTGGCCCTACAAATTTACCTAGTAGTTGTGTCTCCCACGGCAATCCAGTCTGGCTCTCTACGGTTCACACTCGCCTTCGGGATCCGGATGGATTTCGCCTACCCTCAGATACCGAGTGTGAATTCGTGGTCATTCTAAGACCACACAAACACTACACTACCTACCCTATAGCTCTTCTCCTGAACTCCTGAGTCAATCAAATAATGAAATTGACCCTTATGCTCTCCTTGTACTATTTAATTTTTAAAACATCTACTAAAGTCCCATAGTACATTTCGTGTCCGGCAGGAGTTACAATAACTCTGTCAGTAGATAAAAGTAGGCCGTTTCGGAAAATCTGTCCGTCTTATTAGTAACTTCTAGTTGCGAACATTTTTATGAAATGTTCATAGTTACTTCTATTTAGTCAATATATGACAAGCATTGGGCTATTTGGTTGTATACCGATAATTTTATGTTCTGAAGTGAGATGAATGGGTGAAATATCAATAGATTAAGGAATTAATCCAGTTTTTTTCACTTTGAAAAAACAATTTTTGGCCTATTTTGGGGGGTGCATTATTACCTTATATATATTTTGTAATTATGACAGGCTATTAATTTCATCTTCCTGTTTTATTATTTTTTAACAATTAGATAAAGATTCGATAAATTCAGGTAGAAGTAATACTGGTGTTCTGAGTCTACATAGATAGGTAACTGTTGGGTAGACGGAGGTCAAGAATATTGAAGAGAACAACAGAGGTATCGTCTGTCTGAATGTATACTATGTTATCGTAGTCGTGCCATTTTCCAAATAAAAGAATACTTTTTAATAATTACTATTATTGGTATTTAATCCTAATGTTTTAATAATTGTTAGTCAAACTTAGTGAAAAGCCAAGGCCGGAACATGGTCTCCGATCAAGAGCTGCCTATTCCTGTCAAGTACAAGCCAATATCAATCTCTTCAGCCGCACTCTCTAAGGTTCGGAAACCTCAAAAAAACACCTCCCTGTGAGACTACAATGTAGTCCTCTGTTTTGAACATTTTAAAACTAAAGTTTTTAGTAGCTACAAGAGAACCTACTATTATTTTTTATTTCCGGCTTTGAAGTTGCGTGCACGACGCCTTGAAGGTCCACATATCTTGGAATACCTCAAATTTATGTTTTCAAGATTTTAAAGTATATCACTCATTTTAGGGCAGGAAATGTGTTATAGTAGTTTTCATCTATTTTTTCTAGGTCGCAGAATGGACAATAATATATGTTTGATTAAAATATAAGAGAAAATAGTTGCAGTGTTTTTATCTCTCGACATTTAAAAGTCATAACCCAAATCCTCTAGCCGCAAAAGTAATGCTATTCAGTAGAATGAAATATATAAATATGAATGAGAGGTTCATGTCTGTACGTGATTGCTAGTACAAGCTGTCATGGGGAATATTCTTTTTACATGCTCCGCTTTAATTGATATTTGCCATCATAAAGTGTTTTTAAAAGTTTTATTTAATATTCTAGGGTTAAAAATGTACTTATATTTCCTGTTTCCAATTATGACTTGTTAATGCCCTGATTTTTTCCGTTCAAGCGTAGAATGGATGTTATATAGCCAGGTTACCACCCTTTTCTAGTCGCGAGTGAGACTACTGTGTATAAAACAAATATATAAATATCTTAGAAAGTAGTCTTGACAACACTCGCTTGAAGAAGTTATTGTTGTGCGACATACTTCATGGCCGTGAGGATCACAGTTAGCTCTCTCTGTTTGTGCGAAGCGAGGTTAACTGCTGAATAAAATTACCGAATAATAATGGTCAAGAGAGTTGAAAACATTCTAATCTCCCACATCCCTGATAATAATACCACATTTGCGAGCATATCATGCGACGTGCTTCGTTGAATACATGAATCATTGCGGAAAACAACATGGTTCCAGATAATGCAAGGTTTAAAAATGTCCCTAATTAAGTAAAGAAAGTGATATTCCATTGTACGCAGTATATTAAAATTTCTGATAGGCTCGATAAAAAAAATGTTTTGATTTGATTGATGAGTACTAGGAGAGTGAGACTTATGAGTACGGAGTATACAAATACCTTTGATCAGCCTAATAGGCGAATATCCTATTCTATCATAAATACTATATTGTAGAAGAAAATTTTAATTTAATCTATCAAAATGTAAATTAATTCATGAATGCAATAAAATACATTCCATACTGGCACCGTACCACCAATAATAATTCATCAATGGTGAGTATTACCGTTTAAGTGAGCACACAAAATGGTTCGGTACTAAGATTTTGTGTAAAGGTTATTTTATACATTTCAGAGTTGATTTATAATGTATATTATATATAGCTTAGTTGGTATTGTATATTTAAGAGTTATGTTTGTCTATTGATACTAATAGTGGGTATAATATATTTAAGAATTATATTTGCCTGTTAATATTAATAGTGACCATTTGACCAATGAGTACGCTCTCTTTAATAGAAAAATCAATTAGTTATTGGCAAAAATATGACTATAACGTAATGCAACAAATAAACACTCTAAAAAGGGTCATATTTAAAGGGAACTTAATGCTCTTACATCGCAAACATCATGATAATTGTAACGTTTCAGATGTTAAGGAGAGTAGTTGTAATTTTTAATCTGTTAATTTAATTTAATAATAATTTAATGTTAAATAATTTAATTTAATCTGTTACAAGCGGTACATGTAAACATTTACTTATGTTTTAAAATGTGTATTGGGTTTTCACAAAATAAAAATAACAATGCCTAAACATTAAAGGAACAAATATTTACTAGGCGGTTATTGGACCAAAGAACTTAACTTGACCATCAAACGTTGGCTGACCTTTGACTATTCAACAAATATCAAATCCTTGTTATGTTATTTACAGATTTTTTTGCTATAGTAATCACATTTGAGAGAGTCCTCTGTATTTGATTTCACTAATGTACAGTCCGATTACATCATTAATGATTCCATTTCAACTTCAAACAATTGTGGCTTGAGGGAATTTCCAATCCGCAGATAACTAATTGTTCCAACGATCGGTTGCTTAGCACCGTTTGATCGAAACTTTTTTTTTTTATACAGCGACCGAAATTGATTATACCAGTAAATTATGTTTAATGAGGATCCCTGAGTTCGGACTGAAGCCTCTGTGTGAGGTGTGTGAAATAGAAAAAATAAATCAGATAGTTCTGAATTTTGGCGCAGTTGTTCATTGGAGAGTGCTGAACAGCATACAAAAAGTCCCCACCAGTGGGGGGGGGGGGGATCACAAGTTAAATTTGCCAAGGTGACCGTGTTTTCACCTGTGAAACTTCGGATTAATTCACATTTTGTACTATGCTTCATTGAACTGTTACCTCCACTAGGCATATGGAGTGACATAAAAGTATTTCTTACCTGCGGATCCGTAGACCAGGTAAATCCAAGTTGTAGAAATAAAACTCTTTCCAGGTTGAAATATTATTTGCAAATATTGGGATATTTTATTAGAAAATTTTCTTTGTTGATGTGAGATACATATCTGACTGATATGTGATTTCATTCTAATCAATCAAAGAAAAACTTGCCTAAAGACCTTTTAAAGGTTTTAAAATTGAGCTCCATAAATGTTACTATGAAATTGAACTGTTTCATTTTGTTTAAGTAGAAGGTAACTAGGGAATATAACCATATATCTCACAATTTTTTTAGGAAGAATTCATTGAAGAATAGTAGTTGAATTGAGAGAGAAAACAACAATTTATTAAGATAAAATTACAATCTGCCTTTTATTAGGCAATGAGTAATTGAGATAAGTGTCATCATTCATACCATATTTACAATTCATCATTCACTCGCTCATTCATACAATATTTACAAACAGCCCAGAGGCCCCCCAAGTCCACATGGTTGTCACCTCCCTCGCATGCGAAGGAGGAAGCGGAGTCTTGGGGAGTCCCCCACGCCCCTACCTCAGCCGCATCACTGGATAAGAGCCAGCGGAGGCTGACCAAGAGCGCGAGAGCCACAGACGCTCAGGACATGATTGGAGATACTGGCCATTGCCAGGACTCCCACTGTCACTTATTTATAGCAGGTCACGAGGCCACTGCCGTTTAAGTCTCCGAGGAGGATTATAGGGATGAGTGGTGCAGTGCAATGACTGTGCTAGGGAATTAGGGTGGTTGGATAGGTTACCATGGAATTTAATGAACTTGGAAGGGATGAGTTCAAGAATATAGGGTATATCCAGATCATTGTGAAGGGTTTTGTTGCTGACGTAATAAGGGGCATTTACTATTGTTCTTAGGACTTTTGATTGAAAGGATTGGATGCGCTTGATGTTCGACTTTTTTGCTGTCCCCCATAGCTCTATTCCGTATGTCCAGATTGGCTTAAGTATAACCTTGTAGATAAGTAGTTTGTTTTCTATTGAGAGGTGGGATGTCCTTCGAAGTAGTCTGTACAGTTGTCCAAAGCGTCGGTTTAGTTCTTGTCTTTTTAGTCTCGTGTGTGGGTTCCATGTCAGTCTCTTGTCGAGATGGAAGCCTAAATACCGTACTGTCTCAGACACAGGGAGAGGAATTGAATTTAAAAAGACTGGCGGACAGGACTTGCGGCAGAGGGTAAAGGTTATGTGGGAACATTTTCCTTCGTTGACTTTGATTCGCCATTGGTTGCACCAATACTCGATCTCGTCAAGGTGTTTTTGAAGGTTTTGGGATGCTATATCAGGGTCTGGATGGGTTGACAGGACTGCAGTGTCGTCTGCGAATGTTGCCAAGAAGGTATTGGTAGTAGAGGGGACATCAGCAGTGTATAGATTATAGAGGATGGGACCCAGGACACTGCCCTGTGGAACTCCTGCTTTAATGGGATAGTAGTTAGAGTATTCTAAGCCACAGCGGACTTGGAAGAAACGGTTTGAAAGGTAGGATTGTAGGATTAGGAATAGGGTTTGCGGTAAATTTCCTTTGAGTTTGTAAAGCAAACCTGCGTGCCAGACCCTGTCAAAAGCTTGAGCTATGTCCAGAAAGGCAGCAGTGCAATACTGTTTGGTTTCAAGGGCTGAGGATATGTGATCAACAACGCGAAGGCCTTGTTGAGCTGTGGAATGTCGTTGGCGGAAACCAAACTGGTGAGTAGGGTAAAGGTTTTTGGATTCAACGATTGGAAGTAGGCGTTTTAATAGGAGTTTTTCAAAAATTTTTGAGAGGATAGGGAGTAGACTAATTGGACGGTAAGATGAGGCGTCATTGGGTGGTTTGCCGGGTTTGGCGAATAGGACAATAATGGAATGTTTCCAGAGGAGAGGAAAGTGCGTCGTTCGGATAATGCAATTATATATATAGGTTAAGAAGATTATGGCTTTAAGAGGAAGTTGTTGGAGGATTCGAGGAGAAAGGAGATCATATCCTGGAGATTTTCGGTAAGGTAATTTTTTCAGAAGATATTTAACCTCAGAGGGGTTAACGGCTTTTGGTGGTAGTGAGAGAGGGATAGGGGAAGTGAGAAAATCTTCGACAGTTGGACGGTGATTACTGTTTTGAGGGGTAAGATAAGGAGTGAAAGTACGGGAAAGATGCAGTGCAAATTCCTCCGACCTATCCCCATCCGAAGCCGCCCAGGACCCGTCATCACGACGGAGTGGGTGTGAAACAGGATGATATTTTAGGATTTTCTTAGTTACATTCCACAGGGAGTTGTCCCTGGTAGACAGGGAAGAGAGATAGGAATTGAAAGAATCGGAACGGAAGGATGCCAATTGCCGCTTTAGAAGCCTGCAGTACTGATTGTATGAGCGACGATCAGCAGGATGTCGGGATCTTTGCCACACTGTTCTGGAGTGGCGTTTGGATTTGATTAGGTCTTTGAGATACTGAGGTAAAGGATTTTGATTGTGAATTTTTAGGTGACGATGGGGTGACGATGCCTCCCAGGCCGACCTCTGGATCAGAGTAGTGAAGGAATGCACTGCATCATCTAGGTCTTGGGATGTTTTCAGTGGTACTTTGAGGTCTACAGAGTCTGTAAGAATCTGACGGAAGTGGTCCCAGTCAACTGGGCCCCTAATAAATGAAGGAGGAGGCAGTTTGTGAATTGGATTTAGGGAAATGGTTAATAATAAGGGACTATGGTCGGAGGAGAGGTCATCGAGGCGCTTGAGTGAATAGTTTAGTGTTCCTAAACTATTGCAGAAGAAAAAGTCAAGGAGATCTGGATTTCGGTTGGGGTCTGATGGCCAATAGGTAGCTGTGTCAGGAGAGATAGTGGAGCAATGTCTCCGTGTGAGTGCAGACAGCAAAGCACGTCCTCGTGTATTTGTGGATCTTGAGCCCCAGTGCTGGTGCTTTGCGTTAAAGTCCCCACCCACAAGGAAACGATGCCCGATGGAGTCTAGAAAGGAGATGAATTGGGAATCGGAAATGGATTTATTGGGAGGGCAGTACACTGATGCTAGAGTAAGGGGAAAAGTGAGGGTGGTGATTGACACTGCAGTGGATTGAAGGAAATCATGTGCTACCAAAGGAACTATGTGATGGGATATGGTGTTATGGACAATGACAGCGGTGCCTGCATGAGCTCTTCCATCTGGGTGATCAGTTCGATAAGTCTGGTACTGTCGAACGGTAAATGATCGTTTACTTGTGAGTCTTGTTTCAGTAATAAGAGCTACATCGATGTTTTTGTCATGGAGTAATGCTGTCAGTTCGTTAGTGTGGGTGCGAACACCATTCGCATTCCAAAGGAGAATGGATAAGGAGTCGGAAGGATCCACTTATGGATTTTGTTTAACGGGGATAAGGTAGGAGACAAAATTTGTATGAAGGGAAATAAGAGGGGTAATTAGGGTTCTGAACTCTGTTAGGAATGAGGTTAAGAGGCTGGTGAGATCTGAAGAGCTTGAAGGTGGCGGGATATGCGAGATGTGTGGTTGAGGATGGGATTGAGTTTGCTGGTTGCTGAGATGAATGGAGTGCTGGGGAAGAAGAACTTGCGGAGGAGGAGTAGGCAATGCCTGTGACTGCTCTATGTTCCGAACTGCGTCAGCAAAAGATACTGAAGGCCTCAAACTTCTGGCGGGGGCGCTTCTTAGGCTACCTGTGGCTGGCGTTTCTTCTTCTGGGCGACGACGTTGTTCGCTTCTGGACTTTAGAATTATATAGGCCTCACAGCCTTTATAGTTTGCCGGGTGCCCTTGCTGACAGAGCACGCATACAGCAGGTGATTTTATGGGCTTCTTGCACAATTCGCTTTTGTGCTGCCCACTGTACTTTACACACCTGGGAGGGTGGTAGCAGTATGATTTGGTGTGCCCATATGCCTGACAATTATGGCATTGTACTATATCGCGTTTCGGGTAAGGCTTTTCGACCTGTACTCTTGTGTAATACAAGTGGGTGACCTCATAGATTTTTTCCACTCCAGGTGTTCGCTCTAGTTCCACAAAGAATAAGGGCAGTGGTATCTTGGTGCTTGCATTATTTTCTTTTCTTTCCTCACGGAGCACATTGGTAATTTGGCGAACCTTGTATCCTAGGCTTAATAGCTCCTTCTCTATCTCGTCCGCTGGTGTAGTGGGATGCAGGTTTCTAATCACTACCCGCAGTGATCTTTCTTGCTTTAATTGGTATGTGTGAAAATCGGCCTTAGTTTCTTCTAAGTACTTAATTATTGTACGATATGTTTCGGGAGTGTCCGGCGATACTTTTGTGTCCCGGGACCGATTGAGGCAAGTGTATTTCCCTGTACCTACAATTTTATTTAGTTGGGTACATAGTAATTTAAAATTACCAATGTTTCGTATGAATATTGCTGGTGGCTTGGGCTGTGTGGGTGTTTGTGTAGAGTCCATGTCCTCTATTTCGATATTTGTCAACACCTCATAGCTATTGGGCGTGAAAAACGGAGACTCATGAGTGGTTGTTGCTGTTTTTTTTCGATGTGCTAGGTAGTGATGATAGTTCCTCCATAGAGCTGCTGGGAGCCGAAGAGATTTCAGGTGCTATGTTTCGGTTAGATCGCCGCGGCTTACGTTTAACCGGCGATGGAGTGGGGGTAGGTCCCAACGACCTTGTACGTTTTTTTTTATTATCGGCTGACATTAGCTGCTGATAGAAACGCATGTTTCATTCACGAGTCACGGGTCTTGGCTCTGAGCCACCAGAACGTAGCTCAGAGATTATAATTGAGTGACGTTAGTGAACGATCCGATGGCGCTATGACAAATGCTTCTCACAATGGCCGACTTTTCGATCCGATTTCACTTTTACTTTTGTTCTACACAAATGAAATAAGCGATTTACTTACGTCTTGAGGGCTCCCTCGTGACCAGCTCACGTAAGTTGCCTGGTAGAACAATTTTTTGGTTGTACTGTGGCCTAAAAATGGTAGAATAGAGTATTCGAAGGACGAGCGATGTTGAGATGTGTTTCAGAAAGTAGCGCATGCGCAAAAACTGAAGAATAGTAGTAAAAACAGTAGTTTATTAGAATAGTAAAATACAAAGTAATATGAAACATGCACCAGGACCATCTATGCAGGTGAGTCGAGGGAGAGATGTGGTTGTAAGAAGTCGAATTCTTCACCCTCTTCCTCCTCTTCTTGAATCGGTGGGCCAGGTGCCATGGCAGTCGGCGCGAACTGCTGAGGCATCGCAGTTTACCAGCACCCACAGCGTCGAATTGCCGTAATTATAGTATGGGCGGCAATAGACACTACTATTCTTAGTCAATAAAGTATTCTCCCCTTCTTTTTGCAGAAACCAGCGAATCCAGAAACACCGTGAGTGTTTCCATATCCTCAACTTGTTCTAGAAAATGGTCAATTGGTGTTACATGTCTGCTTCATATGCTTGGGGGCGGACATCGTCTTTTGTAATGGCAGCAGCAGTTTGCACAGTTCTCAGGCACTCTTCTCTTTCAATCTGGCATCTTCCTGAGAACAACGCTTCCTTCAATATTTTTTTTTCTCGATTAGCTGAATAGTACTCGCTCCCCATATTTCTGGGTCAACCTGTCTCTAATAGTAGTCAACGTCGCTTTTTGTTTGATGAAATTTGCTCCTTCAGTTAATCCACAGAAAAGTGTTGATCCAATCTCGTCCATCGTAGCTGTAATTTTTTCATCTTCAGGGTGAACTCTTGGAACCTTTCTCGGTGTTCCACGAACCAAGAAGAAGTTTACATAACAGTTATGGTGGTAAAAAGCATCATTCAGATGTACGTCCCCTACCACGTGGAAGCGTCTTGAAATAGTATCCCCAGATTCATCTTCTTATAGTTAATTTTTGTTCACTTGTTTTTTATTAGATTCATCGAATGTAGAGGTTCGGACAACATATACTTGCCGACGCCTAGATAACGGGGTCTTTTTCTTTCCTGTAAGCAATACTCTTCGTCCACTGTTTGAGCACAAAGAAGGCACTGAATTTTAAAATCAGATTTCTTTTGAGATGATCTCACACGGATTGAATATGATGTGGAAGGTTGTGGTGATTTAGCTTCTGTTATTGTACTTTGAATTGATAGAGGTCTGGTGTAGTTTTTTCTGCAAGAAATAGGAGCCAACACTTTTTTCTTACATGAGGAGTTCCAGCTTTGCCATCACCTCTTGTCACACTTGCCTTTCTCAAACCAATAATTCCATTTTCTCCAACACAACAGCCATCATCCTCTACTTCATCATGACAAATGAAACCCTTTCCCGTCATTATCGAAGAGTATCCCGTTCAGAGAAAATAAATACTGTTAATCGGCACTAAAACGTTCTCACTGACTTTTGCGAAGTTTATAGATCAATAGAAATAAGCGGGACCGATAAATATGTGTGAGAAATTCGAGGGGGAATCAACAATGGGCAGATGGTCAGCAACAATATGGTGGTGCCTGACCTTCACAATACCCCTTGGTGGGACTTTCCACCTTTTAAAGTTATTCACTGTCTATGTTACTTCAAATATTATATATTACCTATAAATAATTGATGAAATTTAATTATTATCCATTAATTACTGAATCTATGAAAAAATTAATAGAAACTTTCTTCTGGGAAACTTTGTATACAAAGTATTTTTTGCTAAAGTTGACATGTTGCACAGGACACTCCATTGAACAACTGTAACAAAATCCAGAGCTATATGATTTTTTTTTTTTAATCAGCGATTTTTGGCCTTTGTTACCTGAACTATAACATTACTAATAAGTACTATAAGTAATAAGAGTATTTTATTTGTTAAATCATGTCGGTCATTGAAAATCGCTTTTTCAACAAATAGAATTGAAAACAACAGACATCGACACAAAAAAAGAACCTATTAAACCCGGCTTGGAATCTATTAAATACGCTATTTCTACTTTTTGCTCGCTAGACGTTATTGATTGGAATACCTTTGAAATTCTTTGTTTCGCTTAAATAACATCTGACCTGGGAGTTGAGAAATCTTAAAAGTCAACCAAATGGGAGTGATTCTTGCTTTGTTTCATTTTACCCAAAATGATAATTATGCCTTTGATATAAAAGTATAGGAATGGATTAAAGTAACTGAGCAATATAGTAGGAGAACTCTTCAACCGGATATTGTCTATTGCCAGCTAACAAACGTCGATTAAAAAATCTAGTCACCTGATAGATAACAGTGGCGCTGACATTAAGCGTGAGTTAGTTCGATCCCCGGAACAGTGAGGTCATACTTCTTTGTATAATTTTCCTTTTAAAGGTGAACTTTTCCATTTCCAGTTGTTTAAGTGTCATTGCTGTTCAATGATTCAGCTAGGCTGCCAATCAAAAACAAATTTAATTTTCTGTCAATAACAGCAAAGTCAAATATCACATATGTTAATCGTTTTCGGTTGATATTTATTCAAGTAGAATGACGCCTTCCTCCAAGTAAGGTCAGTCATTATGTAAGATACCAAAAGTGTCAAAACGGCAATTTTACAGAAACTATAACGTAATTTATGAATTGGCAGAAAGAGAAATAATTATGATTCTTTGATTTATTGTATTTATACAATTTATTTTCCTTCATGAGACTGTCGAAGAGAAATAATTTAGTCTGCTTCAATATTTGACTTTGTCTCAGTGAAGTAAAATCGTTGCCAAATATTCCCCACAATAACAAGGAGTTAATAACGGGTCACTGAACTCACTCTTGACGAAAGGGCTCCAAAATAATATTTATAAAGCTGGTGGGAGAATTTTTTATCTAATTAATTAAAGTCTAAGGCCTATAAAAAGCTGTATCGGGTATTGTGGGTTCTGGAGAGTAGGGTGCATGAAGCAGTTTCATATAAAAGTACCCATAATTTTACCATTTAGGTGTGCAACATGGGAACCCATTTAATTAATGAGGAACCCATTTTTCCAGCATTTTCATCTTGTGGATCGCGGTGAGGTGATCAGTAACGGTTGAATTATCAACTGAAAGTTTTCGAACAGTTGCTTTTGGATTTTCTTCAATTAGCATGCACAGATAGCCGTCGTCGTCTTCAGAAGTTTATCCACGACTTTCATTGTCTTCAAGGATCAAATCCCTCGACCAATTTTCTATGGACCACCCGTTGAACGGTACACTCACACCCATCGGCCTAAAATTCGTTGGCGTTTCTGGCCGTTTGGGTCCAGAAAAAAAAAAAAATGGAAATCAAACGAAAATTACAATTTGACATCTCAATTGAGACTGAAATTATTATTGGCAAGTATCAAAAAGCTACGGTAAACTAATATTATTGTTTGAAAGAGGATTAACACTTAAATATAAAAATAATACATCTAACGTAAACAGTTTATAATATAGAAGATTAACCTAAAGAAAATTTGGCTACTTAATATTTAATAATTTTACTAAAAGATAACTGGAGTGAAGTAACTTGAAATCTTGAGTATGACTAACTAAATTATTTTACATTCTATATCACTGGTGCTGGGTCAAAAGAGCTAAGTCATCATTTTTACGAAAATAATGTTTTTATGTCTTCTTGACTTAAAAAATCTCCTTTTTTCATTGGTAATGAATATTTACTTAAAGTCCGTACTTTCCTGTAATGAAAGAAATACAGTGTTTCAGGAAGAAAGAAATACTTTGACAGTATTTATAATGAGTTTTCAAACGTCTGGTAAATCGTACAGTGAACTTCACATTTCATGACTTAAACCCTCTTGAAAAAAAACACCAGTGATATTTTAAGGAAGAAATTGCGGCTGAACTATAAAGACAGTTGGAAAAAAGGCGATAAATCAATTGTGTGCTTTAAAACATGTTTCAGGTTTTCAGATAACAGGTTCGTTCACTGACTGACATTCCAAGGACGCTTTTGTAAAATAATAATCTTTTCAAAATGCAGTTCATTATTTCCAGCAAAAATTAAGAAGGCTGCAAGGAAAACTTGATGGGATATCCTTTTCGGTACACGTGCAAAAAATATAACAATAAATTTACAAAAAAAAATGTAAAAATGAGTAACCTAAATGGTTTATAAAGCCAAAGGTATAAACCTAATTTATATAATTCACTCTTAAAGGAGCAAGTCTCTTTTTTTTTTCTTTTCCAAAACCCCTTTATTGATCAAAAGTTTTACAATTTACAAATTTCTTCTCTTACTGCATACGCAGATTCATTAGAAGGAGGGTAGAATTACAATAACAATTTTCTATTTGAAGTTTAATTACAAATCACTGAGTACAGGACTAGGTGATGGGGCTCACCTTCAGATTACAAGGAGTGCAAGTCTCTCATATGGGAAACAATTTGACCAGCTAAAAAACACAAGGTCATGCACGACCTGTGACCCACAAATCTCATTTTTCATCACTTCAAATAGCATCTATTTTCGGTTTCAATCGATATTAAGAGGTCGAATAATGATCAAACTCAAGAAATAAAACAGATTAGCTCATGAAAGTTTTTACTGGACGTTGAAGAATCACAGCTGTAAGAAATATCGGTACTAAATGAAATTTGAGTTCACAAGTGGTCTAATAGAGAAACTGTAACTGATAAAATTATCTTCGGTCTATGTAAAACTCATTTCGGTCACTTTAACGTTCGCTCAGTGCAATGCATTTTGGTGTGTGTGTTGATTTATGTTAAAAGCTGCTTATTGGAAATATCTTTTCCCTTTCTGTCTATCTCTTCATAAATTTATTATTTAGTTGTTTTAGTTTCTGTTTAGTCTGGCCTAAACTATATTGTTAATAAATTAATTATGCTTAATTTATTACTTTGTGGCTATTTATTACTAATTTACATAATACTAAAATCAAGATCTATGAACTTTTCTAGATCTGGAGCCCTACCCAAAACTCAATAACGGGCTTAAATATAGCTGAACTGAAATGGAACAGAAAAAATAAACATTTCTTATTATATAAATGGAATGGAACAAATTTTTACTCTATCCCAAAATGAAAAAAAATGCACAGAAACGTTTTACCCAAGCCAAAGTGAGAGACTTTAGTTGGAATGAGGTATGAAGAAATTGTCTTTTGTCTGTATGAATGATTAGAAATTGTAAGTGCATATTCAAAAAGACCCCAGACAGTGTATATAGTTTGTTCAATGTTTAATATAAGGTAAGTATGTAAATATAAATTATATTTAAAAAAAGTCAGTCCAGCTCTCGATATAGATCAAAAGCTATTTCAAATGAAAAAATTCTGATTTTTACCAATGAATATGAAAACTTAAAATTAAATACTCTAACGCAGGATAAATTATTCATTGCCAAAAATACAAACCCAAGCCTGTTTACAACAATTAACAATTCATTTATTTTTAGCAAGAGATGGATATACTTCAACAATTAGAATATATTATTTTAGTAGTTTCACAATCAAGTTAAATAATATCGAGCCATATTATACCACTGCTGTTGGTGATAAAGATAATAATGTTTAATATAAATTGGGACAACATATAAGAAAGTTACGGTGATCGCTTTCTCTGACGACATTGCGGTTTACAGCAGCAGCATGATTGCACAAAGAGCTCCTACACAGGCCGAGTCAGTTTGTAACGTAATTAGTGACAGACTGGGTAAATTAAATATCAGTGTATAAAAATGGATAAGCACCTCCATTTCTCTACTCATTTCAGTAATAAAATAGAAAAATTACGACACAGGTCTTACCAGCTTCACCACTTGCTAACTTCACCCAACCTGTCCCTGCGTCTTAAACTAATGATATATAAATGTGTCCTCCTGCCAGCTCTGCTGTACGGTGCCCCGCTGTATACCCACTTGACTCACAATACAGCCAAAAGTCTCCAACAATTCCAGAATGGGATCATGAGGAAAGTGGTTCATGTCGGTACTGGTATGTCACCTCTCTCGAGATGTTAAAGAACGCCGGCCTGCACCCGTTGATTGGTGTGTCATTGGTAGAAGAGTTCATCCGCTGGAGACACATCAAGTTTTTTTATTCGTTGCAGTACATCACAACCCCAGTGTTTGACACTATGACCACCCCTCCCTCAATGGCAACAGATTCTCGGGGAAAATTTTGGTTAAGATTTAGAGTGTAAGTTAGTTTTAAGTTTGATCAAAAATGTGTGGCCCATCATCTTTATTAAAGGAAGTTCAGTCCATTCATGTATAATGTGAATCATTATACTTTGTACATTGCAGAACATCATCATTTTATATTAGAACCTGTATATAATGTAGCCAATCTAAAGTAAATACAAAAAGAAATTGTAATTGTATGTAAGTAATGTAAAAGGGAATCTATAATTGTACTATATATATATTGTTGATATTTAGATGCTGTGAGTACCCGTGGTTCATGGCTATGAAAGGATGAACATTTTTGTTGCCGTTATGTCTAATCTTAATAGTTATAAAATAAATAATATCAAGAATTAAGTATAAATAATTTAATATTGGATTTGTTAACTTTAAAACAAGAAAAGTTAATAATATCTGAGACAGCGGGCGTTGGAAAACCAAAGAAGTTAAAAAATCCAAAATGGCAACAGAGGGTATAAAAACGAGGAAAGCCGTCCTAATTCAATTTGACCCAGCCACGAGACAAGGTGGGCTTGTCCATTACAATCGTCGGAGGAGACACGAGGCACCACGCTCGACTATCAAGAATAAAGAAACCAGAAGAATTCGCCGAGGACGCAAACTCCCCTGACCGTTCTGTCCTTCAGGAAGAAACATTGTATATTGCTGTTCTTGGCGTTCCCAGTCACAGAGCTGTCGACAAAGAGTCGAAAGTCTGTGTGCACTCCAATGAAACCATGGTTGTATCTGTTGATACCGAGGGGTGGGATTCGGTCTGTACCTTCAAAAGTGAATATTCTATACTCAGGTGAGCCTTAAAGTCTGTTTGTTCATACGGAATGATCGGATTTTCCGAGCAGAACTCTTTCAGGTAATTCAGTATAATCTTTCACAGAATCTTCCCGGAAGAAGACTGGGTGGGCTCTCTTTGTGGGCTTCCGCACCAGGAACAAGTTACCTTGTTTCCACGCTGTCAGGAAGTATCGCAACCTGATACATGAACTATACAGGTTCACGAGTTGGGAGATCCCTCTCCTCGCCAGCAGTTTCCACTCCGTCCTGCCCTAGTGCTAGGTTTCTCTAACACTGGCGAAGAATAGCTTTGAACTGCTTCAGGGAGACGAACATGTAGTTTTATTATAGGTTAGGAACCCTACCTGTCGATGCACTTCCTCTGTAGCGCTGAGAACAGAGATCATATGCAATTGGAGCCATTTAGGTATAGTTCTCAGTCGGCCCGACTATAGTCGTGCATTGTGGGACGCACGATCACCACAACTCCACCGTCAATTAAATACAGGACAGGCAGCTAATCAGTTGTCACAAGGTCCAGGGTCTCACAATTATTTATCCTGTGCGGCTGTTTTGCGATGTAGGAGGTCTAGGGTTGAGGTCATTTGATTGTCTTTTCTATGTCAAAAAGTGAATTTTTTTTTTTGAGGGGGGCAGTGAAGGGCACCTTTACCAAATGTTTCCTTGCTGGGTCGACGATGCCATTTTTCCATAGTAGATGCCGTGCATTCAAGACTCCAACAACCCAGTGGTTGTTCTTCTCAGAGCATTCTTTAAAAAGGGTTGACAAATCTTAGAGAGACGCCCTCAGTCTGTTATATTAGGCGGTGTGATAAATAGGTTTTTCCAGGTTTATATTTACCTTTTAGGGGACAGTTAGGATGCAAAGGGACAACCTAAACTAACTGAGCTGGTACTGGGGTACTGGCTTATGAATTATTGTGAACCTATACAGGAAACTCTGGTAGCGTGACTTCCTCATGCATTTTGGGCTCTAATGTACAAATTCAACACCTAGCACTGAGGAGATGAAATGGCAATGTACTAATAAAGCTGTCTGACTGAGTATGCTCCTGTCCATGACAGAAGACTAACTGCAGGTTGCTAGGTAGTACTAGACTACCTGGAACCCGACCCTGGTTTGCATATGTGTGGTTTGGTGGGACCCAAAGTCAAAAAATACTCATTGGCATTGGACTCAGTAAAACTCTTGATGTCTGTCACAAATTAAAGAAATGGACCGCATCCAGTAAGCCAGCTCCGATCTTCATTTCATCCCCTCAGAGGTGGATATTGAATTCACATCAGGTGCCAGGTGGTAAGATTCATAGACAATTTCTTCATGATATATAACTGGGCACGGTGATATCACTGTAGTCATCTAAATGGCTGCTCACCCTGAACAGACCCCGGATATACTTGAAAGAAGCATGTGATTTCCTATACTTGGGAGCCAGGAGCTTTGGATTCGAAGTTATGCAGTGATCCTGGATCAGCATAACTCTGAGATGCGGGCATCATCCATTTCCTTTAGGGAATCGTTCCTCTCGATACCTTGAGCTAATGATGAACCAATGAGTGTGACAGGCCCAACATAACAGCTTGAGGTATGATGAAAGGATCCATAGCAGGATGGATGTAAACTATCCAGTGAACAAAGGGGGATGATAGGCTTTGTTTCGGGCAAGTCGGAACGAGTGGATCTGAATCTAAATTATAATCCAAAGATAATAATGGTGGAACTGGAATTCAAAACCGTGGTGACATGCTGAACAGAAGACCGATAAAGGGATTAACCAGTAAATACATTCTTTCTTTTGACAATAGCTATGAATCTATTCTGATTACACACCAACACTAGTAATTGAAAATAATAGGTTTGTCCCAACACACAATCACGAACTAGTTTCAAAATGGTTTGTTATTATTTATTGAGAATGTGCGAACGTTACCTGGTTACGGATTTAGATCATGTTGTAACACTTTTTCCAATCTCTGGCTGATGACACTTTCAGAAGGTTACTTTAGAAAACAACTTACTTGTTTATGACCTGGAAAAAATTAATTTATAAATTAAAATTACCTCTACTGCCTTTAATTACCACCAACCGCCTGTGTTCACCGAAGAGTTACATCCAGCCTGCAATCAATGCCCCTTTCATCATACATCAAGCTGTTATGTTGTGCCTGTTACAAATACTTTCCTTTCAATTTTTTCCAGAGGGAGCAGAGACAAAGTCTACCCCTTAGTCATCACATCTGGAGGCTGAGTGAGAGGAGCTGTACTGTAGGAGACAGTTATGATTGACAGAGACAAGTTAAGCTAACTGAGGTGAAGCTGGGTTCAGCATTATTGAACTCTATGGGGGAAACTCTGTAGCGAGACTTCCTCATGCATTTCGGGCTGAGATATCCCATTTACCCCATGGTGTGCTATCCCACCTGTGCTTGGTTGAGAATAGGGTGATGCACTAATTTATGTTTTGGGTTAGAAGATTGCCTACTCTCCTGCAGCATTGGATTGCCCAATTTAATGTAAAGCTATTTAAAAAAAGTTACATGAATAGTGACCAGAAGGGAGCCAATATTGATTGAGTGGTCTCGAAATGATCCTTGCAGGCCGATTCTTCTTCCGCTCTTCTGGAAGAGAAGCCCCTGGGTAACACCTCAACTTCCTGATACTTCTTCATGGAGGGCATGAAATCAGGCATAAATTGTACAAAGAGCGAATCTGGATGTGCTTCATCTCTGGCGATGTTGAACATGCCTATGTCAACATCTCGTAGGAGTTTAGGAACGTGAGATAATCATGGTAATTTATCTGCAGCAGCAGGCTCCTGGTGGTCCAAGATTCGTTAAACTGAATGATTGGAATCGGAAGAGCAACAGGTTACAGTGGCAGGAGTGGGATGCATATGTGATTCATAAATTGCACGTGCCTCAAAATATCTTATTTACAAATGTCAGGTAGAAGGGGGGGGCCGCTGCGGGCTAGGGTCTCTTTGACCTGGCCAGTATCAAGAAAGAGATAAAATGGGTAAACCTCTGGTCTTTGACCGTTGCTGGTGGCCTAATCAGCGGGCAGCTTTATTCGCATTGATACGACTCCATAAGATCTTAGAAGATGTGCCCTGACAGTTTACTATGTTCAGGAGAAGAGGTACAGGGTAGGTATTATAGGTAGTTTATGTGGTCTTGGAATGACCACGAATTCACTCAGTATCTAAGGGTAGGCGAAAACCATCCAGATACCAAAGGCGAGTGTGGACCAGAGAGAGGCAGACTGGATCACTAGGGGAGACGCTACTAGGTTCAGTTTTGTAGGTCCCCAGAGACTGTCATCCCTTCCAAGGTGCTAGTTTTAGCGAGACTAAGGCAGAGAAACCCACTAGAAAGGTGTGGGGTCTGACAACCCCGGAATAAAACATAGCGAGATTAGGAAAGATAGGTGCAGAGGTAGTTCAATATAAAAGCCATGGTTCGAGTAGAGCAGTGTTCACTTCAGGTGCCGGGTTCCAAATTAATGAAAAAAACTCCGAATTTCGGTCTTATATACTTGCAGTAAATAATCTTACTTTTTTTTATTACATCTCCTTTACAGAAGAGTGTGGGGCGTGAAACAGCCTTGTGTTCACTTTCTCTGAATCTGAACTCATATTGTGGACCCAGACAATTTTCCTTATAAACATCATTTCGAATCTTTTAAGAATATCCATATTTGTTTTATGCCTCTTTGAATAATTCTAGGTCTTATTTTCTTTGCTTGTTCATTCTAGCCCATTTAATATTCAGATTTTTATCAATTAAATGACTATCGCACCATATAAAATTTTATTGTTTACACTGTTCTTACCCCTGAAGATTCTACAGATATATGGCGAATTAAGCCTTTAGTTTTAAAACTATAACGTAAGTTAAATTATTTTTTAAAATCAAGTACAAATTTAATGTTGCGTTTTCAGTCCTTGATGGTGATTTTTATTTAAATGGCAATTTAATTTGGCTCAAGGGTTTTAATAATATTATGTTAAATAACAATATTTTGATGAGTTAAAATGAGAAAATAAATGGTGACCAACCAGTGATTAATTGCCATGATAGATAATGTATGTTGTTGAGTTTTCTTTTGGCCTTAAGTTTTTATTTTTAAGAGTAATGTTGGGTAAGTTCATTTTGACGTTTTTTTTTGCATATAATATGATAAAGTTATAAAATCAATATTTTATTGACGATTTCTTACTTATTTGTTACTTACCACTCATCTCCCTGAGTTAATTAATTAATTATCTATATTTATTGAATAAAGAGAGCAAATTAAAGCTAATTTAGGCTGCATACTACTTACTATAATATTAAGACATTTACAAAAAATTAAACACAATTCATTATATAAATGTAATGTAATTTTTAAGGTCACAATAAATTACATTTATTTAGTTTATTAAATTTTGTTAGTTTATAAGAATTTGGATTAGACATGAAAGTTAGTAAATTCAGTGCCATGTGTTGAGAAACCAGTGATGTAGAAATAGCCATGGACAAGAAAAAAGGTTTGCACTGCAAGCTAAAAGAGGGAAAGACCTTTAAAAAAAAGAGATTGGATGGACTCGCTCTCTAGCTTTTGTTGGAAGACATAACTGAGACGAGTAAGAAGTAGACATGCAAGGAGTTTAGAATTTCTATTGCTGCAGGAGAGTGAAGACAGGTGTTGGAGAGGATAGAAGAGTAAAGAATCGAGCTAAGCAGAACATTGAAAGGAGTAGACAAACTTTTATCTCGTCAAACTAATCCAGGAAAATTTATGAAGTTTGAGACAACATATGCGAGTACTCAAAAATAGTAACATTTCCCAAAGATCTAGAGAGTAATGACCACAAGATTCCAACATAGTTGTTAAATTGTAAATATTTTAAGATATGATAGTAGTTTTAATAAAATTAGTGTTTTATGGTATAAGTGTTTAGTGTGTATGAATCCAACCTGAGATTTTTAAAAGAATAAATAATTAATTTCCAATTATAAATTAAATTAAATTCTGCAAAATTATGTTTTATTATAATTAATACCGGGTTTTAGTTATTGTATGAAAGAAGGACTTTATTGAGCAATTTATTGTTTAACTTAATGAGTTATTATTAAAATCTACTTACTTTAAGGTCACTGCTAAGCATTCTTCAGGTAATTTAACTTCTTTGAAACCATTTTGAGATTGATTGATGAAAAAATAGCACTTAAAATAAAGGGTTGGCCAAAACTCCGTTCGGTTTTTATCGTCTCGAAAATTCAAGCAGTCTAATATGTAGCTAACTTCAGTCCGTCCCTTGCGAGTGCACTCTCGTTAGATACTAGACACTTCAACGCAGTTTGACACGAAATTCCGACGAGACTGATTGAATTTTGTGTGTTTAGGATCATCTTGGCTGGGAAGTTTTGCCGCACCCTTCATATTCGCCCGACCTTGCACCTTCAGATTTCCACCGGTTTCGGTCTCTTCACTCTGAAGAAGATGTAAAAATCCACTTAGAATTTTTTTGCCAGTAAAGACAGGAAATTCTTTGAGCATGGAATTATGAATCTGCCCATGAGATGGCAGAAGATACTGGAACAAAACGGCAATTATATCATTGATTGAATAAATTGCTTAGTGTTTAAAATTTGTCTTATTTTCGCTTAAAAAACCGAACGGACTTTTTGGCCAACCTGATACACTGCTGGACGAAATTAACGCACCGCCCTTATTTTATGAAAGATTTCCAATTTGAGCAAATTTAGACTTCAAAAATATTTTTGGTTATAAAAATAAGACATTTGAAAACAAAATTGTATTTTACACAGATAATCAAAGGAGCATAATGAGTAAAAGAAAAAATATTGTAAAAAAAATGTTTAGAAAAATGTACTCAATTATGGGTATTTCTGCCTCGGGTACGAATCACGTCTTTTAAAAGGCTTGGCATTGATTGGAAGAGGTTTTCAATAAAGTCCTGAAGAATATAATCCCACTCTTTAACAACAGCCCTTTCCAATTCTTCAAGGAAGCTAGGGCCTGGATTCCGACGTCTTACTCTTCGCTCAGTTGGTCTCAGACATGTTCAATACAATTTAAGTCGGGACTCCAGGGTGGCCACACCAAGGGCTCAATCCCAACCTTAACTCAAATCATCAAGCAATTGTGGTCTGTAGGATCTGTCATTACCATCCATACAAGAATCCCTCACCGATGTAGGGAGTAAACAGCACTATATGTTCTTTGATTATGTCTCCTAAGTACCTATGAGATATTAGGACTTTCTCCCCACAACAACCAATTCAGTATGAGCATTGAAGGAAATGCCACCTGGGGAACCATACAGCTAGGCGCGCAACTCTCTTCTGGCCTTCTTCATGTAAAATTACGGCCATTTGAAGACATGAGACCAACTCTTACATCATCTGTAAAGAGAATTCTCTACCAGTTTTCTTAAGTCCAATGCACACATTCATGTGCAAACTGAAGCCTGGCCATTTTGTGAGCTGTGGTAAGGAGAGGTTCATAGGCAGGATGTCAAGCTATTTTCAGTAAGCCTTCTTCTTACAGTCCTGCTGGAAATGGAAACATTTCAGACTTGCCTTATGAGACTAAAGATATATATATATATATATATATATATATATATATATATATATATATATATATATATATATATATAGAGAGAGAGAGAGAGATAATTTATTTAATTTTAAGAGAAAAAAAATTGAGTGGTAAGTTAATTTTGTCCATCAGAATATATTGAAATGTCTCACAACTCATCCAATAGAAATAAAAAAACTTGACACTATCCTTCTGAAGTTTGCTGCCTAAATGGTGAAATTCACCCAGCTGACACTCTTCCTTTTGTGTACCCAATATTTTTGTTTTTTTCCTCTTTGGCTCCTCCTAGTAGGGAGTGTCCAATAACAATAACAAAGCCTCCACATCCATTTCTATCATTTTTTAAATTAGCCGATAGCAGGAGGACATACAACTGGTAACTGATGGCCTAACATTGGCTGGAGCAAACTCGACAACTGGAGTGGTTACTCGTTCAGCTCCTCTGCTGGTCATCTGTTTATTTGGCCAACAGAGCTGGATGATCATTCGGCCATTCACAGTTCGAGCGGACCTATATCCTTTGTTTCCCAATATCCTCTAGTAGTAACTTAATTATGAAGCATAAAATAATAATGAAATTCAACACCAGTTACAAAGAACAAAGATTTGAAGGCAACATACATAATACAGCCAAAATTTTGAATGGATTAGTCATCAGAAGATACTACTAATTCCCTTATATAGGAATACCATCTTTACTTTATCAAATAATAGAAAGAGATATTGCTATCACATGAGAAACGTTATCAAGCTTGCAGGTAGATTTTCTGAAAACTAAACGTTTAAGGACATTAAAAGATTGGAGTACACAAATGTGAGGAGAATAATGAGGTATATAAGGCTGCAATTAACATTTGCTTTTTTTTTAAATTATTTGCCAATTAACAAAATCTGTAATGTTTACCTGTATTTCTGCTTGAAGTCATACTTGTAAGATAAGCTACTAAAGCTAATCACCAAATTCAAAAAATTAATTAAAAAAGGTTGACAGTTTGAATTGAGTAGAGTAGCTAATAAGCCACAATGAAAGACTTCTTCCTTTTACGTACATCTCTGTTAATTTGTTAATAGCATCGTCTAGAGGAGTCAATGTATTTGTATTTCAGTTCTGCTTTAAAAACACGAAACAAAAGTCTATTGCTTTCTTGTTCCTTGTCTTTTTCGACATGAAAATTGTTGTATGTTTTAAAGCCATGGTGAACTACAAATCCATTGTTCATAACAGAAAATGTATAACCTGCAACGTGAAGCTCACAGACCTGCAAAAAAAAAAAAAAGGATAAGCATTGAAAATTGCAAATAATTACGTTATATTATAAGATATAATTTTTTAATCTTGCTTTAGTTAAAATTTTTTGTTGTAAATAAAATGAATATATTCAATCATGTCATCAGGTATGACCACTATAACCAGTATAAGAAGTCGTTTACCAGTCCAAAAAGATTTTGAAACTAGATCAAAAAATATCAGTGATACTATACACAATGGAAGACGTTCAACTTTTAAATGGATACTAAGCAATCATCTTAATTATACAAGTAAATTGAATTAAACACAGTATTTTTTTATTTGCTAAGAAAGTTCATTATTCAAGCTGATTTTGTAATATTTGTGATTTTCCTTGATATATTAAGTAGTTTGGTGCAGTGCTTAAGTATGTTAAAAGAAGGATATACAATGAAAAAAAGTTTTTATTTTAACGAAACAAAGGATTTTATTAATGAACACTAAAATGATGTGCTTATGTATTGACTGCTGGTAATAACGTTCCCCACACCGACAAAAGAAAACAAGAGTTCTTTTAGTGTTAGACCATTACTAGGTTCCTTGTTATATTAGTCCATATTGAGGTTCCTTTACTGTCTTGCTGGTTAGATGATGTAAATTTATCTTTCACTGATATGTGAACGATTGATACTATGATGGTTGACTGATGGCCACTGATCCTTGGATCAACTAGTGATATTTGTGGGCAGGTAAAAAACTTTAAACCATGACCTAACCACCCCAAAACTGGTCATAGAACCACAAAATACACCCTGAATATCACATGCTTATTGAGAAATTTAAGATCTCTTCTCAATTGGCCTACTTCCGGGTTTTTGCCATTAAATGCTGTTTTTCCATTAAGACTGGAATATATTTTACACTTATTAACCTATTAAAGTACTATGCAATTACTGACAATTTCAATAGTTAATATATTGTACTAATTATATTTTCTTTTTATCTCAATCTATTATTACAACCAAATACATTGTGATGATTATTTATTTTACAGCTCTATATCTCCATGCATACATAAATTATTTTAATTAAATATTACATACAATGTAATTTATAATGATAATGTCAGCACAAAATCACAGTAGTATTTCAGGGCTTATAAAATAAAAACCAAAAATAAATTTTTGACCTGACTAATTCTATTAAATCCATACTGCTTGAATCGTTCATCATATAATGGAACGTTGTTACTTGCAATATAAAATGGTTCCCATGGGTCCTTCCATAGCACATCAAATAAAGATGCCATCTCAGAACCTGGCGGTTCATTTAACCAGACATCATAGTTGGTCAAATCCTAAAATATAAATTAGAAGTTTCCGTCAGAACATTTAGATTTATAATCAAGAATATACTATCTGAATTCCAGATGATTTATAGAAAACATGAGTATGATAGAGCACGAACCTGACATTTAGGACAAATTTGTGCATAGAAGGGGCGGACTTCTCCAGTTTCAATCAAACTTAGAATCTGAGCTTTGTTTGAAGGTGGTGAGACCTCTTCTTTGGCTTCGAACACTGGTATTACAAAAACAGTTTTAACATAACGGCGGTTTTTTCTAAAAAGGCCTTTCTTTGTAGCAAAAAACAAAAAATCCTAAAAATAATCATAACATTTATGTATGCTCTTAAATATAAAAAATAAAATATTACATCCAATTATATATTAATAAATTAAAGTGAATGGGGTGTTTAAAGCAGAAATGATGTAAACCCATATTTTTTTTTTATTAAGCCTGTTTCTTCATAAACATGAAAAACAAATAAATTCATCACAACTTTCTGCAATATAAAATTGGTATAGATGTAATTAATATTTAAGTAGAACAATATGTTTGAGTGAGGGTGAATGTGCTCAACAAAGGCTTCTTTCTAAATCTGGAAAAATATTTGCAACAAATTTGTCTTAAAAATAGTTGAGCACCTAGACTACTAGGTCAAACATATCATATGAGGAGGGATTGCATTACACAAGGAACTGTTTATTTCCACTGAAAGGTGTATATCTTGGTAACTTGTGGAAATGGGATTAGATTAACTGAAAGTCGGATACTGCTGTGATATTATTAAGCGCAGAGAAAAGTTTGGAAAGAGGAACTAAAATAAAATTATATTAAACTATTTTATTTAGCTGGCTACATCTGAGCAATTAACGAGTTGTAACAGCTGATAGGCATTGTTTTAATAGCAGTAAACATGTAGGCAACAGAAAAAAAGATGGATTATTGAGATTCTTTTTTTCTATATAAGTATTTTTCAGTTCCTGACCTATTTATTCCTATGCATACTTCCTTTGAACTAATGAACTTTTATTTTGTCTACAAACTTTTTCCATTTGCCAACTTATTTTTTTTCTACGTTCACAAACTTTTTTTTGTTCACAATGTTTTATTTGTATCAAAAAAGTTATTTTTTACTTATAAACAAAAGTTTAATTTTTTACTATAGTAATTGTTCCCAAGTATTAAAAAAATGAAGTGATTTTACTTCAGCATAAGAAAAAATATCACTTTTTTAAACTCGTCAACAGATTTATCATCAGAATAGGAAAATAAACACGAACTAATAAATACGTAATATTTATTTAGCTTAAAAAAAATTATAAGTATATTAGCTTTCATGGGTTGTTAAAAACCCCTCAGGAATTACTATAAATACAGTTAAACCTACCTGTCTCAAATTTTCACCCGGAATCATATCGATATCGATGGTAAAAATGAATTCTGAATGTGAAGCTCTGCGGGCAACATTTCGAAGAAGATTATTAGGATAAACCATCATGTAATCATAGTTTTGAAAGATTTCTCCAGAGTTGTTACTAATGTCCAATAATGTAAAAGGAGATAATGTTGGTGGTTGCTCATTTTGTGAAGGTACCGGAGAGACAAGAGAAAATGAAACATTTTCCTTTACCGATTGTGTGGAAACTTGAATGCTTGCAATTTTCCACAGTGTTAAAGCAACATTTTCAACTTCTGTATACACTGCCACAGATATTGGCCCCTGCAAAAACAGTTAAAGATCAAAAATAAATAATAAATAAATTGTTGAAAATAAAATAGGAAATGAAAATTTATGTTATACAAATCTTACCTGCCAGCGCTTAGCTAATGGGATAACTTTGAATAAGTGATTATAAGTGCAATGTGTAACCAATGTTATATCTGGGTTAGGCTCAGAGAAAACCAATGGCCTAGTAGCATCAGCAAAATTTATAATTCTGTATACCCCAGTAGAATCAAGGTAATGTTTGCTTGTAAAAAGGTTCTCTAACTTTTTATAAATTACCTTTGCCTAAAAATTAAAATATTAACTTGATTTTTTATGTTAAAACTGATTTATTAATGATAAAAATTTGTTTGTTTTTTTGTATTTTTAATACCATAGAAAAAGTAATTCTAGTAAATTGAATGGAAGGATACTATCACTGTTTACGGGCATAATTAGTCATAACCATTTTTTAAGACACCATTTGTAGCTGTGTTGAAATTTTTTTGGGGGAAATAGATAGGTTGATACTTAGTCTATTCAACTGCAAGAAGAAAAAATTAAATTAACTAACTACTTAAATAAAGATGTGGTATATGAACCCGAAATAAAAGTTGTAAAGACTAGCTAATGCAGCGGAAACTCTGTTATCCATCACTCCTTTATCTTCCAGTTTATATTATCCGTATGGCTATTGAGCTTTATATTGTTATATTACTTTAGAGCTATTGAATAAAATGGGAATGTCATATTTTAATTGTTTGCTTTCCAGATCACACAGAAATTTTGTACAATGCATCTAAACCATATATATGAGTACGCATGTTTAATTAGCGGCTCTTCACTGAAAGTCTACAGTATTAAGGGTAAAGGAAAGAGATTCTATTATATGTCATTCCAATGGTCCTGTGACAAGAAAGTAAGTGAGTACCCATTGTACTTACTATGGAAGACATAAAATTTATAGCTTTGATTCGGTTAAGCTTGAATCCAGGCATTAATTTTTTTCAAATAAAGAAAGACTGTTTTAAAAACTTTATTTTACTTCTGGGGCTAGGCTGCTGTGATCTCTCAACAGATCTGTTCAACAATCATCATATACTAGGAAAGGTTGACAGAGTAAAGCAAAGACGAGTATGAACCGTTGAGTAAAAGGGTACTTTAATCCCCCACTGCAGTTGGTACAAACAGAATATGTATTATAAAAGAGCTGGACTGTAATGTTAACGCAAAAATCGGTAGCAGCACACTTCTTAATGTTATTACTGTCTAGACAAAGTGATCTCGTTGAACTACCCAAAGGGCCCTGTGTCAAGGATAATACTATACTAATTGATCTAAGGTTCAGAGGCCTTTTTGCATTGAATTATTTTTTCTTCAATATTCAAATTTTTATATTATCTAATCAAAATTGCATTGTATCAATTAAGAACAAAATTTAAAAAGTAAAGGAACAATCTCAAATCTGGTACAGTCTTGGCAAGAGACTCCACATGGGTTTATTATATTTTTTAACTTTCTGCTTACTTGGTAAACATAAGTTTCTGAAAATTATTTTTAAACAAACAAAAAATTAATTGTGTGAAGCTGAAATCTCCAACAAAAAAAACCTAGTGGAATCGATTTGACGAGTAATGATTTCTGTTCTTGACTATTAAAACTATATTTTATTTATTGTTTTCTGGCTAAAAGTAGATGGCTCCTGATAAGATATCTTTTTTTTACCTGACTAAATACACATGTAACACAACAGTTAAAAAAAAGTGCCAAATGTATGGAAATTCTTCCCATTAACCTGATGTAAATTTGAACTTGTTCTAACTATATGTAATGAAAGGATTAAAGTAAAGAATGTAGGCTGTATAATGACTTAATTGCTTCTGGATCTCTTAGTTGCAAGCTAAACACCCAGTATTATAAGTGACAGTGATAGTATTTGGACCAAATCAAAGCAGTTTGTTTTGAAAATAATCAAACCAACTGTAATGTCAGTTGAAAATACAAATCAAAGTTGTACCTGTTCTTCTGAAGACAAAAACTGCTCTTTCTGATTTCGATATATTTTACTTTTTTGGGAGCGAATTATTTCCAAATGATTTAAAAGTATTAAATGTATAACTTGGAGGATCGCGACTACACATGTTAAGAGCAATATGAGTTTTGCACACGATCCTATTATCATTTGGATTTATTATTAAATAGATTAGAAGACTGACATTGATAACATTTAAATTATGTTTACATCCATAAAACCTTCATGATAAATCTGCTTGCTAGACTGGTAACTTGATTTAATACACCCTTAAAATAACAAGCTATTTTAAATGTTTTACTATCTTTAAAATTCATAGTTTTTATTTATTATTTACATGAAATAAATTTTATGTATAATAAAACAACTCAGGTTGGTTTACCAAAGAAATAGACAAATATATCAATACTTATTCGAGGAAAAAATTCGTATATTTTAAAATGATTGTAAAAATCTTATAAAAATGTATTTTTATAAAATTACAATTGTGATGAGGTATTATTCGATAACCATTCATACTTATACTTAATAAGATTTTGATAATTTGTAATGGTTTTCCAGCCTGGCCAATTTCACCGGTGTTTATGATAGAAGCGTTGTACTTTCCATTTTAAGTAACCTTTCCGTGTAGTTGGAAACCTCAACTCTGTTTGGTTAGGGTTTTTGTTTTAAAAAGTATGGATAATGCCGAAGAAGTAATGCATTCCCTTGAAGAATTTAGTAAGTTAAAGCCTAAAGATATTCCTAGAGAGTTAGAAGATTATCTGGGTTATGTTGCGAAAACAGGAGACCCTGTTTTTAAATGGTCGATCATTAAATGTCTGTTTAGGGAAAAACTGCTAAACGTCATAACAGATTTTTATGAAAGCACGTTAACTATAGAACTACCGCCTTGTCCAAATGTTGATCCCTTTAATTATGAAAGAATGAAAGCTAATCTGTTGGAAAAACTAGAATCATTTACTGGTGCTCCATTTACAGTTCAAAGGATTTCAGAGCTTTTAACTAACCCGTGGAAGGAATATAACAGAGCAGATAAGTTCATGAGAGCAATTGAAAAAAATATTTTAGTTGTTAGTACCCGGGAACCTGGTAGATTTGCTGAAAATGAAGTAGACTCGCAACAAGACTCATCTTTCAATGGGATTTCTGGACCAAATGATCCCGGAATAGAAACTACATTTACTTGTAATGATATTGCAGATGCTGATTCTTCTTCTCAATCATATGAAGTAAGTGCAGAAACTCAATCAACTTTAGTAACTGGCGCTTCATCAAATAGCTTGACATCAGCATCATCTTTCATTGAAAATGTTGGCAGTATTGGAGACAGTGCCTGCTCTAATGGGTTAGGTATGATAAGGAATGACGAAGTAAGTCAAGAAATAATTATAGAAGAAAAAGACACTGAAACTGTTATTTGTTCTACCATAAATGGTCAGTCAACAGAGATCGGAGATTCACAATGTGAAAGTGAATTGCCTTCAAATGATGATAAGGCATCAGATTTATCTCTAGAAACTGAGAATTCTTTGGAAAGGTCAGAGGATCCTTATGTTTCCAGTAACAATGAAGAAGACAAATCTAAAGAGGCCAATAGTGTTGATGGAAATGTAAGCGATCCTGTTGACTGTTCTCAACTTCAAGAAATTCAACTTGAAGAAAAGAAAATTTCTCCTATAACAGAAAGCAGTGATTCTGCTGATCATGTAGAATTAGTGAGCAATTCACAAGAAATTAGTGAAGATGGGCCAGAGCCTAATATTCCAGTATTAGAAGAATCTCATCCCACTGAATGTGATACTAGCAATTCTTTGGACTCAGAAACTAGTAATTCCTGTGATCCTGTACTTGTTACAAAACAACCAATTGATAATCAACTCGTTTCTGAAGTTGATTGTAAAGTGGAATCTTCTGAAGTAAACGAAGCTGCCAGTAACTGCAGTTATTCTTCAAATGAAACAGAGAAACCCCAGGAAAGTCCAGAAGATACAAATCCTTCAACCTCAACATCATCTTGTGAGCACTCTCCAATGGATATTGATGAATGTCAAATATCTCTTGTTGATCAATCACAAAGTTAAAAAAATTATGAACTCTAAATAGACTGTGCGCTTTAAACTATTGTATTAATATATACTAAAATTTGTATTATTGACATTGTAAAAATGTATCAAAGTTTTGTCTTTTGAAAAGGCAGCTGTTGTTCTGTTAAAATATTTATTTTGTAATGTTCCTCATTTTTATCATTCTCTAATAGACAGATATGTAACCAAATTACTTAAGTAATGTATTCTCTTGAAATAGAAGAATTTTTCCTTGGTTCAGTGTTATTTTAGAAAAATTGATTAAAGTAAATTTAAAATAAAATATTTTAATTGCATAATGTTGAGGACCATTTAATTTTGAATATACATCATTTATTGCTGTCCATTTTATTTTGTAACTAGGGACAGTAACATTAAATGCATTCAGGGTTTAATTTATTGATAGTATTTAAGAAAACTTGTGATTTACTTCAGAAACATTGATATTTTTGTAAATATTTGAAATTTAATAACTCCATTTGTTGTGTAGACATTCAAATAAAGTTTGATTCCATATTTTTTTAGTTTAAAATTTTCTATTGAACATATAAATTTTAATTGTCCATGTCTTTCATGCATTCTTATTATTTTATATCATCATCATCATCTTTTATTTTTAGCATGTTCAGAAGACAAAGTAAAACTTGAAAAATTTAATCCCTTCACGAAATGTTTGGGTGTTGAAAAAGATGTTAATACAATTTGAATAGCTTTTTTGTAATAATAGTCCTCTTAAGTCCCAACCAGGGACTGAAAGAAACTGTTAATTTTTTATTATTAAATAATAAATATTACTTAACTGTTATTTTCAAATTGTGAGGAAAAGAGTTTTAATAAAAAAAGTAAATTGTTTATAAACTTTTATTTCAAACAATGAAACACTTAAACATACCAATGCATTTTTTTCCTTCTATTTTGCCTTTCCAATCCGATTCTCTACTACTAACATTTTTAGAAGATCATTGTTAGAGTCTTAGTAAAGTAATTGCTCAACTTCAATAGAATTACATAATATTTCTTGAAAGTTTATTTTCCTAGCAGAAACGAATTTGTCTGCTGATGTATTGGTATTGGTATCATATTATCAATTTGAACAACTTTTGTGATATTTTTTTTCACATTTAGCATTTCTGTTATTTTTTCTTTAGAATGAGCTGAACATTGATCACTTAGTTACTATAATAACTATTAACACAAATTGAAATTTTAAACCTTTTTTTTCCTTGAAACTTTTGTAATACATCCCAATAAAATAAAAGTCTGGCTAAAACTTTTATTTAGAAGTATTTTAGAGAACTTTTATAGACAAAAGTTTAAAAAAAAAAAACTGTTATTTTGAAAAAGAAGTTGTAGTGAAACTGTTAAAATGAAGCTTATTGCAAAAGGTGAATAACTGTTTTGGTCCCTTGTCCCAACACATGGCATATATGAATCAAGACGTTGAGATCTTTGATTAGATACCCTACTAAATGTGAAAGGAACCAGTTTATTTTTTAATTGCCAAGTTTTACATTATTTTTGATGTGGTTATGTTTATTTGTAGCTTGAAAAAGTCATTAATCAATCACCAAGCATAGTTTCATGTTTTTAGTCAAACTCGGGTTGAGACAGAAGTTTCAAACAATCTAATTGACAGTTCTAATGGCATTTTATATACCAAAACATATTAACAATAATTACATATTATTAAATTTGGCATGTTATTCAACTTGACTGATTATAAAGTAACCAATTAATTAATGAAATTTAATCATACTGTAATTGTAATAAAAATACTACAAAGAACAGGTGAAAACAATGGTTTCTGGCTCTAAAAAACTGAAGTCAACTATGGTAATTGTGTATCACATAATTAAGGTTTTTTTCATGGCTAGGAAAAATATGTTAATGACTTTTTGTATATATTGTCAACTAAATTCCCAACACATATATGTTATTAATCTAAATTTAAGATTTTAAATTTGATACCCTACTCAAAATACTATTATTATGATAATGATTAACTATCTTTTAATTACCGAGAAATTATTAATAAGCAATGCTTCATTATATTTTGTGGAGCAGATTTTAATTTTAGCATATTTGGGACAATAAGTAAAACCTTCATGCAAATTATCATCCAACATGAAACTGGAATTGCGAACACATATTTAAGAACAGTTTTAATGACTATATTTAATTTTTTTTAACACCAAGTAACTTATTGATTGATAAATTGTTATTGTTATATTGGACCCACTATTTAGCTTAAAAAGCTAATTAACAGCCAAAAAATAAAGTTATTGGCAAGTTCAGGACTAGACCCCGGGACCTCCCCAATATCTAATAGGGGCTCTACCATCTGAGCTATCTTGCCTCGAATCGAACCTTCACAATATAAATTCTCTTTGACCAGATACTTGCTGAGACTGTAGGCCATACACAGAGGTAAGAAGCAGAGGCCTAATATTACTACACTTAAATTAATTTTCCAAGAACTAGTTTGATAATGATATGGCATTATATGGAAATTAAACAAACATTTTAATAAATCATTTTTAAATGAGAAATTATTGTTGTTTTTATTATAAATTGAATGGAATTCTTTATAATTATTGAAACTTAATCATGTTTTATGAAGCATTTGTTGGAATCTAGTAAAACTGGGGAAGTAGAAAAGTTTTACTGAATTTTCATAATTGGTAGGCAATTCCAAACAGCCAAGATGTAATACTTATTAATCAGATTGACAAGATCTTCAATTTGATACCATACTGATATAGGGATATTTACCAAAATGATAGGGAATTTTATTTTTTTTATTCACCAAATAATTGATTTATGACATTCTATTATTTTTCAAAGGGTTATTTTTATTTTTAGCATCACCCGGGAATCAAAAGAAACTAACATTTATTAAAACTGTCATATTGTGTTCGCAGCTTATATCCAACCCCTGCATTGAATATTGCTTGATAGGTACCATCAAGCTTGATGATTAGAATTAAAGCAATTTTTTTAAAAATACTGGAGGGTCATTCATTGATTAATGATGCCCCGAAGAGGCTAAAAATGAAATCAATCCCATGAAAAGAAAGAAGGGTTATTAATTAATCAACTTATTTGTTATTAAAAAATTAAAATATCCTGTCATATTGAGTAAAGTAACAAATTAAAGATCTTAAATACTGATTACTAAAATATAGAATGTGTTGGGAGTTTAGTTGACAATAATTAAAAAAGCAAATAAAATTGATTTTTCAGCAGCCCTTGGATTGATAGATGCATTACATTTTGCATGGTGACCCAAGTAAGGTATAAATAGAAGCAATTCTAAAAAAAAGTTTCAGCAAATATTTAATTGCAAAGTAATTAAAATAATCTCATATCTCATTGATTTGGATATGTAGTTAAGTAGATCTTAAAATAAAACAAAGGTATTTTTTGCACTCAATGTCTTTGTTATGACTAAATCAATTGTGTTAGCTCTGTAATAATAAAAATATTGTGAATAGATTATTCCTTTATTTTATTATAAAAAGTTAAAGTTTTTTTTTGCAACATCTATTTTTTCTAAAAATGGCAACTGTTGACAGTACTTGTGCAGTAAAACCATTTAAAACTTTGTGGGAACATAAGAATTATTTTTTTTTTTTTAATACAACTGGCATCTTACAACATACTTTTTGGTGTTGAAAAAATTCAAATCAAATATGATATATCACATTATTAAGTGTTTTGTTAAAGTTGCGAAAACAATTTCATAGACAGTTTTGTCAACTTTTTCATTCCCAAAAACCCCAAAACATAACTGATATTATCTATCATAAAGCTGTGTTCATTGGTAGGGAAGTGAGTAAAACTTTTATCCAAAGTGTCATCCCTCTATTTGAAACTGGGACCTATTAAAAAATTGTAAAAACAATTATAATGACAGTTTTAATGATTTCACAGGAATAAAGTCCACTTAAGGTAGGATCTTATATTAAATATTATTAATCAGGATGTTGAGAAATTTAATTTGATAAACTATTCAATATCATAGAAAAATATTTACTTTTTTATGCCTAATTAATTTATTCTTGACTCTTCAGTGGCTGGTTTTATTTTTAGCATCAGACAGAACTACTATGCAAAATATCATGCTTCCAAAAATAGAAATACTGGCTGAGTTAATGCTCCTGTGACAGTGTTAATTATTTTTTGTAATAATAGTTTGAAAAGCAAAACACACATTACAAGTTGTTGATCAGGGTTTTGAGATCATAAATTGGACACACAACTAACAATTCTAAAAAAAAAAATATGTTTTTATAATACCGACTAATTAAGGAAACTGATGTTGAGGAATTGACTATAATTAAAATATAATACCAGAATAGACAGAGAAAAATTAAAGGGTTTCTGATTTTGAAAAGAATTACTGGACCCTAAAAAAGATAGATTTGAAAACCTTTTCACAATCGTTTATTGTTGATTGATTTGGGTAACACTTTTGACCCTTATATACATTTTCAGACCCTTTGCCCTTTGCAATAGCACCCATGGCCACTCTTTGGAGACCCACTCTTTGTACCACATATACAAATCTCTCCCTAAACTTTCTGATATATACCCTTGTAATAGAACCATCGCTGACACTTTAGCCTCCACCCTCTCCCAATAATTTTGCCCTTTTGGCTCCCAAACCCCTGCATAGAAACATATCCCGCTGTTATGGTGTTACCCTTCAACTTAACTCTAGTCTGTTCTTCATGTGTCCAACCAACCTTGTGCCTCTTAGTTCCGAAAACTTTAAATTAAAGAAAAAGTACATATAACTCACCCACCAATAGTTATGTAGTTCAAAATTAAGTTAGCCAAAAAATGCTTATGTATTCAACCTGTGGAAAACACTGCCTCTAAGATGAGTGCATGCCATCCTTAAGTAGCATCAAAACTACATGACTACATCACTGAGATCCAGAAATATGCAGGGTGAGCCTAATAAACGCAAAGGCGAAGGAAGAAATCAATGAGGCAAATGAAGAGAAAATTGAGGGAATGGAAAAATGATTCTAAACAAAAGAATGGAACGAATCGCCCAGAGGATTCTCAAATAACACAATATCAAAGGACCATGAGATCCCCGTATTGTAATAACATTGCGTTGCAAATCCGTGATACGAAATAAGGATAGGCAATCTATTGTCCTAACTTTACCACTGCCCGCATCACTACATTTTCTCGTGCAAACCATGCAATTGGGAGATATGTGATGAAGACGAACCGGGTTATGAAACACTTGCACATCTGGACGTATCATCCTTATGATGCGGTGGTAAGAAACCATTGTCTAAACGATCATGTTTTGGCGCATTGGAACGGAATGCCATCCGTATACAAGCAACGTTGAAATACTACGGAGTTTCACAACTAGTGTAGAGGTGGCTCTAACACTCTGTGACAACTACTTTCGTCTTTGTCATCCCATTCTCCTAAGGCCCCGTTTCCACGACGCACACTGGGTGAAAACATTGGTTTTCCGGGAAAAAAACTTCTGATTTTCGCTAACGACCTCACCTGGAGTCAATTTGAGTAACTATTTCTATGTTTATAATGGTCTAAAATCAAATGTAACAGTCTCCAAATGGTTATCATTAGTCGTTCTGCCGTTATTACGGATTTCCCATCTCGCTTGGCCTAGTTTTTCACGATTCTAAATTCTCGGTGTTTTCTTTACAACGAGTGATAAGTTTTATAAGTATTACAAGTATTAGAGATTTATTTTGTGCATATGTTGGTTCAAAAATCATCTCACTTAGTTAATACTATCAAGCTTTATCTTGCTATTGTTTTTTTAATTGATAATTAATTGACAACCGGAGGCTCAATCAAAGCCCCATTTTGAGTTCAATTACAGTTCTTCGCAGTAGAGGATGCTTGAAGACTGCGAACTTTTCTCTTCTTACGTCCTTGGTCAGAATCTTGGAAGTTTTTAGCTGGCCTTGTACGACAAATATGCCAACGGGCATATTCATTTTCCATCCACGCGCTGAACTTTTCACGGTAAACATTTCTGTCCATATTAACTGATTTTAGTTTTATATTAAAATGAGGCACAAAACTTTCTTTTAATGAATCAGCAAGTAATCAAACACTGTACTCATCAGTGCGAGGAAACTTTTTCTCAATTAAAATGTTCAGCGATTCATTTTTCAATAAACATCCACGGAGATTACTATATTTTATCGTGGTATATTTCATTTCGGATACTCGCCGACAACGTCAAAAATGTAACCAATACTGTAATTTCAATGATAATCCTATATGTATATATAAAACGCAGGTATATAAACCTAAAAATAGTTAGTATTAGTGTATTTCAATATGATTCATTGTTCAACTAGTTCATATATTGGATACTCTATTAATTATACAAAAACAATAATTATTTTATGGTAAATAATCTTAGAAAAAAATCTCTGAGGTAAAAAAAATTTCGAAAAAAACGATGTTATTTGAATGAAATATACGATTTCTCATATTTAAGTATGTTTACACATCCTATAAATTTGCTTTTATCGCAAAATCATTAGTTCCTACGGCTCATGTAATGTCGAAAACAAGCACCAGCCTATCATAAATTTCACTTTCGTAAAAAAATTGTTTCCCCCCCTGACCCCACTGTGCGACACGAGGATTGGCGAACCTTGAGGTGCTCGACCTTCGTACTTTCGGATTTGTCCGGACAGGGAACGTTCCCACGTCGTGATGGTTTGGCGAACCTCTAGTTCTTTTCTCGTCATTGCCAGACGTCCGTGCCATTGCCAGACGTCCGTGCCATTGCCTTTGTTTTGTTATTTCAACGCATCAAGTTTACGAATCGGACAGTGCCGATAAGTAGCGTATGCTACATAGGCTTATATAAAGTTGAGTGGTGAAATTTGTAAAAAGAAAACGGTGAAACGCAAAAGGTGTTAGTGGATGGTGTCTTTAAATAAAAGTTGGAGAAGGTAATTATAATATACCCAAATATAATACTGAAACTAATTTAAAAAAATAAAAAATTTAAATTAGGCCGATTAGAGAAACTGCATGCAAAGTAACTCCTGTTAAGATTTACTTGTTTGCGGATGACATGCTGAGTAACTTTAAAACTTCCTAAAAGTAACCACAATATTCTTTAATATTTTTCTTTATCTTATACAATACCTTTCTTGTTTTTAATTTCTGATGATATTATCTAGTTTTGATGCGGCTAAGATATAACATGTCTCATTCCAGCAGTAGTGCCTTCAACACATGAAACGCCCAAAGTATTTCCTGGCCATCACCTAATCTTTCTGTCTCACAGCATCAGTAGCAGCAAATATTTATTCGCAATTATAATAGAAACCATCTGCTGTACAGTTTTAAGAAAGTAGAAAGGGGGGGAGTAATAGTTTTTTTCTCTTTCTAAAAGTTGTTTAAATATTAACTGTTATGCTCTTTTTTTATGCACATAATTAGTTTACATAAGTAGAAACATTAATATGGATTCCACAATTAACTCATGGATCTAATGTTGAACAAAAATATAATGCAAGACTTTTCTTCATCTTTTGCTTACTTAATTACATTGAGCATTGAAGAAAAGCATAATGATGATTAAATTATAATCATTTACTTAGAAGGCACTTTGAAATAGCAGTAATTTATTTAACAGAAAAATAATTAAATATACTTGATATTTGTGTTATTACATTACAAATTTATAACTGTTTTATTATTATCAGGATTGGGGTTTGTTGGCAGATAAAAAGCTGCTAAGAAATTAATGTTCGTGTTAAATGTTGAGAAAATTTAGAATAATAATATAAGAACTGTACCTCTTTATTTGTAAAGTTAAAAATATGTATAGAATCAATTTTTGGGATGAGAATCAGAAGCGCTAGGTGCTCTAGGTACTACACAACTATTTCCGAGGAAGGATGAAGCATGTTTTTTGTTTTGGTCCTCTTTGGACTTTGTTTAAAGCTTGTTTGTAACCTTACCTAGCCATTCAAGAAGCATGGTCGTGCCAGCTAGTTTTGTTTAAAGTGAATTTCATCTTTTGTCCATTAAAATGAAAGTGTTTAAGAAAAGTGAAGGGGAAAGAACTCAGAAAAATCTTAAATCAGCAAGATTGATTGTCAGAAATCTTTCTTTTAAGTGTAATGAACAATCGGTGAAAGATCATTTCGGTAAGTTTGGTGAAATAGTTGATATTAAATTGCTCAAAAAAGGTGATAAATTAGTAGGTTGCGGTTTTGTCCAGTTTCAAAATAAATTGAATGCTGCAAAAGCGATTTCAAATCTCAGTGGAAATGATTTCATGGGGCGACCAATTATAGTCGATTGGGCATTGCCTAAAGACAAATTTATTCAGGTATCAAAACCTAATGAAAAGTCTGCAGGTAAAGAACCTGATGTTTCAATTAAGGAAGAAGAACCTGATGATTCAATTAAAGAAGAAGAACCTGAAGATATCTCTATTGGTGGAGTCCCAAAAAATTCTTTCTCTAAGGAAGGACATATCATCTTAGGTAATGTTTCTGGTGCCGATAATGACATTGAATCTTGTTCAGAGGAAAGTGATGAAGAATCCAATTCAGGCAACAGTGATGAAGAATATAATTCAGGCGACAGTGATCAAGAATCTGATGGTGATGCTATTGAAGATAGTTTAAAACGAAAACAAATTAATAATTTCAAAGGAGAAAGGAGTGGAGAACCAGTTTCAAAAAAAATTAAATTAAGTGCTAAGGAAGAAGGGAAACAGAAATTCAGGTATGACGCTAATGATATTTCTGATGGCCGTACCATTTTCATTAAAAACATCCCTTTCTCTGTAAAAGATGATGACCTTATAAAATGTGCTCAAAATATAGGCACTGTCATCTATGCTGTTGTTTGCGTTGATCCGATGACAGAGCATTCTAAAGGAACAGGGTTTGTGAAGTATAAGGATAAATCTGTTGTTGATGAGTTGTTACAAGGAAAATTAATATTAACCATTGATGGTCAAAAGTTGGATCCTCATTTGGCGCTCAAGAAAACCCAGATTGAAGGTTTGAAAGAGAAAAAAACACCTAAGGATAACAGAAATTTATTTCTAGTTAGAGAAGGAGTAATATTAGCAGGTTCTTCTGCGGCAGATGGTGTTTCCGAAGGAGATATGGCTAAAAGGTTGCAGCTAGAAAATTGGAAAACACAAACTTTGAGAAATTTAAATAAATTTGTGTCACCGACACGCTTGGTTATCCACAATTTGCCAGACTTCATAGATGATAATAAATTACGTCAGATTTTTAAAGAACATTCCCCGAAAGGTTCCATAATTAGGGAAGTTCGAATAATGAGAAATTTGAAAGATATAAATGAACATGGTGTTGGAAGATCAAAGGGGTTTGGCTTTGTTAGTTTCACTAAGCATGAACATGCTTTAGAAGCTCTTAGAGCTATAAATAATAACCCAAATATATTTAAAGCTTCAAAGAGACCAATAGTTGGCTTTTCTATTGAAAGCATGATTGCACTCAAGATGATAGAAAAGCGAAAAGAAAAAAGCAAAGATTTATTCAAGAAACCTCAAAAAAATGTTTCCGGGACTAAAGAAGAAATGAAAGTAAGTAAGGGAAATAAATTTGTAAGTTCTAATGGTAATAGCTTGCCAACATTCAGTGGTGATGTGGCAAAGCCAGGAGTGAAGAAAATGAGAACCCGCAAAGAACTTAGTATGCAAGCCAAGTTACACCACACGTCAACTATCAATATAAAAAAATCAAAGAAACAGAAGCAAAACAAATTTTATTACTCAAGAAAACTTAAGAGCAAATTAAAAGGAAAAACAAAATAATTGATTATTTTATTAAATAATAAAATTTAATCAGTTATTAAATTTTTATTTTGAAGTCTGACATATAAGTGTTCCAGGGAATCGTATTTTAAATGTTAAGAGCTTGGTTTGTTGAGCTGACACTTGTTAATGCACCCATTTAGAGATTGTAAAATTTTTCATTTAATCGCATATCTATGTTTTTGTACAGTTATAAAATTTGTGATTGAACGTGTAAATAATTTAAAAATAAATGCAGTTTTGCATATAACTTTAATTATTACCCTTAAGTATTTTTATTTCATTCCATATATTACCAGTTTCCTTGGTCCAGTCCTTTGTTAGTCCATTTATTAAAGTTAATATCTTATATCATCCTTCAAATTAATACTCATAAGAGACACTAGTATAATAATAGTATTAGCATTAAAAAAAAAAAATTTGAGTCTCCTCTCTTAATATATCTTTTTTTATGGCTTGCATTTAGCTTATTTTTGCAACCTCAAGACTATAATTCAGAACAAGGTATGTAAATTTACATGTAAACAATAAAAGGAGCATAATACCACACCTGTGAATGATATCTTTCAATTTTTGGTAATCTATTCCTATATATACGGAATTGGTAACCTTGTAATTATGTAATCTTGTTAATTATGGAAAAACATCATATGTCAATTAATTTGATATTTTTTCCCCTTGGAATAACAAAGTAGGTCAATGATTACCCCCCAAAAAATTGTAGTAATAATACTACTAATAATGCTAATTTTTATACAATATCAGTAGTGGTTACTCATAAGATCAAGATTCCTTTATTTACACCAAACTGTAAATGTAATAGTTCATAAAAAAGCTTGTTCAAGAAAGAAACTTATATTTAATAATATGTAATTTAGTCACCACCAAAAGATATGTTGGGGTGAAGTTGTTCCTTTTGTACAAACATTTATAATTTAAAGATTATTCTTTAATAACAAATATTTGATACTTCCTAATTTTCATCAAATTTTTGAAAAACAAAAATTACGTTAAGTAATGTGTGGAGACTTTTAATTTGGTTAACTACACAAAATTTTGGCTTTGATAGTCACATAAAGTTCCATAACCTGCCAGTAAAAAATTATAACTGTTAAGAGTACCTTTTGAAGGGCCGTTAGTTACAAGAGAATTATTTCAATGTCGAAAATAGATGTGTTACCTAATAAAACTTTTTTGGTTTCCATTTACAATATAGATAGAATAAATAAATAGATAAACACAAGTACATTTTATCATTATGTGTACAATCTGTAAAGGAAATACTTTATTTATGTTCAGTAATTGTTAATATGCACTCGTGAATTTGATTGACTTAGGCAAGTTGGTGAACACCCCTGGTAGTAAAGGCTCTAGGTGCAACTCTGCTAATGGTGCTGAGTTCCAATATTCTCGTATTTTTTCATTCAGTGTGCGAAGCCATATAAAACGCTTTAGAAGATTTTAAAACCTTAAGTACAAATTTAACACCTTACACTTTCAATTATTTATTTAAATTTGAAACAAATATTTTTAATCTAAATAAAATAATCTAGGTAATTTGTAAAAAGATAATTTTTATGTATTTTTTTATTTTAACATTATTAATAACTCCTCATGGATAGAAACAAAATACTATTAAGACTATATTTCTAGAAACAGCGTTATATGCCTGTCTTGCCATTTAAATGACGCCGTCATAAAAATAACTGCATATGAAACTAGTTAGCCATGAAGATAGTTCAATAAGAAACAAGCAACTTTTTGGAGATCATTGGATTCGACTATATGATAAGGAGTACTGAATAGTGTACATTTTTCACTGTGTTTTCTGCGGATGAATAACTTTATTATTAAAAGTTAATCTGGGCTATATATTCTTTTATCGTTCATTTTTGGTCGAAACAAAAGTTATCCAAGATAAACATGGAAACGGACTAGCTTAAATGAGCATTTGTTGTTCTTCTTTATCAGGTCCAGAGAAACTTACTGTCCTCCCTGGTCTCCGTACGGGAACATCAACTAAACACCTCAAGCATAATCATGAGTGACTGATAAAGAACAAAGTATAAATTCACACATATTGTAGTCATTGCATAGAGAGAACTGAGAAGTTCTACTTCATTCTGGTACTGCAATAGAGGTAGTACAAATAATTCAAAATAATGAATATTTTGAGTTATATCGATAATAACAGTAGGTATAGACATCAACACCTCGAAAATAGTTAGTTGTTAGTTAAATTACAATGGGGAGAACCATGGAAAGACCAAGGTTCTCCAATCCTGGCTCAGTAGTTATTTATGATTTAATGTGAATTGTGAAGGACACTTTGAAGACGGTTACACAAAAAATAATATAAGAAAATTTTAGTAATAAAAATAATAAAATATAAGTCAAGTGTGATGGATCCGTCATTTGAAGGTTCCAGTTGTGAAAACGATTTTATGACCACTATCAGAGAACACACAAATTTACAATACCCTGCAGCACTTAATGCGTTGGAAATTAATGTAATCTTGTTATACTGTCCCACAAACAAAATTTTTTTTCCTGATATTAACTGGTAACACTTTAAGTAATGGAACATTAGCAATTTCATGATACAAGGAGAATTTGTCATAGTTTCAACAGTTAATATTTCTTTAGTATGTATATAAATAACAAGTACATTTTAATTGTTAAAATGGATTTCCTAACATCTATATTGATCCATGACATTTTTAAAGCACAAGGGCATTATTTACTTCAATAGATTCTGTAAACTTATCACATGGTTCTCTATTAGGTAAAAGGATAGATGTAATAACTGAAAAGAAGAAAAGCAACTTGGATGAGGGACATGACTTAAGGGTAGTAAGTTATATTAGAGATATATTCAATTTATTTGTTCTCATTATGTATTATTATTGTTGTTTTTATCCTGGATTATAATGTTATTCTCTGGATTTAATTTGTTTTGAGACTCATATAGCAAGTGGAAAGATAGCCTGAATTAAGTTAGAGCAGTCAGCTACAAAAGTGGAGGGAAAAGATGGTCCCTAATTCAATTATAAGAAGAGCAGGCTTTGGGGCCTTCTTTGGATATTCAGTCTGTCGCAAGTGTCCGCATATAAGTACAAGTGTCGCTGTGAATTCCTCGCAATGTGATTGTATTAAAACCTTGTCTTTGGGAAATTATTTTGTGTTCATTATTACCTAGTACGAAGGCGAAAGCTATACTTTTAAACAGTTACGATCGCCACGTCTTTCACCATTCTGCCTGGTCCAGATGTTTAATTTTTGATGTTGCATCGTACCGGTCATAAAACTTATCTAGCCGATCTAATCTAAATTGAAATTGACTATTTATAATGCCAGTTTTAATCACAAAAATTCATTTAAGTATCTAAATTTTTTTGGAGAGGGATACAAGACTGCCATTTAAATATAACATAGTAAAAAGTTTTAATTTATAGAAAATAGAACTTTAATAGTTGAATTCTTATATTTGGAACATTTTTCGAGGTGATATATTATTGACTAAATATTAATATTCTGTTTTTTTATTGCTAAAAGTAATCAGATACTTAGTATCCTTCTTAAAAAGTTCATAGATGTTGACAATTTATATATTATTACAGTTTATGCATTTTAAACTACATTTTTATTTCTAACTGAAATAATCCCATTCAGTTGTTAGTCAAAAGGTATTACTCAATGTTAGTGGCATTAAATTAATCAAAAAGTTATGAATAACACTATAACTAGATTATTATACATTCTCTACTTGTTGTGTTCCTTAAGTAGCTTTTATAGATTTGATGCCAACTTTTAGTTGTATTTATGAACAGATTTAACCCGCCGGGGGAATGTCTCGTCGACCCAGCCACTGACCGGCGGGCGTCAAGAAAGAGATAAATGAATAAACCTGTGGTCTTTGACCTTTGGTGACGTCCTTGTTGGCAGGCAGCTTTAATTGAAGTTTGTTTATTGAGATGCTACTAGGTACATTTTGCAGGGCCCCAGAGACCGTAGTCTGCATGGAAGCGATCCCTTCCAAGGATGTGCTAGTATCAGCGAGACGAAGGCAGAGAAGCCGACTAGGAAGGTGTGGGGTTTGCCGGAGTAAAACATAGCAAGGTTAGGAAAGAGAGGTGCAGAGGTAGTTAAATAAGAAAACCCTGGTTTGAGTAGAGCAACAAGTGCAATTTCAGAGAGAGAGAGAGAGCAGTGTTCACTTTAAGTGTCGAGTTCCAACTGACTGAAAAAGCACAGGCAAGTCATTCCTGCCTACAGCAAATGAAAGGTTTTACTTCGGCCAATCACGGGACTACTACGCCTTCACTCTTAGTCAGCTCTGGTAATGTCGGGATCGTGAATTAATCCTTTCTCTCTAAACTGACGCCGAAGATTTATTGATAAAATATGGAAATATAAGCAGGTGTTTTCTGGTCCGTGAAGAGAGTAACTTCTATTTATTCATGGTAAAGAAGTTGGCACAACAAATGCCATATATTTTTATAATTATATCATTTACATACAGAAATTAAGTATTAAAAAAAGAGCTACTTTGTTTGAGTGCCCAAAGCTTCTTGACCTCTATTGGATAACTTAAACAATATAGCAAATATAAATAACAGGAGCACCGAACAAGAATCTAATAATTGATTTTTGTCTTATTATTGGAAAAATATTCAAATTCTAGTTATATACCTGGAAGCTCTGCTATTATCCTTATGCTGTTGGTAATCAAATCAAATGTATTAACTATAAGTTCTTTATGAACATGTTATTTAATGAAATTGGGATTAATTTTCAAAAGAAATAAAATAAAATTGAGTTTTTCACAGAATTACAAACATATTCTTTTTCCGTTAATGTTTACGGACATTCAACTGTTAGTAAGTGTACATTTACATTTCCCTTTCATATCAAGGAGAGGGGATTGTTTTTTTCATAAATGACATAATGATTTTTTCTTGACAAGATACACACACATACATATATGTGTCACTATCTATGTGCATCATATATATACACTTTACTAATTGTCCTTATGTCAGCTTCTTTAGATAGTGTGTTATGAACATTTATTAATTAATTCCTAGGAGATTCCGATGTTTTGACCTGAGGAGATTCCCAAGCTATTGAACTTTTGTTGCTAGTAGATAAGATGTTTAACATGTATTTGGTTATACTACATCCTAGCTTTGGCCATTATGCTTTAGCACGTTTCTCTTCAAGCTGTGTCAGATTCATAATCAGTTTATTGTCATTCCTGTTTTGACTGTTGTAGCTCTCGAATAGGTTTATTATTTTACAATATTTTATTGCCCCGTACATGAATATAATGCAAAGACGTTTTAGCCCTCTAGCAATACCCTCCCTTGTTTGGCATTTTATTGTTTCACTGTTTGCATGTCTTAAACAATAAGATTGTATTGGTTTTCTAACACAAACCCTATTCCAAACTATTCCTGTTCTTGGTCACTTGCATTTAAATGTTGATTTCATCTGAACATTTTTCCTAGTATCATTCTTTCTGAAACATACTAATACATTTAATTTCAGGAGTGCCATTGGGTCAAGAAACAACATTGGTGCTGGACGAAATCTACAATGGATAAACTATTAATTTAAGATTTAATTCTTTTTTCATTATTATGTAAACATTTAACAGGTACCCAATGTTTGAATTAAAACATTAAATTATCCTCCTAATGGTCCTATAACTATTTAAACATACATTCTTTCAAAATTGGCACTATTTTTCTTTGAAACTAGGTGATCCATGCTTATTTTAATTACTATAAGTGGAATTGAATATCCTTTGGTATTCTTTTGCTGTCAACTGCTCCCTAATAAAGATATATTTCAATTTTTTTATTTATATTATTTCATATGCGATTCAATGAAGACATGTGCTTTGCATGTAGAACTAAAAAATCAGTTCTCTTAAATTCCAGTCCAGCATTTCAGGATTGGTTGGATGTTCATTGTATTAAATATTTACAGAAAAATGCATCAAAATATTTTTTTTATTTTTTAGGATAGAACCGGAGTTTGTGTGGTAAGTTGCATTTTTTCCTGGATTTGGTCTTGGCTAATAATAATTTTTTCAAGATCCCATAAATAAAATAGTAGTAGAGATTTGTAATCAAATATTTATATTTAATTTATGTACAGAATATACTGCCTGATTCCATTTGGTTGTTTAGTACATAGTAAAATTTAGTTAATCTAATATTAATATTGGTGGTTGAATTGAGAGCTATTTTAGTCCTCTCTTTAGGTGCCTTCATTGTCTAAAGTTAAATAATCTTTGTAGAGGAGAGTCTTTTAAAAGAAAAGCTTATATATGAAGTACAAGCAAAACACTGGTATATACAAATATTAATAGTTACGTTACTACATTCTAGTTGGGGTGTGTGGGAACAAGTGTGGTCTGCGGCTAAAGTTGAGACATATTGTATAAGAAAAGGGTAGTTCCAGGAATAGGGAGCGAGGTCTAGGAGGGATGCGGTCGCTTACTTTAAAAAAATAACAGGAAACACCAGTGACTTCCATGAAGTTCTTACAGTGAAAAGAGCTCTTACTCAGGCCGAATCAGTTTGTAACGTAATCAGTGACAGACTGGGCATGATAAACATCAGTGTAAATGGCGGGATGACCGACTACGTATTCTTCTCCCTCCAAAAGGGGAAAAAAAGTCTTGGCAAAATCATATAGTATAGGAGGGAAAGAGAACTCACCAGCTTTCTCAATGTACTGAAGAACGCTGACCTGCACCCGTTGCTTGGTTGTCGTCGGTGGGTGAGTTCATTCGCCGGACACATGTTAAGTTTTTTGACTCATTGCAGCGCCCAACCAACCTAGTGTTTAATACTATGACCCCACCACCCCTCCCGCATCGATGGCAACAGACTGTCAGGGGAAATTAGGTTAAGAATTAGTATGTAAGTTAGTTTTAAGTTTGATCAAAAAAGTAAGTCCCATCACCTTTATTATTAGTCAGTTCAGTCCAGTCACGTATAATGTGTACCATTATACTTGTTTATTCCATTATATAATTTTTATAAAATAACAAAACCTGTATATAATGTAGCGACACTACAGGAAATACAAAAATAATTTGTAAATTGATTCGCCTGAGGATCTATAATTGTATATAATTATCTGTAAACTTAAAGGGGCTATGAAAAAAAAAGAAAAGGAATCAGAACATATGGCAGAGATTTATTTTTAATGACAATTAATAACAAATGACAATAAATAACAAATGACAATTCAAAATAATGGATACTCAAACCAAATTCTGGGATATAAAAAGTAATAAAATAATTTTGTATATAATTTTATGTAGTATACAAAGCAAGTCTATTTTTAATAAAATCTCTCAAAATGTTAAAAAAACTAATCACTTTCAACATCAGAAAATTCTTCAGGTTCGTTAGTATTAAATGCCTGCTTTAATATCGAAGGAGTAGTAATTGTTTTAGCCTTAGCTGCACGCAGTATCTCATTTATCGTTTCGTTTTCATCAATATTAGGTTTCAGGATCTTATTATTTTTTTTTGTATGTTTTTTTGTGTTAACCTTAGCCATTCTCTTGGCAACGTGATTGTTTCTGAAAAAAAATTATAACAAAATTCTTAAAGATATCTTCCTAATTTATAACATCTCTCAATTCTGATTCACGAATTAAGAATGAAATATAAAGATAATTTAAAATGTATTCTAAAAAAAAAAAAATATTTTCCAAAGTACTATACTAAAATAACTATATTAAAGTACTAATACTAAAAAAAAAAAAAATACATTTACTGCCTATATATTTTAAGTATTTTTAATTAACCAAAAAGATCAATTGGGGAGACTAAAGCTCACTACATAAAATATAAAAAATAATGTTTTGAGTCCAATAACGGAATATTTATTACGTCTTAAGCCAGTTTTTTAATGTTAATATTTCAACTATTAACACTTTATTATTTGTTAAAAAGGGGATTTGCAGTGACTAAACCAATGAACTATACAGTACAACTTTGATTATCTGGGCTTTATTGAATGAATCAAATTGTTCTTAAAGGTTGTTTTTTTTTTTCCCTAAAGAAATTTGTTTCATATGTTCGCAAATATAAGTGAGATAACGGACTTACTAGTAATAGTGTTCTTTTACAAAACAATGCACCATCTCACCCATCTGAAACCATTTTAAAAGCAGACGACGGACAAATTTTTTTTTTGTATGTATGTACTTCACATATTCGGTAACATTCAGCTTATGGATCATGGTGTCATAGCTGTTTAAAAACAAGGTACAGAAATAATTTTCTTTGTTTTATTCTTCAACAAAACTGTCCAAAATCCATGATGGATATCTTGAAAATATGGAAGGTAAAACATGCGATTTTTGGAGTTGACCAGCTTATCACATATTTTGAAGATTGAAATTCCGATTATGAAAAAATCATAGCTTTAAGAAGCATAAGAACAGAGGTTAGAAAAATCAAATCTGAGAGTAAAAAACAAAAACTGACAGACTAAAATTTATTTTAATTAAGTTGCAGATGTATTTATTTTTTTCTAAATGTACTTTTTGAAAATAAAAATATAATTGTGAGTTAAAAATTTTAAAAGTTTTTTGTTTATTTACATCAAAGTAAGACTATTTTTCAATAATCCATGTTTTTCGGCTATCCAGGATATTATTATTATGGGTACACTCTCTCCGTCATTACTCCACTAGTTGAAGTTGTACTATAGTATTTATGGTCAAACATATTGCAATATTTACTGAAAGCCTTAAAACAAAAACGAATGAAACTTTTTAAATTATAATTTATTATATCTCAGGAGGGTCCTTGACAACCATAAATTTAACATAAAATTTATAAAAAAAAAAAAAAAAAAAAAAGGACAAACACTGTTTTTGGGTTATTCACAATTTTTCCGTCTCGACTTATCTTATTCCAGCCCAATTAATGTTTTTTATTGATCCTGACACTCCAACTATAATGCTGCCTCAATGTCCTGATGATTCTACTAATCTGAAGAGCAATACTTTTACATATACGTACGGGTAAACACGAGGTAGTTTGATGTATCAGAGTCTACAGGAGGCGACTCTCCCGACATATTTGACGTGAGGGCTCTGATACATCATACTTCCTCGTATTTACCCATACGGATACGTAAAAGCATTGCTCTTTAGATTGGCAGAATATACAGGAGTAAATTGAGGCAGCATTGTATTTGGACCGTCGAGATCACAAAACACAATACTTGGATGGAGCAAGGCAAGCATTTGACAGAAAATTTGTAAAGAGCTCAGAAACAGTAAATGTATGGTAGACAAGGACCCTCCTGAGATGTAATAAGTTATAAGTTTAATTTACATTTTTTTTTAAGGCTATAAGTAAATATTACAGTACATTTTTAAACATAGAATTCAGTTCTTATTTGATATAACAGGACTTACACAAATAAGATAAAATAGTCACAATATATTTCTAAAGAGGTGATTTAGTTCATAATTTATAAAAACAAAGTTCCGTCTCTATAAAAAAGTGTTTGCTTTAAAAGGAAAAAATAGTGGCCGATACTCATATTCATATAAATTATACAGAGGGGTCCAAAAAAATTTATCCACTGTTTAAAAGTCCATAACTTGCCAACTAATTGACGGAGTTGTCTCATTTTTGGTAGTGTAATAGTTTGTAGTTCCGGCAATCGCCATACAAGCGTTGTATTGCATTGTTTTGTTTTGTCAGATGACAGTCGCCAGATAGTTAGTGTTTTATTGTTAGTTGTACCTTGTTACACGAGTAAACATGGCTGGCGTAAGGCTTACATTTGATGAAAGGAAGTCTGTTTAAAGTGGTATTTTAAGTACGAAAACATTAATGAGGTTCAACGGCAATGGCGAAATGTGTATCAAACAGAGCCACCGACACGTTTAACGATTCGTCGCATTCGAGACAAATTTGAAGCCGAAGGCTGTGTTAAAGATGTACACAAACAACGATCTGGACGACCTGTAACAGTAACAAGTCCATTTAACTCCCATCTGGTGTTACAACAATTCACTCGCTCACCACAGTAGTCTGTGAGACAGTGTGCCCGTGAAACTGGAGTGAGTCGCTCAAGTGTTCGGCAAATTTTGATAACTTTTAAGTTGGACTTTAAGCTACACTTTCACCAAAAATGAGACAACTCCGTCAATTAGTTTGCAAGTTATGGACTGTTAACCAGTGGATACATTTTTTTGGACCCCTCTGTATAATTCTTGCTTGGTTTATAAATAGTGAAATTTAGTTGAAGTATGGATCCCTCCCATAGGTCCTGGATTACTGATCTATATCTTTTCTTTGGGTAAATACAATTGAATATCCATAGAATAAATAGTCTTTATAAATGTGCCGCAGAAATTTCAGTATAATTAGCAATATAATTTTTGTTTGTTTATAATGTTGTTTTGTGGAATCATCTTCTTCTGTGAGGTCAAGAATTGATATTTGTTTCATGCAAGAATATTAAAAACGTCATCTAGACAACCCTCTATTTTAATTCAAATGGGATTACGTCGGATAGATAAAGATACTTTTACTTAAAGGCTTCACTTACACCACTACAGCTCCAAGATCATCAAAAGAGGTATTAACAGATGAATTATTATCACTTTTATTTCCGTACACATTGTCAAACATATTAGTTGGTGGTGTGTATCTTCCTTGGATTACATTTTTTTTTATGGAACTAAGTAGACCGTTTGGTGTCATTGACTAAAACAAAAAAACAAATTTACAATAAGTAGTAGAAAATTTCAAAATAAAAATAAGAGTGGATGAGTTTGTTGGGAGATCAGCTTAGGTTGATGAAAGAGACATGCTAGATTATCATCAAATTTATTTATGGATGTTTCGACATGCTAAGGATATCTGCACCAGGTCCCTTGTGTGAGGCATCGGTTCACACTTTCGGTATGAATTAAGTAGTCAACATCTCTCTCCAACCAATCACACTAGAACATTATGCAGACATACACAGTACGTACAAATGTTGTAATAATAAATTTAACAAAAATACATCATCTCCCTTTTATCAGCCCAAGCCAATATGCCAACAAACACATCCACTCATATAAATTCACTGCCAATAAAAATAAAAATACCCATAGTGAGCTATCATGCGATATGGCCAGCTAACTGGTCTGGAATATAAGAAATAATTTAATACCACAATATTCTTTGAGTCAAGAAAATTATAAAAATGATAATATGAACAACTTTTTACTTATAATTAGTAACAAATGTTTAACTACTCATGAGTCAATTTAATATACGTCATATATAAATGATTTATTATTTATGTTTTTATAGATGTAGGCCACAAACAAGGCTCAGTTATTTTAACTAAATGGAAGTCTGCCTTAAGTCCCAATGGAATCATAAGCAGTAATTTATATTGTTAGTCCAAAGTACATGTCACAAGATATTGAATGAATGTTCTATAAAAGTTAGATTTTAACTTACCGATTGTGGAAGAAGAAATAAAGATTCATCACCCAATAGTTCTGAAAAAGGTCCCCGATCGTCTTTACCTTCATCTAAACATTTATATATAAAAAAAAAAATTATAAGGTAGCATTGTGTTGGATATAATTTTTGAAAAAAAGAATTTTTCAGCATTTTATAAATTTTAAAATATAATTTAATAAAATAAAATAAAATTTTAAAAATTGCCATCAACAGCAGGTACAAACATGTCCGAACCCAAGTCATACAAAACACATGCTCTTGATATAGTAACAATATTATTTGTCTGCATTATAACAATCAACCCATAATTACTTACCAAAACCCCTAAGTTTTGTGTTACTGCACATTTAAATAACTTTCTTTTTTAGTTATAAAAATTATAAATGAATATTTTTGTACACGTGTTTATACCTAAATTAATCCTTTTGCACACTTGAATGGTTTTAGATGGATATGCCAGAAGAAAATTAATTAGCATCACTTCCATGTTCTCCTCAAGAAAATAGCATACTAAATTATATGAATTATGAGACTTGGGTTGGACTCCCGACTCCCAAAACATCTGGTTAAGAAAAACTAAATTAAAGTTGAGAGGTAACAGTTCCAACCACACTAATACCTCAGTCTCATCTATCTACTACTTCAACCTTCAAGAGGTGTTTCTCCATGGGTGGTTTAAGACAAATGAGTCCATTATTGTTTATTTAGAGCAAATCTACTGTTTTGGGGAATAAGCAAGTCTAAAATTATTATATTTTCAGGGTAACAGCTTTCAACTTAGCAACTTGCTGAAAATTATGTGTGTGATAAAAATTAAATAATTTTGCATCATTAAGGGCCCAGGTTATAAGAGAAAAATAAGTGGGTAAAGAGAGGGTCTGTCTGATTTGTAAGGTTCCTAACCAATTCAAAAAATATTGCTACATTGCAAATGGTACCACGCAATAATAAAACAAAGCAAAACTACTAGTGAATTACCACAGCCCTAGTTTACATCCTTAGGTCTCAATATTAATTCTAAATAAGCAAATCTAAAAAATAAAAAAATAAAAAAAATAAATAAATAAAAACAATATATTTCTCACCATTTATGAAATCTTTGTTGTTTACATTTTGCAGATCGTGCTGAAATTAAATAATATTAATCAGTTTGAGAAATGCAGACATAATAGAAAAAAATATATCTAATAATTCCATAGTAAAAGAATCAATCCACAAAATTTTGTCGGCCAAAAGTTCATTAAAAAAAATAAGCTAGAAGAAAAAAAACCTCAACGACAATGTTAGAATCTACGTAAAACTAATTTGAAACAGCGTACAACTTTTTTGAAAAAAGTGGACCTACAACCCCCAATATAACCCATAGTTATTAGCCAGATTTTTGTGCAGTAAAAAACTCAAAATTTGCAAAATTGCCCAATAAAAAAATCAAAGGAGTAAAATCATTGCTGTACCAACTTCTTCACCATGAATAAATAAAAGTTTCTCTCTTCTCAGCTCAGAAAATAAGCGCCTACGTTTCCATATTTTAATAATAAGAACTTTAGGTGTCAGCTAAGAGGGAAAACTAGTGCATGACACAGCTGAAGCTCACTAGAGGCGCGGCAGGTGTCTCCCCGCCTCTGACCTACCTATATAAGGCCGAGATTAGTGGCTTTTTCCCATACACTCGGAACCCGGCACCTGAAGTGATCACTGCTCTCTCTCTCTCTGCACTGGCACTTGCTGCTCTACTTGAACCATGGGTTTCTTATTGAACTACCTCTGCATCTCTTTCCTAACCTCGCTCGCTATGTTTTAGTCCAGTGTTGTCTGACCCCACACCTTCCTAGTGGGATTCTCTGCCTTTGTCTCGCTAAAACTAGCACCTCCTTGGAAGAGATCTCTTTCTTGCGGACGACGGTTTCTGGGACCCTACACCTTTACCTAGTAGCGTCTCCTCCAGCGATTCAGTCTTCCTCTCTCCGGTTCACACTCACCTTTGGGATCCGGACTGTTTTCGCCTACCCTTAGAGGTATCTAGGTATCTATACTCGGTTGAGTATGAATTTGTGGTCATTCCAAGACCACATAAACTACCCATAATACCTACCCTGTTCCTCTTCTCCTGAACATAGTGCACTGTCGGGGCACACATGCTAAGATCTTATGGAGTCAGATCAATACGAATAAAGCTGTCCCCCGCCTAGGCCACCAGGAAAGGTCAAAGACCACAGGTCCACCCATTTTATCTCTTTCTTGACGCCCGTCGGACAGCGGCCAGGTTGTGGATTAAAGCAGTCATTCAATTATTTTAAGCAAATGTAGCCAACGTGTTTTTTTCAATTGCTGAGTTAAATATTGCATTTAAAACTCTTCCCTATATAGTCATAATTGGTACTCAATAGGACTTTGAATAAAATTTACAAAGGTGTCGCTGTGTGATTTCCGGATGAAGAATTTCAACAAGATTAAAAATTTAAAAAGCCTTTTTATCAACATTGGTGATATGTAATGGTCTATTTTTTCCTTGATATTAATAACCGCCAAATTAAAGACACCTTCATTTTGAACTCAAACTAACCCGCAATACATGCTAAAAACACCTTAAGGATAGTCAATACTACCCTGATTTTTTTCAGAATTTTTGTAATACTTTGATTTTTTTAGAAAACTTCAAAGGGGGTGTGGTATGGAAAAATTGCCAATTTTTCCAAAAAAAATCTGAAAAAATTCTCTATTATATTATATAACAAGCTATTATAAAACTAGTTTTTCGATATTCCCTTTAATAACATTTTTATAACCAATAATTATATCTAATAACAATTAAAGTCAGTTGCGCCTTCATTTTGAGCTCATACTAACCCAGAATACTTGTGTGTGTATTGCAGTTTAGGATGAATCTGAAATGAAGGGCAACGGTCTTTAATTGGCTATTAACACATTATTAAAAGGAATATTATCAAGCTGATAAAGGCTAAATGCAAGCAAACAAAATGTGCAATAACACAGAAATCTTGTCTCCAGACAATAGCCAAAGAAAGAATATACTGTCAGGGTAGAGCCTAGATATTGAAGACTGGGTTTGAGTACCGATACAGCAAGTGTATTTTTTCTTTGGATGTTTTTAATTTTTAAAAGTAGTGGGATCTACAACACCACTAAATTTTCTTATATGTTTTTGTGCCCTTTGATTCCTAAGGAACATTCAGAACTTACAAAATCACTCCATAATTCCGATCCTCTGCCAGCCTCTTAACCTCTCCTTGGCCCGCCAAGAAGACAGTCTTGGCTTTTCAGCATGATTCTTGCCTTGCAGGTTCCCCTTGATGGCCTGCCGACTCAGGTTATCTATCTCTACTTTCTCAGAGTGTGTCCAAGCCAGCTGAATTCGTTTTTAGTCCTGTCGTTTGCCACAGCTCACAGGCCACCCTTCCCACCCATCAGAATCCTAGGTAAACACTGAAGTGATTTATTTATAAATCTTGTAGTCTAGTTAACATGTTTCTTGCGAGCTTCCTTCACATTTGTCCGAAGAATTATCTACTGTAGAGGGATCTTTTTGGTCAACCAAATGTTTTTCAGCAGAGCAAAGACTCCTTTTGCGTTATTTACTCTTGAAAGTATATCCTCCCTACCCTCCCAAGATAAGTTAAACAGCATACTTTAGATTTTTCACCAGCAAGTGTGACATCCTACACATTTTCTTGAATCTAATCTTAAGTTCTCTGGTCTTCGCTACATTTATTCTCATGCCTATTTGGTGGCTTCTTCATTGAAATTTTCAGACTTCAAGAGGCCTTTTCAGAGAAGAACAGTTCAGATGCTGATATAAACACTCTGTGAACGTAGATATTGGGAGGTCCTAGGTATGAGTCCCAGTCCCTTTACTAGTTAATGATTAACTCCTTACTGAGTTAACTGACTTGAAAGTCAAAATTAATGATGTTAAATCATCTAAATATGAAATCTTTTAAAGCATGAACTTTTGTTCATCATGCAGATTACTCAATACACTAACTAACAATGACAGTTTTTTTCTCCAAATGAGTTCTTTTTTTTCTTCTGTTTTTACCCACTGAATGTTTAAAAGTTAAACAAACTACTGGAATTTAATTGTTGCCTCTGAAGGGAATGTACTAAACTCTAAACCCAATTGCTTAATTTGAAATGACTACGAGTTTTCTATAGTTAAAAAAAAAAAGTTACTTACAGATTTAGCAGGTTTTTTATTTATCTTCTTTTTAAGTTTCAGGTCTTCTTTATTTTTTTTGGTTTCCTACAATACAAAAAAAGTAGTAATAAAGAATTTCACAAAAAAACATATTCTTAGGTTTTAAATACACTTGAACAAATATAAATAGTAACGATTTATTTTTCTACCACAAGGCCCATTTTAGTCTTTTGGGTTGTTCCTGAATTTGGCAGGGGGGGGGGTGCAAACTTTAATAACTACTGATGGCTTTTACAATTCCGTCAATTGACCACCCAGGGAAAAAATAGACAACTATTGGGTTACCAAGCCTGAAGCTCTATTTTCTAACAGGAACAAGGCAGGGTGGTCTTTCTTTCATCTGTATGTATGTTCTATGATAGCAGCTGTGAAAATAATGCGATTGATTTCAAATTTGAAAGGTTTATTTCACAACATCTCGGATTATGCTGATTGAAAAAATCCGCTAGCTTTTAAGATTTCTTGCATGACAGCTCTTAATCTTAAAAGTTGTGATTTTACCCCAATGATTTGCTCTTTAGCACAATAGTAGTCTTGTATCTAATACGACTTTCTATGAGTGATATGGTTTAAGTAATAAAATAAAAAAACATGAAAAAGAACAAAACAATTTATCACCTAAGAGGCCTTGAAATGCATGTTGGTCTAAAATACAAAAAGTAGTTTTTATCAAAATTGTGTAAATGTAAACTATTTAAGAAATTGACATAACCAATACCTCATGTGACTCGTGGATATGGTTGTTTCAGTTTATATAATCGACTTTTATTTTATTTACATACTATAATATTATTTTTAAGGAATAGTTGGAGAGAAGTTTATTGCATAAAATATTAAATAAATTATAAAAAGCTTAATTTTAAACAAGTGATATACTAGAGAGAGCAGTTTTTTATAGATACTTAAAAGGAGATGCGAGTTGTTCATAATTGCTGGGGAAGAGAGGTGTGTTGATGACACTTTTGTGCAGTTTCCGGATGATCAAACATATTTGATGAGAGAACTCTCATAACTCTTATTTCTTCATATTACCTCGTATCGTCCTATGCTACCTTATCACCTAATACATCATATTTCGATATTTACGGAGTCTATAGGAGGCCATTGAGGCAGCATTGAATTGGAGCGTCGGATTCATTTTAATTTTTATTTTGTGAAAATGTTTGGTAGACAAGGACCCTTGTGAGATATAATAAATTATATGTTAAATTTACATTTTTTTAAAGGCTATAAATAAATATTACAGTACATTTTTTAACATAGAATTCAGTTCATATTTGATATAACAGGACTTAAGTAGATAAGAAAAAAATAAAAGGAGGCCACTGATGGGAGTCGACTAGTTTATAGTTTATATCATTGTTTCAAAATCAGTTTTCAGTGGATGTTTTTCTCTTTGGTTTCGTTATTTTTTAAAATACAACAATAACGTTAAATCAATATTTAACAGATAAAAATTATATTTATATTATATTAATCTAGATGAGCTCTTAGAATCAAGGTTAGGAGATGATTAAGGGTCGGTTTTCAAGAGACTGAAGAACACAAAAGCATATTTGCTATTGGAGTGAAGCACAGCAAGGCTGTCTGTGCATTCTAATTCCTTAAACAGGCTCGATCAGCATTACTAACCAATCAAGATTGAAAAGTATCTTTTACATAATTAATGGCTTGTGGTTTTATGATGCTAATAAGTAATTTTAAAAGGGAAAAAATAAAGTCCATTAACATTTTAATGGACTTTATTTTTATATCAGGTGAATTATAGTTATTCTCGCTAATTCTAAAGCATTATTCATTTTAATTGATGTAAGTAAACATCAACATGAGCCTTTTATATTCATTAAACAAATTTATTCTCACAGTTGCATTTGTGATTCCTATGAAATTGTGACTAATGGTGATTCAACTTTACTATCAAACAAGTCTGTTCTAATGGAAGATGAAATTAAGTCAATCTTACACGGCCTGAACTTTAGAGTTGCCTAAAAACGCCTATTGAGAGGGCTGTCCAAAAGTAATATGAGACAGGACTGAATGCACAAGGAAACCAGGATCGAGACGGCTGAGGGTACCAGAACTTCAGGATGATTGATTCATGAAGATACAAGCTCTTTAAAAAAGCTGACTTCAAACAGTCCATGGTATGATGATGGCCAGTGGTGAGACAGTTCGTATAAGACTTGCTGAAATGAGGACAAAAGCTCATCTTAGATAATTGGAAACCCTGCCTGGAGTTTACTAGAGAACACCGTCATCGGAATAAAAATGAGTGGAAAAATGTATTGTTTATTGGCGAGTCTCGTTTCACTTTCCTTGCACCTGACAGGTGTTTTAAAGTTTATCAAAGGCCTAGAATATTTCCAAAAGAATTCAATTCGGTTATGGTCCAGTAATTTTTCTTTGAATGCAAAAACAGAACCTCATGTCTTTAATAGAAAATCATTAAAAGAAATTTTATTTAAAAGATTATGTGATACCAACTTTTATTTATAGCGCCATTTATTTATTAGTTTTCATTTATAATACACAATAATGCCAGTCCATATGTCACTGGAAGTGTAGTATCTTTGGCAAGTTGATATTCAAACTCTTGAGCAACTCGTGGCCCTATCGAACACTTTAGGAATGAGCTTGGTAAACGTGTAGCAACTTAATTACGAGTATGCCAAGAAGACTGGATGAAGTAATCAAGGCAAGAGCTGGAAATACTGATTATTAATAGTAAGACATAAAAAAAAATTTGTTATTTCAGTTTTTGGAAGGAAAAAATACTTTTTTGATTAAAGTGGTTTGTTTTATCTTTCATCACCTCTAGTCCAAAGTTTTTAAATAAATATTGATAGCAAACAAATAAAAAATTTTGTGTCCCAAATTTTTTATGGAGTATTTTATATTCTTATTAATTTTTGACCCACGCTTATGAATCAGAAAATGTTTACTTCTCCTTAAAATTATATAACACGTAATACATTTTAGTGTTTTGTTAACTTAGTAATATAAAGAAAAAAACTTTAATGAAACTTAAATAATTTATTAAATCTCAAGAGGGTCCTTGGCAATCAAGCATTTACATGAAATTATACATACTATTTTTGCTTTTTTCATAAATTTTCCACTGAATGCTTGCCTTGCTCCATCCCAGTATTTTGTTTTGATCCTGACGCTCCAAACACAATGCTCCCTCAATGGCCTCCTGTAGACTCCGCCAATATGCAAATATGATGTATGAGCTAATACAAAGTATGAGAGCCCTCATGTCAAATATATTTGATCATCCGTAAATTTCACAAAATCATGTGCATATGTTGATGAACATATCTTTTCTCAAAACAATTCCAACCTCTGATTTATAGCATCTCTAAACAAATGCAGTAACAGCTTTTCTCACAGCTGTTCATTCCAATTACTGACATACTTCCGAGCTGTTTCATTCACTTTTTATAATTTATTTTATATAATAAATTAATCCTCTTAATTTACTACTTAAAAATAACATTACAACATATACAGATATGACATAATTTATCGATTAAATCAATTTCTTCATGAATCTGATATAGAAAGAATAATTATTATTTTTGTACACCAATTTATTTTATTAACAGAAAACTTTTCATTTTCTATCGGCAGCTTGGGGTATTGAGGCGTTACAAGTTCAATATTCTTTCGAAGGATTTATTTGTGAAAATTTATGGCCATTTATTTATTTAAGTATATTATATTCATGCCAAATCAAAGTTAGTGTACAAGTAGTAGTGGGACATCCGTGTAGGCAAGAGATTCGACTAATAAGCTTGCTAGGGCGCAATAATTTTATTAGTACTAACAGTTGCCTTATGATAAAATCCTTCCAATTTAAATTCAATTTTATACCACATGAAAATTTCATCTGGTTTTCATATTTTACTATCTTCAAAAAGTAGCTTTAAATTACATAAACTTGGAAAATATAAGAAAACATAAAAATAAGGCCTACGCCTAAGAAGGCCATTTCTTTCACTTCACCTTTAGCCTTCGGAGAATTTTATTATAGACCGACAATATAATTTACAAACGCTAGTGAGAAGACATCATTTATGCGAAAAAGTTGTAGTAGAAACTATGCTACTTACTACTACTCAAAAAAATTCTGGTTATGAAAAAAAAAAAAAAAAAACCAATGAAACCCTAATTAAGACATATTTCAACCGCTTATTCAAAAGGATAAGTGATAAATAAAACTGGTAATTGTTTCATAAGAACAAAATAGATAAAAGAAATTGAAAATATGATATCTTACAGTATTTTCATTATCTTTTGATTTGGAGTCAATTGGAGATTTCCCTTTCCTTTCCTGAACATTTTTGCGACCCTTCTAAAATTAAAAAGGAAATGATTATGACATACCAACAGCTGAAATATACTTATAACATGAGTGATAATAATACATCGGTGTAATTTTCTTTAGTTATTACATAAAATAGGTAAAATGAACGTGTTCAATCTTATTTCGTAGGATTTATTTATATAAAATTTAAGGCCATGTATTCATTTAAGTATATATTCAGGCCGAGTAAAAGTGAGTGTAGTAGTAGGATATCCGTGTAGGCAAGAAATTCGTCTAATAAGCTTGCTAGGGCGCAATAATTTTATTAGTACTAATAGTTACCTTATAATAAAATCCTTCCAATTTAAATTCAATTTTATACCACATGAAAATTTCATCTGGTTTTCATATTTGACTATCTTCAAAATTTAGCTTTAAATTAAATAAACTTGGAACATATGAGAAAATATCAAAATAAGGCTTATGCCTACGAAGGCCATTTCTTTTACTTCACCTTTAGCCATTGCAGAATTTTATTATAGCCGACGATATAATTTACAAACACCCGTGAGAAGACATCATTTACGGGAAAAAGTTGTAGTAGAAACTATACTACAACACAAGAAAATTCAGGTTTAAAAAAAAAACAATGAAACCCTAACTAAGACATCTTTCAACAGCTTATTAAAAAGGACGAGTGATAAATAAATCTGATAAATGTTTCTAAAGAATAAAATCGATATAACAAATGGAAAATATGTTAACTTACAGTATTTTCATTATCTTTTGATTTGGTGTCAATTGGAGATTTCCCTTTCCTTTCCTGAACATTTTTGCGACCCTTCTAAAAATTAAAAAGGAAATTATTATGACATACCAACAGCTGAAATATACTTATAATACATGAATGAATTGTTCTTTGGGTATTGCATAAAATGGGTAAAATTAAGGTGTTCAATATTGTTTCGTTGGATTTATTTATATAAAATTTAAGACCATGTATTCATTTAAGTATATACTCAGGCCGAATAAAAGTGAGTGTAGTAGTTGGATATCCGTCTAGTCTAGGCGAGAGATTCAACTAATAAGCTTTCTAGGGCGCAATAATTTTATTAGTGCTAATAGTTACCTTACAATAAAATCCTTTTATTTTAAATTCAATTTTATGCCACATGAAAATTTCATCTGGTTTTCATATTTTACTATCTTCAAAAAGTAGCTTTAAATTAAATAAACTTGGAAAATATAAGAAAACATAAAAATAAGGCCTAACCCTACGAAGGCCGTGTCTTTCACTTCACCTTTAGCCTTTGGAGAATTTTATTACATACCGACAATATTATTTACAAATGGCAGTGAGAAGACATCATTCATGCGAAAAAGTTGTAGTAGAAACTATGCTACTTACTACTACTCAAAAATATTCTGGTTATGAAAAAAAAAAAACCAATGAAACCCTAATTAAGACATCTTTCAATCGCTTATTCAAAAGGATAAGTGATAAATAAAACTGGTAATTGTTTCATAAGAACAAAATAGATAAATGAAATTGTAAATATACTAACTTACAGTATTTTCATTATCTTTTGATTTGGAGTCAATTGGAGATTTCCCTTTCCTTTCCTGAACATTTTTGCGACCCTTCTAAAATTAAAAAGGAAATGATTATGACATACCAACAGCTGAAATATACTTATAACATGAGTGATAATAATACAAGAGTGAATTGTTCTTTGGGTATTGCATAAAATAGGTATAATTAAGGTGTTCCAAATTCTTTCATAGGATTTATTTGTGAAAATTTATGGCGATATATTCATTTAAGTATATATTCAGGCCGAATTAAAGTGAGTGTAGTAGTAGGATATCCGTCTAGTCTAGGCAAGAGATTCAACTAATAAGCTTTCTAGGGCGCAATAATTTTATTAGTAGTAATAGTTACCTTATAATAAAATCCTTTTATTTTAAATTCAATTTTATACAACATGAAAATTTCATTTGGTTTCCATATTTTACTATCTTCAAAAAGTTGTAGTAGAAACTATACTACTAACTACTACACAAAAAAATTCTGGTTTTGAATAAAAACAAAACAATGAAACCCTAATTAAAACATCTTTCAACAGCTTATTAAAAAGGATAAGTGATAAATAAAACTGATAATTGTTTCTAAAGAATAAAATAGATAAAACAAATTGAAAATATGCTAAATTACAGTATTTTCATTATCCTTTGATTTGGAGTCAATTGGAGATTTCCCTTTCCTTTCTTGAACATTTTTGCGACCCTTCTAAAAATTAAAAAGGAAATGATTACAACAAACCAACAGCTGAAATATACTTATTTTATATTATACATAAGTGAATTGTACTTTGGGTATTACATGAAATAGATAAAATGAAGGTGTTCAATATTCTTTTGTAGGATTTATTTATGTAAAATTTAAGGCCATGTATTCATTTAAGTATATATTTAGGCCGAATAAAAGTGAGTGTAGTAGTAGGATATCTGTAATAGGTATAGGTAGGCAAGAGATTCAACTAATAAGCTCGCCTAGGACATTAGAATTTTATTATTACTAATATCTTGGGCTATTGAGGTGTAACAAGTTCAATATTCTTTCGTAGGATTTATTTGTGAAAATTTATCGCCATGTATTTATTTAAGTATTGTTGTGATATTTTAATGTTGCGATTTTTGAGATAAACTCGAAAAAAAGTGAGCGTTGATGAGCAATGTACGACTCGTGTACCACGATTCACGAGTGTTTACACACTACTCGTTGCGTGTGTCTACCATAAATATTTATAATAAAAATAAGATCAATAATTAAATATAAATATTAATATTTATATAACTTCAAACAAGAAAAGTAAGCATATATGAGCCAAAGAGTATTGAACAACCAAAGAGATCAAGAGATCAAGATCGCAGCGAAAGGACTGGCGATCTGACCCGGCATGAGGCCAAAAAGTCACTCTTTCATCGGAGACCGAGGAGACGAGACCTAGGTAGCAACCCACGCTAAGGCACGGTTACTGCCTCGTGGTGCATCAGAGAAGACCGGCCCCAGACTTTCACCCGGCACAAGAACAAAGGACGCTCAAGAAGACGATCCGGACCACGCTATGCACAAGACAAAGAATAATGCACCGCCCGAAACACAACAAATAAGCTGGCCAGTATGACGTTTAGTAGTAATTAAGGTACAATTTTAAGTTAAATTTAATAATGTTATTTTATTACGTACGTATTTCATTTGTATATTAATTTTAAATCAATTTGTGAAAATAAACAATTATTCCTATTGCCAGAATTATCCTATTTTTATTAACAGAACCTTAAGATAAAGTAAAAGTTATATATAAAGATTAAAAATAAAATATAAATTATATAAAAAATATATAATTTAAATATATGAATAATAAATATCATAATAGTATATATTCATGCCAAATCAAAGTTAGTGTAGTAGTAGGCTATCCAACTGGGCAAGAGATTCGACTAATAAGCTAGCTAGGGGCGCAATAATTTTATTAGTACTAATAGTTACCTTATAATAAAATCCTTCCAATTTAAATTCAATTTTATACCACATGAAAATTTCATCTGGTTTTCATATTTTACTATCTTCAAAATGTAGCTTTAAATTAAATAAACTTGGAACATATAAGAAAATATAAAAATAAGGCTTATGCCTACTAAGGCCATTTCTTTTACTTCACTTTTAGCCCCCATTGTCTAATTTTATTACAACACGACGATATAATTTACAAACTCCCGCGAGAAGACATCATTTAGTTGTAGTAGAAACTATATTACTACTTACTACTACAAAAAAAATTCTGGTTTTAAAAAAAACAAAACAATGAAACCCTAACTAAGACATCTTTCAACAGCTTATTAAAAAGGATAAGTGATAAATAAAGCTGATAAATGTTTCTAAAGAATAAAATAGATAAAACAAATTGAAAATATGCTAACTTACAGTATTTTCATTATCTTTTGATTTGGAGTCAATTGGAGATTTCCCTTTCCTTTCCTGAACACTTTTGCGACCCTTCTAAAAATTAAAAAGGAAATGATTATGACATACCAACAGCTGAAATATACTTATAATAATACATGAGTGAATTGTTCTTTGGGAATTACATAAAATGGGTAAAATTAAGGTGTTCAATATTATTTTGTAAGATTTATTCATGTAAAATTTAAGGCCATGTATTTAATTAAGTATATATTCAGGCCGAATCAAAGTGAGTATAGTAGTAGTAGTAGTAGTATATCCGTCTAGGTAAGAGATTCGACTAATAACCTTGACCTTGCTAGGGAGCAAGAGTTTTATAATTTTACCTTTAATAGAGATAGTAATAGTGAACTCTATAATAAACTATACTTTTTTTCATTATTTACAACATTGGAACTAATAATCAAAAGGTATTTTTACAAATTCCAGGAACAGATAAAACAAAAACCTTTTAGAACCTAAAAAACAACACTGATAAATTTTACACAGAACACAATCTGTTAATTGACCGCTATATTAAGCGAAGAATATAGACACCATTTTTTTCACTTATTTTACGTCTCTTTTTTATTTTTTTGCTAAGTGGTTTTTAGGAGATAGTACCTCTCGGCTGAGTGATTTATTTGAATCTACATCCAACAGTTATACTACATGTACTAATTTATACTTTATCAATGATATAAGAAAATATATCGGAACAATATTTCCGGAAGGAAAAAATAATTCCTCATCACTTTTCTGAGTCTGGTAATGTCCGACTGAGCTACGCCACTTTTATGTAGTCAATTACTTCAATGAATTTGTAGACAGTTCTATATTTTTTGAGTAGTTCACATATTTAGGTTAAGGCCACTATCTGTTTGTCAGTGTAATTTTCAATAATTCATTTATTTCTTGGTCCGCCCAGACGTTATGAGTGTGCATATAAGGTAGGTTTGTTCAGTTTCGACTGAAGTACAATTTTTGTACAAATTGAAGTAGCCTGAATTGGCGTGAATAACTTTTGGTTGGTCTATACCAGTGTCTGTTTAGGATTTGGGTGGTTTAAATTTCTGCTTATGTCTGGAAAATAGTCATGTAGTTCACTTCTTTTTAATCGTTTTTGTCCATTGTGTAATAAAAATACAATGAATTGTATGTACAATACAGTCACATACAATGGAAAATCTAATACAATATTGTTTATTATATTGTGCAGTGATTATTGTTATACTAATGATCATACAATCATTTGTCCATTGACTATCCCAATTGTCCAGCGATTATTGCCTTTCTAATTATCATATAAACGTTTTTGTCCATTGACTATCCCAAACATGCAGTGATTATTGTCATACAATTGCTTATGGTACTCAACAGTGCAAGTAAGGTAAATCTTGGTCTTTTGCTATAAGTTTTGCATGTTTGTCTCCTGTCTCATTTCCTGTATTTCCTACATCTTTAATATAAAGTTATTTTTTTCAGTAGGGGGTGACTTTGACAATGAGTTACCAACAATAAGCAAAATTAACAATTACAGTTTCAAGTGATAACATAAAAATTAACCCTTCCCTCTCATGAAGCATAGGACCTTAGCAGACTACCAACAGCTGCCCTGGTTTAGCCCTAGTGCCTTAAAACTTTAATCAGGCTTATCACAATTTATAAGCTCTAGAGATGAGTTTATAGCTTGTAATTTATAATTTATATTTTTTTTAAAAAATCAGGAGGTAGGTAGCACAGCTAAATTTTATCCAGCAGACAATCAATTAAAATTAACCCATAAACTGCGAAAAGCCACTTTAATGACTTAGGTGCACCAGGCCCTCTGTGCATGAAGCCACTGTAATGGCTTTGATAGTTTAACATCTAACTGTGAGAAACCACTGTGGTGGGAGCGCCATGAACCCATGTCAATGTTTTTGAAAGATTTGTACACTTGAACGTGAGAGAGCATATTGTTGGCTTAGGAGTAAATGTGACAAATTCACAGTGGGTAACCATTTTTTTTTTTAAAAGCTGATATTTGTGCTAAACTATTAAAAAATACACCCTCTTTTAGAGGTAAAACTGTTGAAGTACAATTGAAACATTAGTTTGACATTGAATATTTTACCTCTTTAAAATTTTCCTTTCCCCCAGATTATTTAAAATTAAAACTAACTAAATGGCATTTAGTCAAATTGGACTTGGTAATTTTACTTCTAAGACAATGATATATATCATGCATAGTTTGGTTTGGCTCTCTTGGAGAACAGATGTCCTTAGTGAGCTTATTTTTGTGAATAATTAAAATTTTTTATATTATATATTACTATGAGTGGAAGTTAAGGTTCGGACGTCGTAGGCAGCCAGCCTAATCCTTAAGTCATCGGGATGTAAACATCCCGAATGTATTTAGAGAGGCTTTAAAAGGCTCAAATAAAAACAGTCTTGTGACAACTCAGTTCAGTAACTACATTCAACCTCTTTCCTTTTTCTTCACGTTTTCGTTGACGATCATTAACTGGTGCCGAAACTCGGGAGCGGAGTGGGTTCGAGTCATTAACGTGCGAGTTGGTTTTTGTTTTTTTTTCCTTCTTATCCACTTTCGTGTGATTTAATTAAAGTAGGTAATGGTGGAATTGCGGCCGGCAGCGTTTGAAGTTCCACAGTTACCTAAAGAAACCATGGCTGAAGCCCATGCGAACTCACTGGCATGGATGAAGGTGCGGGCAGTGACGTCACAGGACATGAGGAAAATGATCTCAGACCTCGAAAAATTTTCTGGGGAAATAGGTGAGTTGAATCATTTTCTAAAAGGTGGAGATAGGATTATGGAGAGGATACAAGCCAAGATGGACGAAGGGTTACTTGACCCAGGTGACGCTAAGTCAATAAAGGCAGACCTGGTGTGCAGGGTGAAAAGGAAGGTGCTGAACCTGATACAGGCGGACGAGGAAACCCCATGGGAGATAGTAAAGACGAGATTGAAAAAAGCATATGGGGGGGGGGACGATGGACCCCAGAGGAGGATATATTCCAAATGTTTCGAGAAATGAAATCTCCGAGACAGAATAGTGGACAGTATGCTGCAGTCCTGGTTGTCCGCTACAATAAAATAAATGAGAAAATGAGGGAGACAACTAGCGCCGATGAAGTGGAGGGCAGGATGGGATTCCTGTCTACAATTTTAAAGGTACAATTAGCGAAGGAGACGAGAAGGAAGGAAGGGTTCCCTAATGAGCGATCGTTCCTCGAATGCGCCCAGGCGATGATAGATGCTAGCGCAAGGGAAGAAGAAGTAAAAATGAACGAAGATGACAACGATTGGAGCCAGATCCCATATAGGAGAAACAGGACCCCAAAAGCAGTGTGGAAGAGACAGGAAACGCCGTTTGCCGGTAGAGACAGGGGAGCGACAAGAGAGAGAAGATTGGGAGTGACGAGGCCTAGGTACGCACCTCGGAAAGAAGAAAGGAAATGTCATGGTTGTGGAAAGACGGGCCATCTGGTAGCTCAGTGCCCTCGCACTAAGTGCTTTGAGTGTGGGGAAGAAGGACACATAGCAAGACAATGTCCATACTTGTTTCGTAGAAGGGAATTTCACAAAGCAGAACCAATGGAGGTGAATAACCAGGAAATCCGGGAGAGGCGGAGCGCGACACCAAGAGAAATTAGATCATCGGGCGACGAGTCATCAGGGACGTCGGAGACAGACGGAGAGGAGTCGAAGCGCAGCGGGAGCAGACGACGAGAGTGGCAGAAGAATCCCTCGCGCAGATGGGAGCGGCGTACGGAGGCCTGAGGAGAGTGGCAGCAGAGAGGCGACCACATCCTAAGGTGCAATACAGTGCGGGAAAGGATGTGTGGTTTGCCAATTATCGAGTTCGGGAAGGGGGAGAGGTGCCTCATTGATACTGGCAGCACCAATACAATAATATCTCATGGTGTGTTAGAGAGGTTGCGTGGAGGAGAGAGGGCCCACCAGATCAAGGTATGTAAGTGTAAATTACTTACTCTTGGGGGACCCTGCGAAGTAATGGGAGAAGCGGTCGTGGGGCTGGAAGAATGGACGAAAGTAATGGGTGACATAAAAGTACACGTCGTGGAAGACATGCCACGGGATTACCAGATAATAGTGGGGTGTGATTTACTGGGAAAAGTAGGCGCGCGCATCGAAAACGAGGGTGAGAACTGGAGGATCAAAATAGGGAAGCGAACCTATCGAAGCCGGGGGGGCGTAAGGGGCGAAACGGAGCAAATAGGACCGGTTAAGAGAGTGGAGGATTGGAGGGAGAGTCTGCGGTTCGAGTTTAGGGATATTTTTTTCGCTGAAGGGGACAAGCTAGGAGCAACGGGGAAAACGCTACATGAGATCCCGTTAAAAGTAGAGCGGGTGACGTATGTGAAGGAGAGGCGGTATCCGCAAGCGCTCAGACAACACATTAGAAAGGAGATCGAGGATCTCAAACGCCAAGGTATTATCAGAGATAGCACGTCTCCGTATAATAGCCCTTTGTGGGCAGTGAAAAAGAAAAGTCGACCGGGAGAATGTGAGGAAAAATACCGAGTCGTGGTGGATTTTCGGAAACTTAACAATAATACCCTGGACGAACAATATCCGATCCCGCGGTTCGAAGACATCCTAGACAGACTAAACGGTGCAAACATTTTTAGCACATTGGACCTAAAAGCAGGGTACCATCAGATCAAACTAGCTGCGCATGACCAACATAAAACGGCGTTTTCGTTTGAAAGAGGACATTTTGAGTTCACGAGAATGCCGTTCGGTCTCAAAAATGCTCCAATAACCTTTCAGCGTCTCATGGACGAACTTCTGAGAGGAATGGACGAAAATATATGCCAAATTTATATGGATGACCTGCTGATCTTCAGCCGAACGGAATCGGAACATATTCAACACCTCCGGAACGTATTTGAGAGATTAAGGGATTTCGGGTTGAAACTGTCAATAGACAAATCGTCACTGGGGCAGGAGCAGATTAGTTTTTTAGGGCACACAATCTCACAGGAAGGGGTTCAACCAGACTCGACGAAAGTAGAAGCGATCCAGAGAATGGAGGTGCCAAAAGATGTAAAAGGGATTCGGAGATTACTGGGCACGCTCAATTACTACCGCCGTTTCGTGCCGGACATGGCAGAATATATGGTACTCATTAACAATTTACTACGGAAAGGAGCACGGATAATGATCACGCCGCTGATAGAGCAGAATATCCGCAAATGCTTGGCACGTTTGCAGGAGGCGCCGATTTTGGCTTTCCCTAACTTTGAGAAGGATTTCACGATCACCACCGACGCAAGCGACTATGCCTTGGGGGCAGTATTGTCACAGGAAGGCGAAGACGGGGAAAGACCGGTGGCTTACGCGAGCAGACGCCTGACGGACACGGAGGCGCGGTACAGCGCTCTGGAACGAGAACTCCTCGGGATAGTGTGGGCCATTGGGCACTTCCGTCCGTATGTATTTGGCAGAAGGTTTCGAATACATACGGATCACCGACCTCTTCAATGGGTCGGAAAACTCAAAGAATCCTCCTCAAGGGTAACAAGGTGGAAGGAATTCTTAGCCCAATACAATCTGGATATTGTATATAAGCCAGGCAAAGACAACGTTGTGGCAGATTGGTTGTCGCGCGCTATTATGGTGAACGCCATAGAAGAAGGGGAAACATCGAGCGGTATGAGGCAGTTCATTGAGGAATGGACGCCTGGAGAAGCGGGCAGGAGCAGCACGCGGAAAGATAGTGACAGGAGTGCGGACACACCATCAGACGAGTCTATAGGAGAGAGACCGCGTGATATGGAGACGACGGACGAAATTATCAATGATAAGCGGAGGCAGATCATTTGGAAAACTCAAACATCGGGTGCTCTGAAAATACTCCATAGTACATACGGCAGGAGTCAGATCGCGACGATTTGGTCACCACCGGGAGTTCGAGGAGATCAAATTTGTCAGGCTCTCAAGGACGTGTCCAAACCCGGCAAAACACACCATTTATTCGTGGGCAACGCGACTGTGTGGGACAAAATTAAAAAGCTGTGGCAGAAAGAGCTGTTGGGGGTGGATCGCTCGTTCATTCGGTGTCTTTCCGTGGTCCAAACCCTGCGGGACGAGGAGCAGCAACGCGAGGTAACACTGGCATATCACCAAGGAAAAACCAACCACCGCGGTGGGCAGGAGACGGCACAAGCACTACGAAGGCGCTATTTTTGGTGGGGGATGCAGCGGACTATTCAGGAGGTAATCAGAGCATGCAAAGTTTGTCAGAAGACGAAATATGATAGACATCCCCCGCAGGGACTCCAGGAGGAATCACCCACGGCAGAAGCACCACTGACGGAGATTCAAGTGGACACCTTCACATGGCGGGGTTTTAAGTGGGTCACTATCATCGACCCATTTAGCAAAGTGGCTATGGCCTACGCGGTGGGAGACAAGTCATCAGATTCCATATTACAAGCCCTCAACACATGGTTTCAATTCTACGGCATACCAGAGAGGATCTCGTCGGACGGGGGACGGGAGTTTGACAATGCAACCGTGAGAGCCGAAATGCAAAAACGGGATGTGCTATGGCATTTTAATACCCCCGGGCATCCCAAGAGCAGGGGAACCATCGAAAGGTTACACAGCACCCTCAGCGACCACTTACGCGTGTACCAGGTGGAAAAAGGCCTGTCGGCGAACGTAGCGATGCCAATGGCGGTGGCGGCATACAACCACTCGATACATGCCACGACGGGGTTAGCACCCTTCGAAATTTTGTTCGGATTACGAGTGAGACCGAGGAACTGGCCAGAGACGGTGGCGGATGAGGGAATGGTGGCACAGCTCCATAACACCCACATACAGCTCGGAAAGATGTGGTACAAAGTACGCGATAAGATTATGCGCGAAAAATCCAAGCGCGTGGCACGGGCAAATTTGAAGGTGCGGGATCACATAGGAGCAATATCGATTGGGACCGTTTTGTACAGAAAAGTCGTGTCAAATCGTAGTAAGGAACTTGTTCGGTATGAGGGGCCCTTTAAGGTCATCATAATTCGGGAACATAATCTCGTGACCATCGAGAGTATGACCACCCCAAAGAAGAGGCGAACCGTTCACATTGAACAGTTGAAACTCCCAACACAGGGGGGAGGGTGTTGAATGTGCGTAAAATGGTGTGCCCTCGATCCGATACGGAGCAACTGATCCGGAATCATATACTTCACATGTGCTGCGCAGAGAGAGTTTTTGTTTTCATTATTTATATTGTGGATGTTCCATTTTTTTTTTACCTGGCAGCCACCGGGTCCAGGGCGAATGTATTATTTTTTGTTATTATTATTTTTGTTTTATTTCTGTATTATCTCTTTTCTTTGTGTCCTGTTTTTTTGTGTGGACTATGAATATATTAGACCGTAAACGTGATGTAAGGGATTACAGGCTGTGTGCTGCGTGCGGCGGACCTTGGAGTTTACGAAGAGATATGCGTAAACTGGCAGGGGGGAGTTAAGGTTCGGACGTCGTAGGCAGCCAGCCTAATCCTTAAGTCATCGGGATGTAAACATCCCGAATGTATTTAGAGAGGCTTTAAAAGGCTCAAATAAAAACAGTCTTGTGACAACTCTCGTTCAGTAACTACATTCAACCTCTTTCCTTTTTCTTCACGTTTTCGTTGACGATCATTAACTTGGAAAACAATTCACAGTTGATGAACAGAGATTCTGAAGATAAAGGTGTTATCATATATGATCCAAGTACCATAAGAATATGATAAAGGTGTCCAGCTCAGATGAGGGAGAAGATTTATATTGCCCCAGACCTTCAGGAATTCAAACTCAGAAATTGGGTGAGACTGACGGTATGGAAGAAGAAGCTGTTGCAGCTGAAGTGAGTGGCCTAGAAGTTTCCTTATCAAGTTATTATTTGTTGTTTATAACTAATTGTAAACAAAAATATAAAAATCTAATGCAATATTGTTTTACATTAATGATGAATTTGATAGGACAATGGCATAATAAAAATTGAATTAAACCAGCTTAAATTTAAACTAATACATGTAGATATGAAGCATAGTCAAATAATTTGAAAGAAATACAAAAATAATGCAGAAAAGTACTCACTGGCCCAATCAACCCTACCACACAGTAGTACATAAATAAATAGACAATTAAAAGAAATATATAAACAGGACGTATGTATAATAAAGCATCTTCCAATAGGGAATTCCAAACTTTGAAAGTTGATAGCGGCCATATTGTTGAAGCATCTGTTGAATTGGTTGTCATTTATTCAGTCTGTTTTACCAAATTACCATGGACAGATATAGCGTTCAACGACACGTGCAAATGATAAAATTGTTTTACTAAATTTTAGGCACACAAATTTAATTAAATTTTGACATATCATCTAATTTATTTTAAAAAAGGCAAGAAAGCAGTGGAAACTTGCAGGAAGATATGTGCTGTATAAGGAGAGGATGCTGTTACAGAACATGTGTGCCAGAAGTGGTTTTCAAGATTTCGATTGAGAAATTTTTTGGTTCAAGACGCACCTCACCCTGGCCAGCCAACTGAGATTAACAGCGACAAAGTGAAGGAATTAGTCAATACCAATCCCCATTATACAACTAGGCAGATCGCAGTTATCCTCAAAATAACCAAATCGAGAGTTGAAAACCATCTGCATCAACTTGGCTACGTGAGCAGGCTCGATGTTTGGGTTCCCCATCAACTTAGTAAGGCTAACCTCGCCCAAAGGATTTCCATCTGCGATTCGTTGCGGAAACGTGAAGAAAACGACCTTTTTTTGAAGAGAATGATGATAGGGGACAAATAGTGAATCCTCTATAACAATGTGGAGTGCAAACGCTCATAGGGGAAGCGCGGCGAATTACTGCAAACAACCCCCATAGCAGGACTTCACCCAAAGAAGGTTATGCTCTCGATTTGGTGGGATTGGAGGGGTGATGTCTTTTACGAACTTCTTCCCACGAAGAACTTCGTAAATTCGGATGTGTACTGTGACCAGCTAGACAAATTAAATGCAGCAATCCACCAGAAGCGTCCAGAACTAGCCAACCGTAAGGGGATAGTCTTCCATCATGACAATGCCAGACCGCACACTTGCAGACGCGGCAGAAGTTACTGGAGCTTGGCTGGGAAGTTTTGCCGCACCCTCGATATTCGCCCGACCTTGCACCTTCAGATTTCCACTTGTTTCGGTCTCTTCAAAATTCATTGCATGGACAGACCTTCAACTCTAAAGAAGATGTAGATCCACTTGGAAATTTTTTTTGCCAGTAAAGGCAGGAAATTCTTTGAGCATGGAATTATGAATCTGTCCATGAGATGTCAGAAGATACTGGAACAAAACGGCAATTATATCATTGATTGAATAAATCGCTTTGTGTTTAAAAGTAGTGTCTTGTTTTTGCTTAAAAAACCGAACAAACTTTTTGGTCAAGCTATTACATTGACTGCTTCCCCACATGGCACATGTTTGAAAACATCAGGTGAAAATAATCTAGAACCCAAAACATTCTCTTTCCATGACCTGCCTCAATCATCATTCCAATATTATATGAAATATTCTGTATTTAATTATTATTTTTTAATAACCCCAATAGCACCGCAATGTATCAGTAGCGGAGGACAGTAATAGGGTCTCCTTTTCTCCAGTGGCACTCCCATATCCCGTTATCAAACACACACCGTGCCATTATAAAATCTCTTTACCTGCTCCCATACAGCCTAAGAAAAACACCACCACAACTATGCTAACAATTTATTTTTAAAACTATTTACTCAATTATTGACATAAACATGAAAACACGCACAAGTATAAAGAAACTATTGTATTACTAATTTTTGTTTGTCTAATTCGATCCATTGCTGAAGAATTTTCCTCCACATCCTCGGAAAACCTGTAGATTTGGCCAGCTCAGCTTTCACTTCAGCAGGAATCACTGGAAAAGAAAATGTACACTTATTCTAATGTTATTTATAAACAGGTTTCAATTATCATACTGGACTACCATTTGTAAATAATTGTTAAATTTAATCCTATATTGTAGTTTATGGTTACTCAGGTTTTGTTAATTATTACACTGGATTTGAAAAGCTAGTATAAGATTGATGACTAGGCTGTTCTCCTAATGTGACTAGATTATATTAATGTGATAAGGAGTAATTCGAGTTCAGTTGTTAAGAGATGCTTGAAAGGAGATATGGTCAGTTGTTTAGAATTGCTTGAGAAGAGATATAATAAATATATTTGAAGTGAGGCCCCTCGTACATCATACAGCCTCTTATGTTGTATTTACACAAACATATATGTAAAAGCATTGCTCAACAGACTGACAGAATCTACAGACCATTATAGTTTGAACGTCAGGATCAACAAAACACGCAACTAAGAGTGTAGGTAGCAAAGCAAGATAAACTGAGACGGAAAAATTATGAAGAACTCAAAAACAGTATACGCCTTATTTTTATTTATTTTATGTTAAATATTTGGTTTTCAAGGACTCTCCTGAGATATAATAAATTATAAAATTTTAACAAAATAATGAACCACTACAGTATACTTACTAAATGTTTGATGATTAATAATAGAACCAAAAATTTTAAAATTATAGTGTATAGTAAAAAAAAAAAATTATCAACTCTTTTAGATCAACTGAGACTGACAACCACTACAGTGACAGGGCGCTATGAAGACCGAGACTTTATTGAGTAGTGAATTAATACTGCAATTTACAGTAATAGAAGATATGGTTGGTGTAAGGAAGACGCCAGGGCACAAAATAATTTAAATAAAAATTAAATATTCAGCAATGTATTGAAATATTGAATTCTACTTAACCTTAAGATTATAAAATGTAGTGATAAGTTTTGAAGTTATGAGATACCGACGAGTATATGCTAACATGCCCAAGGATTATGTATTTAAATGCACAGATCAGGAGGCACAGAGAAAACTGGCGGAGAAAGACTGCTGAAATTTGAATTTAACTGTTTGATTTGAATGAAAAATTTGATAATTAACTAAATATCCTGTTTTTCCTATTGAATTTTAAATTGTTTGTGAATATTAAGTTAATATAAGGTCATTATAATCGAATTTCATTTAAATATTTGAATCCAGGATTGAAAGCACTTTTGAATTGTATTCAAAGAGCAGAGAATATAGCGTGCCTAGGCCACCAGGGTCTATATTAAAAGAACCTCAGGGAGAAGAGGTAGGCATCAGACGGTGCTATCTGGAGGGCAAGACTGTTTAAGGGGGGAGGTAAGTTGGGATACTTTGAACAATCACATGTAAAAACTTCAAGAATGACCCGGCTGGTCCAGATATAGCTCTTTTATAAGAACCAGGAATCAAAGCTAGAAGAACATTGTCAATTATATTCATTAAACTGCTTTCAATGGATTAAAATTAATTATCATTGTAAAGTTAGTAAACTTCAGTACAACCTTGGTTACCTGGGGTTATGGATGGGAAGGTCCCTGATTATCGAAAAACATGTTTTTATAGTCTAGCTTTGATGTAAATAAACAAAAGCTCCAATTTTCAGCTCACGAATATATTTTTATTTTTAAAAAGTACATATGTACACACATATCAATAAATAAATACATAAACAACTTAATTAAAATAGATATGTCATAGTCAGTTTTTGTTTTTTACTCTCAGATTCGATTTTTCTAACCTCTATTCTTGTACTTCTTAAAGCTATAATTTTTTTTATATTCGGAATCGCGAAAAATAGGTGAAGCTCATTAACTACCCTTAGAGCTTGAGATTGAGGCCAATGTCCAAAATATCGCTTAGGAAGGCACGCTTTGCAAATGAATGTCAGTTATTACATCATCAGTGCGCTGTTTGTACCCTTTATCATTCTTGTGACTTTCCATCCACTGAACTATATCGTCTTTGTCTACTTTACTGAAATCAGAAATTGTTTCTACTGTTTCAATGTCATTTTGCCCATCATCATACTTTGGATTTTTCTCTACAACTTACTCATTGACCTCTAAAATTTTTCTAGATGCTAGTTGAAGTGTTCTTAAAGTCTATCTTTCCCATGCTTCACATCTTTCATTATTGTTCACATTTTTGAGACATCCTTCAAGGATTTCGGACTGTTTTCTTCATAACTAAAATGTAGAAATGTCTTTCTGTACTTTCTTTTTGAACTGGCTATCACATCTTGATCCATGGGGTGAATTAACAAAGTTAAATTGGTGGCAGATACCAGTCGAAAATTTATCTGTTATCTATTTTTAAAATGGATTTAGGTAGGTGTGAAGGCGCACTTCTCCAGTAAAAGATCAGTCTTACTAGTAAGTCTGTTTTTGCAAACTAATCTTTAAAAAATACTTTGATTCATCAAAAAAAAAAACCAGTATAATCAAGGTTGTACTGTAATTAATAATAAATAAAATACATTTTTAAAGTAAACAATTTGAATATAAAAAAATTCTAAACAACAAATAAATAAATTAATATAAATAGTTAGGAAAATGAAATACAATTGTTATTTGTCTGTATAACAGAACATTTTTATGTTACTAATAACTGTATACATGAATAAATACATAAGTATAATAATATATATAAATGCACCCCCACTGAATGACCACTAAAAACTAAAACCTAATAAAGATATTAAGATCTATGTACAGAGAGCTTTGACTTTTGACAATATGACGATTTTTATCATGACGGTTTCCTCATAATAGCCCCCTCACAAAAGTTAGTACCTAGTAATAAAAAAAGATAATATTTATGGTATATTATCGATAATAATTAATTGGTTTATTAATTATTTATTGACTGCATAGGCCAGGTTGTATTCCCCCCCCCCTTAAATAAAGTCTTTATGAATAATATTCTTAGTATACCAACAATTTTTTGGATCAACGAGCTCTCCTTGAAGAACCAACTCTCCGGCTGCAGTTTTTACCGTGTCATCGTCCTTTCTGCTTAGAATCTTTTCAGAAACAAAATCTTTCTTTATAATTTCACCTTTCCTAGAACATAATTGAGCATATTTAAATAAGATGAAAGAAAATTAGTTTCTCAAAATCAACTATAGTAATTATTACAATACAAAATAGCTAACAAGAACAAATGATATAATAAAATAAGTAAATTGAGATAATAACTATGCCTGACAATTGAAAAAAGACATTTAATTAAAACAGCAAATAGTAATTAACAGCTAACTTGTCAAGTTTGATGCCTGTAAGTACTAGATTTTCATGTTTCTTCAAGATGGACCAATCTCGGAGGAAGAAGTAAGCACCGTCTTCGCTGCTTTCTTTTTCTTGATCTTCAGAATCACTGCTATCCCTTCCAGTGCCCACTCCAAATGTTTCTTCCTCGACAACGATAGTACCCAGTTGAACACTTTCATGCTGTTCTAAAATAGATTATAACAAACTAGATAAATATATTTTACATATAATATGTTAACTATGTAATACAAACATATTAAAAATGGATTAACTTCTAATTAAATTTAAACTTTAAAGTTAAGTGAGATATTAATTATTTTGCTTAGTTAATGAGCTTTTATTTTTGTATTAAATAAAACATAAGATGAACCCATGTACAGCACAAAGATACCGGATTTGAGGCAGTAGGTAACAAAGGTCCACGGAATAGCCGAGGATAGTTTTCAACCTCCTTTACTCTCAAAACTTTTGTACCTTTTCTAGTTTTCCAGGCATATCTTCTTGCTAGTACCTTGTAGAGACAAAATGTTTTCTGTAATTTAATTAGTAGTAATTTGCTACAAATTGTGTACATCATTCCTTCTATGTTGAGTGAAATTTCTACAAACCCCACTTTTTACAAATAAAAACAAAATTCAGTTCTTCGGGCATATGTTTATACTACTATTTTGTAGAGAAGAAAGTTTTAGATGAAATTTTCAACAAACTTATGATAAAAATTTATTTCCTTATTATAATTGGTGTGGGAGCTGCTAGTTATAAGGAGCCTAGTAATGATGTTGGGCTTGTTTGGCCAAGTGGTTTGATTCTAATTAATGCTTTTCCAAACAACCAAGATGGAGGTTTGAACATTATAGAAAATCCCGTTAGTCAACCGGAAATGTGATAGTGCCATCAGCTGCTGACTTAATATGGCTTTGGGAATTCAAAAAACCTAGCACTACCTGGATGAAATGTCTCCATGGCACATGCACCTTCTATGAGAAGATAAAAACACTCGAAAATTGTATGCTTTCCTTTCATTAATACATTTCTAAGCCAGCTTCATACAGTGTTTACATGCATTACCCAGTATCATATTTGCTGAAAACAGCAATGACAAGATTATGTATGGCCATGAACATCATCTTGCAGTCGACCAATGAAAGTGAAGATTTCCAAGCAGTTGGGATAAAGTTTTGTGAATCTGTAAGCTATATAGTTTACTAATTATTGAATAACTGTTTATATATAACAATTCAAAAGGGTCACTCTTGTTAAACAGTCCATCGAAGCATAACAGATGGGTCTCTTCACCTGTACAGATTGAAAAAAATGATTCCTTTCTTTCACAACACACACAGGTCATTGCTTTATACTAAAAGTGCCTTGACTAAATCCAAGGTATGCAGAGTTTGCAAGGCAGAATTGACTTTACTGAGTTGTCCAATTTATAATCGCTTGAGAAGTACCATCAAGTTTTGTTGTACACACGGTCTGATAAGACAAGCAAGGAACATATGTTGATGAAATTCGTTGGTGGACTAGCTCATGAGCGAGGATTGATAGGCAGTATACTTATGAGATGGATCCTAAGAATGGTAATCCTTTTATATAAGAAAAGAATTGTGGAAATATAAGGCCAACATCCGAACATCAACTTGTTACCATCAGGCCATCTCTGATTCTCCTTTTCCAACTACTGTCGTGGTAACGTCCACAGAATGGAGCCATGGGATATGAAAAAATAAACTGAGACTCGTACTCTCAGAAGAAGCTCAGAATTGCAGGAGTTTACATGTTCATTTTTAAAAGTTTGTACCGGTGAAACTGTAAGGCAAAGTAAAGTTGTCAAATTAACCTCAGATGTGAGCTCTGCAAATGTATTAGATGAAAAATTAATGGTTGATCTATTCATGGTTTTTTTGAGAAGTTTTAATATGTGCAGAAGGAAAATATTTTATGACAAAATATTGCCCATAAAATAATCTTATGTTTTATAATGTCATGGTGACCAACATTTCCCCATCATATCCATAAATTACATTATATATTGCTTAACTTATGTGCTTTTAATTTGATCCTAAAAACGATATAGCTATATTTATGTACTGTAAAAAACACATTCTCATACTTAAGTCCACCAACTCAAAGTCAAAGTAACTTGACTAATATAAATAATTTATACTGAGATACTGAGATCATAATAATAAATTAATAACCGTCATGTGACCAGATCTGGATTTTTTTAAATATTATAAAGGCAAAAATCAATCATATTGTTATTGTGCAAGAAATTAAAAAAACAAACATATATTACCAGGAATTTTGAGTCCATCTATTCTTAAGGATATTAGAGTAAAACTATCTGTAACCCTTAACCAATGCTAAGAATTATATATGTTGTAAACAAAACATAAATAAATAAGAACCTCCTTCTCGTTTTCATATGTCAGTTTTTAATTGCAGTTCTGGAGTAATTTTGAAAAAAAAACAACCAATTAATTGCATCAGTTCAAATATAATTTATTATTTTAAAAGATGATTGTTAATTGTCCCAAAACTATTCAAAAAGTTTTTTTTTCTATCAATCCTTCTATATTATATCAATGGAGGTCATGAAAAAGTAGATAAGTTGAGCTATCTGAAATATGAGTTAACCTTACGTACAGCTCTTTTTTGTTGTGGTATATGCCGTGTAAAACCAGTAAGGTCTGATTCCGTTGCAAGAGGAAGTATTTCTGTAGTGAAGTTTAAGGTAACATAATAATTTTGTTCGTTTGCTTTCAGTAACTCGATCAGTCCAGTTCTTTCTATTAATGTTTGGCACTGAAAAGATGGTATGTCTACTTTTTTTTATGAAATGCCATTCAAATTCAGCACTCATCTTGATTGATTTTTCTTTGTTTACATTTGCACAGTTGGTTAGGATAATTAGGAAGGTTACGAGATATAATTTATCAAATAAAATGATTGGTATAATAAAATTAGTAAAATAACAAACCTGAGATATTTGTGTTTATTAACATGATTAATATTTAATGTACCTAATTGGATTGGTACCATTGGTAAAATTATATGATGACAAATTTATTGAATACAAATGAACAATAATTAAAAGTGAAATTAGTTAATAAATTTGATTTACATATACCTACTTAAATAAATTAGAAAAGATATATAAATGTTTTAATATAAACAGGCCTTTATTGTGTTTCATTTATACCTAGGGAAGCCTATGTGACAATCACACTTGTTATAAATTTGATCTACAGATAGTTTTCTTCTTTTGAAAAATCTCTTTTAAATGGTGAAGTGATTTAAATCGCAGCAAAATGTTTATTTTTAGAACACATCTGATACAGAATATGGATAGTGACAGCAACCATATTGGAATATAAAATAAAAGGGAAAATATGAAAATAAACCATTTTAAATGACTGGATTCAGCTAATAAGGAGGTGCAAAAAGAAAAATCCATTCTCAGTTACGCTGATGGTTTTTGACGACATTAATGGGGAAATTATTTTTTTTCGGAGAGAAGTAACATAGCCAGTATAGACTTGAATCTCCCTATGAGCATTTTTTTAAGACGAGTCTAAGTAATGAAGAAGAATTACGAACCCTTTCTTTTCGTCAACGAGAAAAATGTATGCATCTCAAGGATGATTTCAGAAATCCCAATTCTGATCAGTATGGCTAAAAAAACTGACATGATGGAATTGATAGGTTGCCCATTCCATGAATTGAAAATGATCCTGATTTAATTGAACACCCGGATGATTGTTGAGTAAAATAATTTCTTTTAATAATATTATAATCAAATTTATTTAAAAAAAAAAAAAACTTCATATTTTAAATTGAAACTAGTGTCTTTGTATTATACTATCCACCTCTTGATACAAAAATTAAAACTAAAAATTTACTAATATTAACAAGGAGTTTTTATTCGGCACAACATAATTATGGCTTTGCGCATAAGTGAAAAAAAAATACATTGTGCAAAATAAGGTAAGTCATGATTGAATGTGGTTAACTCATTATGTTAAATTAAAAAATGTTATAAAATCTTAATTCTTTAAACAATCGGTATATATTTTCCCAGTACCAAAATTATTTTGACACTCAAAAATCTGTGCCCTAAATAATATAAAATGTCATTACAGTATTTTGGTATAATAATGCCAGCAACTCAATATAATTTATTTATGCAACTTTCACTTTGAGTTATGGTACGTGAATGTATTTTTTACACTACATGAAGGTAGTTACATTGTTTTTTAGGACCAAATAAAAATACATAAGGTAAGCAATTTACAAGACTTATAAGATTTTTTTCTGGAGATTTATTTGACCATAATATATCTTTTTTCCTTCTGCCCATCTTATTCTTAAAGTCTCAATGCATAATAAATAGAAATTTTAATGCCAATAACCTCACTTTACAAGAGAAACAAATACAACCAAACGAATAAGCTAAATATCTAGATGTCATACTAGAGTTCAAAAACTAACCTGGAACAAACACCTAAAGAAGAGCATAGAAAAAGGAAAACTATCGATTTGACAAAAATTCATTTGGGATAGCAAGGGGTCTTCAAGCCATTGAAGTTTTACTGGTTCCAGACAACCCATACCTCATTGTTCTCATATCCAAAAACCCCAGGAAAAGCTAAACAGTTTCTACCAGCTGGACATGTCTTGGTATCACAAAATTCATGAGAACATACCCCCCCCCCCCTGCAAATAGCACTTAGCATATCGATAGATAATTGTTAAGTGCTACAGTGAGAACTTACAAATCCTAAAGGAATTCAAAAGGTTAGGTGACTATAATAATAAGCGTCTTATTAGTCTAAAACATACAAAGAATTTCCAAGGGAAAAATATGTATCAAAAGAAAAAAAAAACTTCAAAAAGATAAACGCTCCTAGCTTGGAGCTGGGAAAGGGAAATGTATCAAACAGGAAAGGAAATGGAAATGATCTTCACTCCTAGGGGGCCATCAAGCTGACGGGCAGCACCCACAAAATTTGTCACCTGATCGCTATATACATGCTGACCCAATCCACGACGGGACATAAAGTGATTTAGGCAGGCAAGAAACGCATCAGTTGAAAGAGACAACATGTGTTCAATATGAACGGCCTTGGTTGCCATACATACAAAAACACAAACGTAAGCTTTGCCCTCCACAGACTTACATAGTCTCGAGTATCTGACACTCAAAGGTCCCGCGAAGTCGACTCCAACATGGAAAAAGGCTCTACCAAGTGGAATGACTTGAGCCTCTGGCAAACTGCCCATGAAAGGATTCGGTGGGGTTTAGAGCTGAATCAAAAACAGAACCCACATTCGCATGTACCTTGCAAATAAGAGCTCTACCAGCTACAGTTCAGTACTCCCAGCTCAACAATGCCTGAAGAGTCTGGGGCCCAACATGTAGATTATTTACATGGTAGTGGTCCACAAGACGAGCCAAGTGGTTCTTCCTCGGGTGTAATAGTGGACAGTTTGCTGACAAGACTGCAAAAAATTACATAAATGGCTACCCACACTTAAACACTAAAGGGGATCTACAAAGGGCACCAAAGACTGTAATGATGGACGCAAAGGCCCCTCACGAACCAAGGACACAAACTCATTATGAAAACGATGACGTACAACTCTGTAATCAAATAATGTAAAGGACAGATCAAGTAATGTTGCTATTTTTGACAAAATACTACGCTTCAAATTACCAACATCCAATCCGCCAAAATAGTTTAAAAAAAAGCATCCAATGTGGGTAACCACTGACACCCTTACTGTGAACCCCTGACATATCTTGTGAATCGAGTCGGAGCCTATAACTAACGGAAAACAAATATTTTCAGAAGATTGAGATGAAAGGCACGAGACAAATGATGGACTACTGCTCAACCATTTGTGAAGGGAAAATTCACCGCCAGTGCAGAGTTGAGTTAGCTCCCTCTAGTGCTGAAGAGCACTCTCTTCAGACTCAGCACCTGAGACTAAATCGTCAACATCCATATCCTTACACAAGATTCGTGCTTCTTCAGGAAATCGATTCCCTTTGCCATAAGACAAGTGAAGTACTGAGCCTGAACGGGGCCTGAAGTGACGCCATAAGGAACAGTATGTAGCCTAGGAGGGGGCTCAGTGACCACCAAAGACAACACACTCACACTTTAGTGTCGGACATAACAGTGCAAGTGTCAGGAAGTGAGCCCATAAGGACATAGCCAAACACTGTGGCAAGAGCAGCAGGGCAAGTTTTTAATAGAGGTTGGCGATCTAACAAGTATTTCATTCCCTAAGAATCCGTCTATAGGACCTGGAACATCAAATGAAGGATCAGCTAGCTCGATATTACCAACTTTAAGCCGAAGATCATCCTGAAGGGGTAATGTTGGTACTTGGTTCATAATGGAAGTCAATACTTCTGCTTCAAAGGGTATTTGAAGCTTATGGTTCATCCGAGGTGAAATCACTGACCTCACAACCCCTTTAGAGGGCAACAGTGGTGAAGAACTAATCCCAGCCACTGTAACGCCAGATTTACAAGGCTTTCGATCGACGAACAAATGACTAAGTCAAAAAAGACCTCTGATAACTGCTGTTTCAAAGGAACTAAATGTGTCCCTGATATGAAATAAAACAGTATCAATACGAAAATTGCCAGCTAGATAGAACAAACTAGTTTGGAGAACTGTGGTTGGGGTTTCATTGTTAGACTGAACAGTATTTGAATTTAGAGGTTCCTGCAAGCGACTTGGGCCCTGGACTATCTTACTATTATGAGAAGACTTATTTGTATATTTCAAAAAATGCAACAGAGAATGATGAGGATCATGGCAAGATTTACAATGATAAGTGAATTCACACTCACTTACACTATGATTCGAGCTCAAACAATTAAAAAAAAAACCATTCTTAACAATTTGGTAACGATGATTTGGTGACATCTTCAAAAATTTATTACAATAAATTATCTTATGAGCTCGATACCAAACCAGACAATTTTCAGCACGAGTAGAGCCAAGAAGGGACTGAACTTTATGAGTTCTAATATTTCTGTATATAGGCTTAGGTGAAACAGGACTACTATTTGATTTTACAAAACAAAATGATGAAATTTCCATCACCTTAGACTTTGATTCAAGGAAGGAAATCAAGTTGTCACCAGGAGGGAAATATATGTCCTTGTATTAACTCTCAAATGCAAATTGAGTTTCTTTAAACCCACATGCAAAAAAACAAACTGCAATAAATCAGGAATTTAAAATTTTTTTAAGGAACAAATATTATCTCTATAGACATATAAAAAAATTCTGAAGGTCATCGAAAGCCTGCCCTTTCAAAGTAGGAATATCAAAAAAAATTTCCAAAAATTGAGTCGCTAGTAGGTCAGTAGTAGGTTGAGGTGTCATTATATTTTTTAACCAGAGCAACCCAAGAACTTTGATGGTGTGAACCATCCAATGGGATAGCTGACATCACATCTATAGGGGGCCTGATAGAAAGACCTTTAGATAATTAAATTTGTCTATATCATTAAGTGAATAAGACTGACATACGAGTCTTTAAAACTGTTCCACGGTGTAAGTGACCCAGTAAACTTGGGAAAATTAATTTTTGGTAGCCTCACATTGGCTGTAGGCTTATTGGGTGTAGAAGAATCCTGAGATGGAATAGGGGTTCTTGACAATTCATTCTGATATTTTCCAGCTACTCCCTGTACAAAAAAATATAACTCGTCAAAGGCCATTGAGTTCGATTTTGTATCAACTCAATCTAGACGAGTGGCAGAGCAAGATGCTGGCTAATACCACATAATCCGGCCCAAACTGACCAAATCAATTGGATGGTATGTACAAGCCAAAACACCCAACACCAGGGTATTTAGAATGTACAAATGAACTATATAATATGATATTGCCACACCGAGCAGACAGAGAAAGAAATTTTGCTTTCACCTCTGCCAACAATGTTCCTCTCACTACTCGATGTTGCGGCTAGATACCAGCTTCAAGTTCTGTGATATCAAGGTCATAAACGGGTACAACAATGCCTCTCAAATAAGCCCCCAATATTTATCACAAATGAAACTTATTACGCTGACAAGATAGCTAACATAGGTGACTCAGACCTCAACTTCGACTCATCATCCACACCAGGTGGTGTGTGACTTTGTACCAAAATGTCTTAGCACTGGCGTGAACATATCTACAATCATTCCTCAACCCTTCACTCAAAAACACTTCCGACACAACCAGCTAGTTTTTTTATTACATAAGATAATAAGTGAAATAATAATATCAATAGTCTCAACATCATTTTCACAAGACTAGAACCCAGTAATATACCCGAAAAAATGTTTAATTTTTTCAAGGCAATGAATAAATATCCTAATAGCAGTCATAATCGTTGAATATAAATATAATACATTTGTATAAAGGTTTTAAAATTTACCTTCACTAATACGATTCAATGGTCTGGAACCTGACAAAAAACTGGAGTACATCTTATCATTATTGTTACTGAAAAAAGAAGCATTCCTATTGCTTGTTTGAAGATAATGTTTAGATGGTTGTTCCCTGATTTCTGAACAAATTAAAACAGGCATTTATTTATTACAAGAGAAAAGTATTATGTTATTGTATCATAAAGGATACATGAACATCATAGAATCACTTACCTTTAGTACTATGTCCCACTGGCCTAGATCCTGATGTGAAACTGGTGTACATCTTTTCATTATCATTAATGAAAAAGGATCCATTTTCATTGTTGGTTTGAAGAATACGCCTAGAAGGTTGTTCCCTGATTTCTGAACAAATTGAAACATTCAATTAATAAAAGAGAATTTTCTTAAATGTTAACAACTACAGTGTATTTCACCAAATTGTAGGCACTCTATTTTTAGTCAATTTGGTCTTAAATGAAAGGATTTAAATATTATGGGTATGCTATGGGTTAATTTATTAAAGCATAGTCGACATCTCCTTACCTTCATTACTACAGCCCACTGGTCTGAATCCTGACGAAAAACTAGTGTGCATCTTTCCATAACCGTTACTGCAAAATGATGCATTACCATTGATGGTTTGGAGATTAGGTTTAGAAGGTTGTTTCCTGATTTCTAAACAAATTAAAACAAGCAGTTTATTTTTTACGAATATGTCTTTTCCTAAATGTTAACAACTACTATATTTGATCAAATAGAACCAGAGTCAATGTTATTAGCCAAGTCAGGTTTGAGTACAAAGATGTTTTTATGTTTTATGATGTAAAAAGATAATTTTAATAAACTTCTTGGATCATAAATTAGCCTGTTGTTCTTCGAATGGTTTCCCTTATTTCCTAGTTAGTTTTGACATTTGACCATGTTACCAACAGTATGATAATTATTATTAACCCAGACTAATAAAAATAATGGTGGTCATGAGCGAATATATTTTATGAACTACATATTTCAACATCTACAAATTTATTAATTGAATGAAAACACTGAATTTTGGTAGAAGAATGACAAAAAAATAAAAATAAAATAGTTTTATTTTTTTATATTCAGTGTTAAAGAAAAAAGAAGAATTCTCCTTTATACGGGAAATTTTAGCATAAAAACATCGATTCTATTTGTAACCTTAAAATGCCACTTTTAAACAAAAGGAGCAGATAGAGAAGGAATCTGAATCAAATATAAACAGACCCTTGTGGTTGGCATGCCCTAAAACAAGCAAAAAAATAAAATACAAGTTATTATTTCAGAAAGCTGATACTTGGAAGAATAGATGTAATGAATACTTAGTAAAATAGCAAGGATATTTAACATGATTGAATAAGTTTCAAATACTGTCATTAAAAATATATTTAAGACATACGATTAACTGGAAATTCTATGTTTTGTTCTTTATGATGGTTCCCAGCTGTAGCAGCAGTAGTTTCAAGGATACTGGCATTATATAATTCATTCTAGATCAAAAACATATTTTATAATTAAACATGAGACAAAAATAACTTGTAGTCTAAAAACTTTAAATAAATATTTAATTTATTCAATTCTGTTCAAAAGTTAACATTAACATTAGATGAGGAAGTATCCTAGCCTAGCCGATGGAGTTGAGCAAGAAACTCCATTAGTATTTCTCATAAGATTATATTCTAATTAATACTTAAATAGTGTTTGTTTTAATTTTGGTTCATACATTACAATAATTGAGAATATAGGTGATTAGGAAGTGTGTTACAGTTCGTGTTCCACACCCTTAGTGACTCCGGCAATACCAATTCACTAACTCCAATACAATTACAGCAACTTTATAGGAAGGAGGGGATTTTTTTTCAGATCACCAACCTCATAGTAAGGTTGCTAAAGGTACTGAAAATTATTCATGGTAAGATTAGTGTAAATACAGCAATAAACTGGATTTTACAGAGCAGATTACATATTTTTTTTAGTGTGATACCAAAAATTGTTATAGCCAATGACAAAATAAGAAATGGCGAAAGGAAAGGGGAGAAATCTTGAGGTCGGGACCACCTAGTATTTGTAGACACCGCGATGAAAAATATTGATGCCAATTTTGTGATTAAACATAATATTAATTTTAATATATGAAATAAATATTTACCTTTTGCATCAACTTTCTCTGCTTTTCAATCTTCAAAACTTTGGCAAGATCATTATGAATTCTCTTTTTTACGGAAGATGCTGCTTCCTGACAAAACAAAGAAAGCAAAAATTCAATAAGTTACAATTTGTAATGAAATAATAATAAATTTTTTATTAGTAATATGCAAGCCACAGCAAAGGTGATTTGTGTGACATTAAGTACATATACAATGTAAGATAGTATTTGTGTTTTTATTTTATTAGTTAAAATTTTTTTCAGTGATCAAGATAATTCAACAAATAAAATTAAATCATTTTTTCAAAAATAAAAAGTCAGTTTTTCACAATTATTTAATAAGTTTTTGAGAAACAGACCTGGCTTATTTCTCAATAACTTGCTGTCCTCTTCAATATTAATAACAAGCAAATACATGAGTTCCTTTATAACCCAAAACCTAATTAACTATTCTTTGCCATATTACTCTTAACGACCACATTCCAAATTTTTGTGCACTCCCAGTACTTCATCATCATATCAGCTTTTCTCGGTTGGTCTGTTAGTTGGGAGCTTTGTATAAAAACCTTTAAAAGCTTTGTATGAAAAAGGTTATACTAAATTATTATAAAAATATTTGTCAAAATTATGCAAATATAACCAAATCATTAGAAACGTGCAAAAGTAAACTCATCAAATTTAATTCATAAAAATATTTCCCATTCTGGGCGAAATAATTGTTTTCGAATCATTCGGGAAAGATTCAATTGTAATAAATTAAAGAAATTGGTCGCTACCATTGGTTTAAAAGTATCAAATTAACAAGCATTGATCCATACTATGTGGCTCCTTATCAGAACATTTTACCAAAAGGAAAATTAGATTTAATTACTATAGATTATCAAGGAACTTTTGACATTTTAAACATATTTTTGTAATAATGGATAACTTCACAAACTATATCAAACATAAAAAACTAATTTATATGTGGCCAGCAAACCATAACTTCTTTCATAAATGAAATCGGAAAACCTAAAAGATGTCTAAAAAATCATAATGATAAAAATTTTAAAATAGGGGAAAAAATATTAATTCAGTCAATGAGAATACCTCGACCTGGCATCATAAATGCAAAATTATTACGATTATTTGAAGATCCTAAAGGGGTTTTAAATAAAATAGGTAAATATACTTTTGATATTGACGATGAAGATAATAAAATACAGGGAAATGTTCCATACAAATTAGTTAAAATAAATTTTTGAACAAATAAACGGGAGGCCTTCGGACGTAGTTAGCTTCCCAGGTAAGAATGTGATTCACGCTAAGAAATTATTACAATCTTGTCATATATTGTTTAGTTGATGGAATACATGAAGATGATTCCTTAAATTTTCTTTTGTAAATTATTCTTATAAATAGATAAATATTTAATCTTTAAAACAGATATTTGATTGTAATTCAAATAGTACAAGGAAAGAAACAAATATCTTCTTTGGAATTTTTTATATAGAATAAGTGATCATGTGTTTGTAAAAAAATCTTTGAACTTTTTCATTATTCTTAGGGGACAAAGTCCCCAAAAAATGCTTTTTTCCATTTAAACTACAGCTAAATAATAACCAAAAAATTCAATTACATAAAACAATCACAGCGAAATATAGAAGTAATAGCATTTAATAACACATACCGGACCAACATCGGATTTCAGGCTATCTATGAGCGAACAGAATCTGTTAAATGCCAGTTTGACATCCAACCTCATGTCTAGTGAGCTTCCCCCATATAGTTCATCATGATTAATATCCATTCTGGAATATTTAATACAGTGATTAAAGAAAGATAAATATAATACAATTTTGTTTTTAAACGTTTCTGAGAAATTGAAAAAATAAATACAAAAATAATGGTAATAAGCTGATTATTTTCCAGTAAAATGTACCAAGAAAGAAGAAACACTTTAACTCAATAACTTATCACTGCTAAACCATGCTCAGTAATCAAATCAGTGACATACTTCGCTATTATAATTTCTTTACACATATCCTGGTTTGCAGAATTAGTTAATTACAAGAGTTTGGAGATCATTTTAGTTGATACTCATATTAAAAGGAGCAGTTATAAAAAACCCATTTATACTTGCAGGTAACATTTGAATGTACTTGGGCATAACTTGGTTAGTTGTCATAGTTTAAAAGATAAATCATAATAAATGTTTTATTCATACTAAATATTAATCGAGTAGTTTACAGTGACCAACAATTTAGAAAGTATTAAAAAATATAATTTTTCAATATGATTAAGCCCCCTACCAATGTGGATTTTACATTGTTAAGCTGGGTGCGAACTCATAATTATCAAAGTTGAATCATTGATCACAGCCGTCTGTCATTTCACATCAGCCACAATTTAAATTTGAATCAGAGCCAAAATTGTCTTTTTGATTATGTTAACAGAGCCGATCGGCCGTGAACCTTTATTTTAAGTTGTAAACAGCTGACAGAAGTATTAGGATCATACATATAATAGTAATAATACTGAGTTTAACTCAATATATACTACTGATAATATTTAGTTTAAGAATTGTGAAATTTCAGGCTTTTTTTTAAGGTGAAACTCTCCCTAAACTGGAGTTGTATTCCAAACTGAAAATCTCACTTCACCATCATGTAGTTTTACTCTGAAATCTCTTAATTTAAGATACATTGGCATGCAAGTAAGCGACTTTGACAGTTCACATAAATAAAGAGAAATACCTGAATAACTTATCACAACCCAAAGATGAAGTCTTCCGTGTTACAAATGAAATGAGCAACACCTTGTTTTATCTTCCCATATAAGCTCAAAGTTCACATTAGCTGCCAGTATTAAAATAATCCGTTTGATAATACTTTCAGGAGCATAAACGTAGAACTAATAAGATGAATACAACATGAAAACACAAATAGCGCGGGAATTATTTGATCGATACATCAAATAGACACTGGTAGTGTCCAATCGATGTATTCGATCACTGGTAGAGATTTTAATATTTCACAGCTGGAAATCCCAACATCCGTACAGATACAATAACAAACTTAACAAAAGAAAACGACACAATAAAAAGAATAGAGAAAATTTTATATCCGCCAGGTGATCACAGAAAGTTCTGGAAGCTGTTGAAGACTACAGAAGGCAAGACAGCTACTGTCCGTCTTCATGAAGGCGACAATGTTCTTACTGCTAAGCAACAGGCTACTAAACTGGCCGACCACTACGCAAGGGACATTACGGCCAGGACAGGATACTAACTACCTCATGCCTCCTCCGGTAGATGCTGAACAGAACCACATGTTTGTATCACCAAAGCAGCTCAAGGCGATTCTTCGCCGGTGTCAGGAAAACCGAGCACTAGGGCACGATGGGATTCAAACAGTGCTGCTTAAACAAATGCCGATAAGAGGGATTGTACATATCGCAAACTTATACAACTCTTGTACTTTCCTGACTCATGGAAACAAGAAATCTTGTTTCCATTACTCAAGCCAGTAAAGAGCGGAGATCACCCAGCCCATTACCACCCGATCAGCTTGCTACCGTAGATGGGGAAAATTTTCTAGAAAATTCTATTGAATTATCTCAAAAATTACTGCACGGAAAATTACATTATTCCGCCAGAACAGACTGGATTTCAATCTAGTATGAGCGCAGAGCATCCCTTATTACAGCTACAGTCAGAAGCTACCCATAACTTGAATAGAAACATGGCCACGGCTATGATTTCGATTGTCTGCACTCAAGCATTCGATTCGGTGTCTCACGGGACACTTCCTGAACAACAGATCGGTGTGGGTGCGGGTCGGTGATAGGTTCTCCGAAGCTGTGCCACTGACCTGTGAAGTACTCCAAGGAGCCGTTTTATCCCCTGTACTATTCAACGTATACACGTCTGAGATTGTCGGAGCCCGATATAAAACACAACAGTTACTGTTTTCGTTGACGGCATAGTGGTGCACAGTAGCAGCATGAGTGCCAATGTAGCTCTAAGACAGGCTGAAGTAGCCTGTAACCAGATCAGTGAGAGATTGGGGAGACTCAATATCTATGTAAACGCGGGTAAGACTGACTGCGTAATTTTCTCTTTCCAAAAGGGAAAAAGTCCGCTGCCTACTACTTACACAGTAGGAACGCAGCAAAACTCACCAGCCAACAACCTAGTATATCTGATACCTAGATTAAAATGGACAGACACCTCCATTTTAGTAACCATTTTGCGAAGAAGTTGAAGCAAACACGCATGAAGTCTTACCGGCTTACGCATTTATTGACTTCCCCCAATCTATCACTGTGTCTGAAGCTATTGATTTACAAGAGTGTACTCAGGCCTACTCTGCTGTATGGTGCACCGCTTTTTAGTCATCTGACGTATACGACAGCTCGGTGACTCCAACAATTTCAAAACGGTATACTGATGAAAGGGGTCAGACATACGAGTACTTCATTCGAGCAGCGGAGCAACAGTGAACTTCACGAGATCTTTGATTTGCCTACGGTGGATGAATTCATCCAACGTAGACATTTCAATTTTTTTGACTTCCTACAGTACTTGACAAACCCAGTGTTTAATACGATAACGCCCGCTCCGTTCCCCTGTCGATGGCAGGACGCTGTCGCGGCAGGAACGCTTTAGTCTTAGGTTCTAGTTTTAGTTTGTAGCTACCTCATTGTAATCTGAAGGTGAACCCCATCACCTAGTCCTGTACCCAGTGATGTGTAATTTTAACTTCCAATAGAATATTATTATTGTAATTCTACCCTCCTTCGAATGCATCTGCTTATGCAGTAAGAGGAGAAATTTGTAAATTGTAAAAATTTTGATAAATAAAGGGGTTTTGAAATAAAAAAAAAAGTTAAGCGTTTGAGAAGTTTCTAAAGGCTTTTCCCCATGATCGGTAGTAGGGAAATGGGTCTTGAAGGTGCAGTGGAATGGCGAGGTTTGCATATCATTTTGACTGAGGAGAATTTCCAGAGAGAAAAATAAGTGATTCTGAGGAATAAAATATATTTATTTAAAAAAATGATAGAGAATAATTGGAGTGATAAGATCGAAACCAGGTGTTTTTCAGGTAGGACTGAGACTACTTATTTGGGACGGAGAGGAGTAGGTGAAGGAGATAAACGGCGGTGTCCAGTTGATGGATACGAAGGCACAATTTTCAGCTAAGGATGGTTTCATGTTGAAGGAAACTCTACGTTTGATTCAGGAAGAGCAAAGGCAAAATGAATAGGTTGTTAATCTTAAAAATCAGCTTAATCTCTTTCTGGTAGTGGTACGACGAGTCCAGAAGATTTTTGGGAAATGACGGAGTGCTAGCGGCTTGTGCCCTCTGTCGCGGGTTGACCAACCAGTACCTCCGGAAACGGCCCATATTTGTTTCGTTTATTGACTCAATTAAATTAATTAATTGAGTCAGTGGTTTTATTTATATGGGCCGTTCCCGGAGGTACTGCAATACCGGGTCAACCCGCGACAGAGGTGGAGCAAGCCCCTAGCACTCCGTCATTTCCCAAAAATCAGTTTAATCTTCTGGACCCCCGATGGGAGTCGTACCAGAGATTAAGCTGATAAGAACAGATACTACACTTTTGCTCAGGAGGCATCTTCACGCCAGAAGGAATGTAAAGTGTTCTTTTGATTGCTGACCTGAGTTAGTTGGTGAATTCTGTGAAAGTATTGCTGAGGTGCTTTTGTAGTTCTTTTCCAAGTTGGTTAAGTCGTCCTTCATGAGATGGGTAGCGAGAAAGTTATCAAGACTTTCTTGTCCTCCTTTTTAGTTAGTAGCTGTTACATGTGGAGGGGCAAGGATCGTCTAGGAATAGTGGGGCATCTGCTTGGTTTATTTGAGTACACTGGTTTGAGCTACAGTTATGAGCCTGTAGACACAGCGTCATCTATGATGTCCCCAGTTTTGAGCAGGGAATGATGGTCAAGAGAGGAATCAAGTTTATTTTGGAATGACATCCAATCAACTGAACCTTTATTAAGAGAGGGTCTAAGGTAGCAGTAATAGGGATTGATGTTAGTGTGGAATGAAAGGATAGGGCTGTGGTCAGAGGAAAGGTCAAATATGTTGGAAGGAACATGAGTCAGACCAAAGGTTATGAAATAGTCAGCTATGCCAGAGTTTTGAATGAGATTTAAGCTAATAGGTAGGATTAGGAGAAAGCACATTTGAGCACTTCTTTTTATTCCTTTTGTAGAGCTCTTCCACTGATATTATTTGAGGCAGTTTTTCTAGAGATGAGACTGGCCCTAGGTAGGAACTACTACTGAAGTGGTTACTGGCAACTTATTCTTTTGATGAAGACTATCAAATCCACCCGGAATCACTTTTCCATCTCCATGGTTGCTCTGCTACTCAATGGTATTTATTGAAAGCCCAGAAGGTTGTAAAGTTAAGAAGGCTTTTTTTGTCATTACGGTGCAGTAGAGTAGAGATCCTAGGAAGTATTGACAATGGGCTGAAGAATATACCTGTAGCGACCGCTAACTACATAAAATAAATCACCCTATACTCTATTGCATATATATTGTAAGCAAAAGTAAAATAACATGAACTAAATGTATTATAAAGAAATGTAAATCATTGTAAAAATGTTAAGCAATAAAAGAGAAAGGGTCACCAGCTGGCAGTCATAAACTTAACAACCCTTTAGAGGGTACTTAAGGCAGGGCTACTGGCCCTGTTAGTTAGTCTCCTCACGACTCTCCCGTGGCCTTTACTCATGACGCTTGCTTGGTTTCCGCTCGAACTCTGAAAACTTGACTAATTCTTTATGAAACCTCTGTACCTCTTCTCTTGAACATAGTGCATTGTCGGGGAGTTACTTTAGTCAAGCCTCAAGAGACCACTGCTCACCACATAACCATAGTCAGTCAAAATGAGGGGACCAGAGAAGTGACCAGGAGTGTAATGTAGGAAGACTTAAGCGGCATAGCCAGGATATGGATTACGAGGATAGATTTCTTGAAAATATGAAAACAAATTATATTACACAATATGCTCAGGTGTAACTGACATAAAATATCATTTATTACAATATAAACAGTCTGGTTAAGAAAACCGACTTTAAGGTTGAGAGATAATACTTTGTTTTATATACAACAAAGTAACCAACCACACGCCTCGGAACCAACTATGGCACTATGGGTTGCTCAACCTCCAGGTAATAACCAACAAGGTGTTCTCAAATAGATTTAAATTGAAATATTACTGCTTCATTATCATTTACTGAACATTACCCAAAGATTTTGAAAGGGACGGGGACCATTCTAATCTCATCGGATGATTTACCTCTAAACAAATACTAGCATAGTCAATATCCAATATCATTAGCTAAGTTTCCGCTATCTTCCAAGACAACTCACCAATGGATGGCGTACATTCATTTAAATTTACAAGTAGTTAAATCAATGGATTACATGGTAGCCCTTTCTGTATCTATACTTATGTATAACATTGGCAAGTTGTCTTACAAAGTTACGAGAGCGCAGTTACAGAGATCTGATATCGACTAGGCTGGAGTGTTGTGATGCAAGGACAACTCAGTGGTAGAGCACTCAACCAGAGAATAGGGAGGTTCCTGGCCCTGTAAAAATATTTTTTCTTTGGTTAATAATTATTACAAATAAAAGGATCAACACACCACAACTAATAATTTATTTATTCTTTTTAATATGTATGGATCCACCAAGAAAAAAATACTCATATCCTCCATCCCAAATTCCTGGCTATGAGCCTTACATGTTTCTTTGGTTTAATTTTCTTGGAATGGAAGTTAAGTAACACAGAACCTTTTCCCACTCAATCTTTAATTATGAAACTGTGATTCCTTACAAAAATTATATATATTTATCATACATATAAATAATATATTTTATTAAAATAAATTGGGACTACATAAAATTTCTACTTCTGTTTATTACAATAACATAATTTTTATAATAAAGGATATAATTAATTGTTATTCAGCAAACAATTCTTTGAAACATCTAGATATATTTCATTTGTAAAGACACGAATCCATTATACATATGGAATACCATCAAAACCATGAGCATAACAACAATGCACTCTCAAGAATGAAATAAAATTTCACTTTTGTGTTTGCTACGTTACAAATTTAAACAGCATTCGATATAAAATTTATCAAAAAAGTGGGGATAGTACAAATGCTGTGTAAGTATACTATTTAATTAACATCACAGACCGTTTCATCTGCTTTATTTAGTGACAAATTTTGTCTTAATCTTATTTTATGTATACATTATACAAAGACAATTACATAAATAAATACTTTTATTTTAATAATAATACATCTTAGTGTGAATTACAGGAAAATTAACTGAACATTTCTCCTGTATGTACCATCAAGTTATTACTGGAAAAATTCAAGGTCTTCAAGACATAGTTTGCGCTAAGCACTTAATTATAAGACTTTTAACAATTAACTCAAATTATTATTGAGTAAATTGTGATAAAAAGCTAAGAGAATTAACAGATTTGTACTCGTTTCAATGATATAGGCTAAAGAAATGATTTTGCAGATGACCAATACTTGAAATAGGAGTTTGAGCTCATTCTTTTTAAACCTGTAATTATTTTTAAAATAACACATTTAGAACTGTGTACCACAATCAAAAATAATAATCAATTTACCCTATTTAATAGATTTTTACTTCCATATAGTTTTATGGAAGAACTGGGGAAATAGGCTAGATAGCGGGGGTCAGCTGATCTTTCCCAAGTGTAAGCAAGATGGGACGGGGCCCCCACCAAGGGAGCCCTGATTTGCCCACCCAATGAAAAAAGATTTAAAAGGGTTCCTCTTCCCTCCCTTGGAAAACCCGAAGATAAAATTATTGCATATATCGATCGGTTTATTTTATTAATAATTATATTAATATACCGAAAAATATACTTCTTCTAGTTTTAATTAATTAAGAATTTTCTCTCTAGTCGGCATAATTAAGAATTGTATTTGATTTCTTTATTAGCTTTTAATTTATCAAAAAAAACAACAATGCATAATAGAAGTTAATGACCTAGAGTGAGCTTACCTAACTAACCAAGTTATTTTCATCATGTTTCATAACCTTTTCTATACAATATAAATTATAGACTATCAAAACTTACGTGGTTTACTTGAACCAGATATAACTAATGGGAATTTCAGTCTTCTCATAAAATAAAAAATACATCTAGAAAAAATGACTGAATAAGCAGGAACATACATTTTTAAATTAAAAAAAGTCAATAGCATATTTTTTTTAGAAGAACAATTATTAATATTCATATCGCTTATTTAATGTTACATTGAGTATTTGGTATTTTTGGATTCCCTCATCAAAATCTATATCCAACTGTACCAAATAATCCATATTACTGACCAGATGATGTGACATACCTTGCTTTTACATATTTTAGTTTGAATAAAAACAGAAAAATCACTTCCTATAATTATTTGTTCAAATGGATGATAATAAATGCATTCGACGTAAATATAAGAACAATCAAATTTATATCATTTTTAAAAAATACAAGAAAATATTTACATAAGCTTTTCATTATCCACAGCAATTAATCCGTATTTAAGTAACTGTAGAAGTTTCACTTAAGTAAATTTTTAATGAAATTTAGATAAATAAAAATACAGGCATACTCTGCTATGTGTGAGGTTTTGTTTTTTAGTAGTTCATGCAATATGAAAATCGTGCTATGGACATATTTTATTTATTACCGATGAAGGTATGATAATTAAAATGCTTATAACTCACATATTTGATTAGGTAGATCTGGACTTGCCAACTTCTTCAGTAAGATGCGATGCCTAATTATTTTAAAGAGAATCAAAAATTCATATATTTATTACAATAATCACAGAGTTACAAATTTTTTCTTGATTTGAATTGAGATCATTGCAAGTTTATCATTGGAATATTAATCCAGATTGAGGTTTCTTCACCGGTTTGCCTGGTTCAATGACATAAATTAATATGGTAGAAACAAATATCATCAATTCTCGATCAACTTCTGACTCCATCCTATTATTTTATAATTTAAATTTATTTTCTAGCATTGATGCATTAGATAACAGGGTGTTAGCAAAGTGAAAATATGCCTGCACCAAGTGAAAATACGTCAGCATGTTTTTGTTGTTTTGGCGAAACTTCTCAATTTATGCTAATTCCATTTTCATCTTCAGTTGTTATTGCATTAATACTGAATAGAGAGATACAAAACATTAAAGTAAAATTTGGACACAACTTTCAACGAACCAAAGAATTTCTGGTTACCTATTTAATTGGAAAATTGTTTTTGTAATAGGAAAAAAAATGATCAATCGTTTATAAAAACAAAACTTGTATGAAACTTATTTTATAATGGTCATTTAAATCTACTACTCGTAGTTAGCAATAAATATCATCATAGAGACGCCAAGAATAAGTGCGATGACTTCTTTAATAGATTGAACCAGTTTACTGTCTGCAAGGAGATCTGGTAAGACAGAAACAGTTGCTATATAAATGAAACCTCCAGCTGTCAGAGGGAGGACCCAGGCTGTGGCTGCTTCATCTGCAAATGATAACATGATATAAATATAAATATAGATAATTCGCACGACTAAATGTGATGGCACCGAGGGCTTGTGAAAAAGAAAGCTTAAATGATCATCTGTTTATGAGCTGGTTACAGCAAGGTATAATTAAAATAAATATATTATTAAAATATTTACGTTCTTTGAAAGATAACGTAATTTTATTTTTAACTTTAAATTTATTTTATTAGTGATTAACTGCTGTTTAAGGTTCTTTTAAACAAAATAATCATGGCAAAAGATTATATTTAATTACAAATAAACAAAAAGAAACTTATATTAATTATACTTGTCTATATTTTTTTCCTTTTTCTTTCTTCAATGGTCTTCTTTTTTAATCAAATTAACTCTTCTTCCTGGTACAACTTCTCTTCCTTTCCACTTCCAGGCCAACAACAATTAACTTACAGAACTTTTTATTTCACAACTATACTATCTTTTGGTTTTTTTATCCACTCTCAATTGTTTTTATTTTGCCTTCTTGATAAGTTGGATTAAATCTTTATATTTAAAATTCTTATATACAAACTACACAATATCTAATATCACAACAATATAATGTATATATATGTAATGATTTTTTTATTAACAATTAAATTTATTTATTAGAATTCGATTGAATTTAAGAAAGGAGTTTTCTTTTCAGATAATGTGAATAAAGGTAGTGTTCTCAACCTGGCACCAAGACCCTGGTATCCAGACCAATATATTTGAAAGTACCTTTGGGAAAAACAACTTTTCTAGGAAATTGTTAACATGAAACATTTAAAATAGTAACATTATGCAATAGGATCATATTATAATTAAATACTATTAATTTAAAACATTATAAATAAAAAATAATTCTTAATAATTTTTTATTGTCATTTTATCTGTTTATAAGAGAGTATGAAAATATATTTGAAAAAAAAGCAGAATATATTGTTGTGGTTCCTACTATTCACGATTATTTTTATAATATTTTATATATTATGAGGTAAGGAAGAAAAGGCTCTGCAACAACAGCTTATTTTTAAATTAAATACATCTCAGGGTTCGTAATGATGCTTAGTGATTTATAAAGTCACTCTTTAAATGTTTCACAATTACAATTGAATATAAAACTAATAAATACCTAAAAAATATAACTATTCTGAGCTATTTGTTGTAGTGAAAACTTTGTCCCCAATATGTGGTCTTCTAATTGTTTATATACTTGTTCTTGTTTATTGGGTTCTCATTCTGTGTGTGTGCGCGTCAGTGTATGTGTGTGTGTGTGAGAGAGAGAGAGAGAAAACTTGTTCCTCTGCCATGTATGCAGTCAGTCTTCTGTCACAACATAAAATGGGTATTTCCGATGTGTTCTCGGGAGTCCCCTGTTTCCCCATGTTCCTTTAGTGGAACCTCATTGATTTCGAGCTATTCTACCAACAAGTTTATAAATCAACACCATGAGTTGCATGCATTTTTAATTTCTGTAACATTGTTAAATTTGTTTAATCTTAGTTAGCGGAGCAAGTTACACATCAAAAATTGTCTTGCATATGATTTGCACATAAAAAACTTCTTGAAAGGTAACACATCTACAAAAATAGTATTGATAAGTGTACAACAACCCCTGTTTGTTCACACAATTTATGCTAATTATATATAATCTCATATTGAAAACCTTTATTTTATCATTTACAATAAGTAAAGTAAAAAGTCACATACCAACTCCTTCCACAATGAGTGAAACTAAAGTTCCACAAAATGCACCTAAGGCTGTCAACAGCTGCAAATACATTGCCTAAAAAAAAGTATATATATTTTAGAGTTTTGTTTATTTACTAATATAAAAACAATAATCAATTTAACCTTTAAACTTATAATTTATTATATCTCAGGAAGGGTCCTTGACAACCAACAATTTACATCAACATGCTATTTAATCATTATTTTTAATAGGAACTATTATTTAAATAATATATAAATTCTTTTAGCCAATTAAGTGTTTATGCAGAGGATTATAGGGTAATGCGGCCCACTTCAAGCCAAAAGAAAATGAACTCAAAATGAAAAATAGGGCGGTTGATAAATTGAATACATAGACAACCAGCAACCCAAAATGAAATATATATATAAAACTACACAAAATACATAGTAAAAAAAGAAAAGAAAAGTGGCCATCAAATTCAATAATTTGGTTAATTAATTAAAGATTAATATTATAACTAACGAAGGATAAGGATAATTAGGATTATAATGGATGTGTTACTGAATGCTTAGGTGATTTCTCCTAGTAAGGACCTATTTTCAAGACTAGTTAAGCGATAACAATGGACCGACTGAGTAAAGCGTTGACCACAAATTGAATTATAAGTCACACCGCATACACAGGTGGTCTGAAAAGTTCCCGACCTCAACATGAAGATGATAATAAAATAAATAAAAGCTAAAATAAAAGCTTTGTAAGGTCGGAAACTTTTCAGACTGCCCTCGTATATGACCCATACAACATAAAATGTTTCGCTATTGTATCTTAGCTAAAAGTTATGCCATATAACACATAACCTGTTGTGGAAAGAATCTTTAAAGTATCAAAATTAATGGGATCATTTATACAGTCGCTATCATAGTACATATCAACAGAAAAATAGTGCCTTTCCATTGGGGTTATGAAATTATTTTCACGTCATAGTATTCAATTAGGACGCAATAGGAATAAAATAATGCACAAGCCAAACATTTGCTACGATAAGCAATGTATACACAAGTGTTCAGAGGATTTAAACCAATATTCCTCATTCTCAGACTAATAATATAAATGAAGGGGGTGGGTTCAAATCCAAGACAAGAATTTTTTTGCCACTTGATCTGCTATAATTTATAAGATAATGCCCCCTCAAGAATATGCCTACATTCAGTGTTGATAAGGGCGTAACAATACTAAAGTTAGAATTCTCAGTTTACCTTCTTTTTAGAGCAGCCAGACTGTACCAATATCGCAAAGTCACCAATTTCATGAGGCACCTCGTGAAGGAGTATGGTGATGGTAGTGACAATTCCTACGTTTCGCCCAGCCAGATATGATGCTCCGATGGCTAAGCCATCAGTGAAGTTATGAGTTATGTCTGCAGCTAGGTTCAAATAGCCGGCGATCTTAATCGGATCTAAAAGATATTTAACTGTGAGTTTATTGTTAGCCATGACTATATAAATCAGTAGAAGAGTTTGCTGGGAGTTCAGCTCTGGTTGATAAGAGTTGTTGGGTTTTTGTCAAGTTTATTAATGTACAATGTTTGGATTCAGACTGTTTGATTGGAGTTACATAAATGAAAAATGACAAACATTAAATAAACAAAATGAAAACCTGACAATTATCTTTGATCAACTGAAACCGACATCTCAGCATACTATTCTACTCATTTACAAAAATATTGACAATAATATTTAATTATATTTACTTAAAATATAATTCAAATGTGAACTAATGTTAATTCAAAGAAAGAGGCCAGTCAAGAAACATTAAACAACAACATGAAGTTACTTTGACAAAATAAGTCATGGTGGATTCCTCCTTGGGCCTATTTTTACAAGTTGCCTCCTATTTTTTAACAAGAATTGACAAAATCACAAGCATTTTTTCAGACCATGAACAGTAGTGTTGTATGATGAATAATGATGTTTTTTTTTTTTAAATAAATAGTTAGCTTTTTTTTTCCAAAACCAGAAACCCTTCAATTTTTTTTAGTATCGGTCAGATCTGGAAATTGTAACAAATTTTAATACAAATTTTAGCCATCTTCATAAGTCTCATTAATTTATTGAGTACCAGGTACACATTTTTTTTTTTTTTTTATATTTTTCTATAATTTCAAGTAGTATATCAAATTAAAGATCTTGATTTCCTTATTGACAATATGTAATTTGTGTTTGGCCTAATTAAACTATTACAAAAAAAAATTAGTTCAAAATTTTAACTCAAAATTTTTTTTAAATTGTGGTAGTTTAATTTGATTATCTCATAATACTAAATATAAAGCAAGTCCAATTTAAATTAAATGGAGGGACATAATTAGTTAATTCATTAGTCATAAAAATTAATTTGTCGAACATATTCAGCATGGTATCAGCTTAATAAGCTCTAATAATGTATGACATTTTTAGTTCTTAAACCAACAATAATTACAAAAATAGTTTTTAAAGTTGTAAAGAGCCTGTTATTGTGGGCCAATCCATGTCAAATTAACCAATGGCCTGGAACTTGAAGTCTCTGATTTTTTGTACGTATTACTACATACATAGTATCATTTAGGATAAAAAATGCAAAATTTCAGATTTTTAGTTTTTGAGTTGTAAAACCTAAATTCTACTAATATATTGACACGTTTTGAAACATTGAAAAGCTTGCAGCTCCAAAACTATTTGCCCTATAAATCTGAAAATAGTGGCATTCTTTTCAGAGTTTCAAGAGCTTTAATTAACATGTTACTTAACTTTACTAAACCAATCTTAAAATGTTTCAAAATTTCCAAAAAGATGTTTTTTTTTAAAAACCAAATATGAATTTTGTTGAAAAAAAAAAGTTACATGTACATGTTATTAGAATGAATGGGACAACTATCATATGTTGATAGTATTTCTATGGGTTCTATTATAAAAAAATAAAATAATAAGTTAAATGCCTGAACTTTAGTGTAAATAACGACATTTGTTTGTGTTTTTCAAAGCATGTGTAATTCAACTACCAAAAGTGAACGAAAATTTGAAACTTTGTATTATTGCATAGAACATCAATACAAAGTTTCACTTATTTTGAAAAACCTTGAGTCTAAAATTATTTTTTTATTGTTTGATTTGGTGAGGAATAACCCTTGTGTGATGTATTACACTAGACTTATTTTTTTTTCCTTTTTTACTTACACATGTCTGTTTTAACTGAATGATTGAATTGTACCACTAAATAATATTAGTCATACAATTCAGTACCGCAGACGGTACAATACAATTGGTTGGTGTACCTATTATCTGCATGGCTTGTGAGATTTTTTAACTTGTTTTATAACCCCCAGTTCAAATATAGGCGATATTCAAATATATAAGAAGGCAATGTGATCATCTTCTTAAATCTAGTTAAATAAGTAATAAAATACTTTTAAGTTAATACGTTTTTCTAGTCACATCTATAGAGCAGAAAGACGGTGAAAGGTTTGGGTTATTGAGAAGAGTAATGGAAATTTGAAATATAACTAATACACACCCTTAGCAGTAGTACTTGTGTCCTCACTTTCTTTTTTGTCATCTTTTTTCTTTGATGGTTTCTTTTCTTTTTGACTATCAGTGTCAACACTGTGAGAATGGGAATGTTCCGGATTCATTATTCTAACAAACTTTTCGACGAAGAGAAACAAGAGAATACCGATGAGGACCCAGAGGCCAACTTTCATATCTGGCCCATGATTGTGTCCTTCGTGGGAATGTGAGTGTGAGTGCGAATGAGCCTCTGACGGGGAATGACCTGAGGCATGAGCGCTGGCACTCAGCGCGTGAGGGATCAGGTGAAGGAACGCATCGCCCAGAAGTCCTCCCGAGGCAAAGCTAAGCAATATCTTGAGCAGAGGCTCTTGCTCCGATCGGTTATCCAGAGGCACAAGGAACAGTATAAAAAATGGAGCTATACTGATTAAAAGAGTGGAGCCAAGAGCTTCTATCCAAAGCATTTGTTTGTCCCTTGCTATACGGGGTTCTTTCTTAGCTTCCTCCTGCTTGATATGTACATTCGCCTCTTTTGAATACTTGAATGAAGGTGCCTCTTCAGCTGCATGTTCGTGAGAATGACCGTGAGAGTTAACTATAAACGGTAAACATAAAAATATGGCGATAATTGGTAAATAAAAGGTAATGAATTTTGACGACCTACGACCCTTCTGTCCGAAGAGGGGTAATATACTAGAAAAGGACATGTCACTTCCCCTATTGAACCTAACTCAACTGAAGACTAAAACCCGCCTTGTCAAAACTCCACGAAGTCATTTCAGCCAACCGAATTCAAGTACGTGTCTTCTAAATACTGATAATTTAGATTTGTCTACCCCCACTTCGCACCATAAAACTTATTTCTCGCATTATTAATTCATTTTGGATATTAAAAGACAGAAACCCTAACGGTCCCTAATTTCCATTTTCAATTTTGAAAATAATGAGAAGAAAATTAAACCAAAATGTGGGCTAGAGTACAGCTGATAATAACAGTCGGAAGGTTATTTTCGGTTGTCAGGTTAGTTTTGACATGTTCAGGAACTTATTTAAAATTTACAATGCAAGAGGGTTGATAAATTCAAAAAATCATTTAAAAATATATCCAAAGTCATGGTGTAGAAAGAATAACAATACTGTCATAACCACAGCCAAAAATGTATTTACCTTTAGCACTCGGAGATTATCTTACAAGATTAATGAACTTTCACAATGTTTTGATTCTCAATCAAAGTCTAATGTTCCTTTATGGGGAACTGTTTTAATTTCCGGAATATTTGGTTTGTTCAAACCAAAAGATGAAGTAAATCCTGAATCTGAGATGATCATGACAATAAAACGCGCTGTTCTTTTAATACAGGTATATTTATTGATTTGTATTTGGTAAATATTAGGATGTATTTTTAAGTAAAGGGAAGTGATTATGTGGAGGATATTGCAGAGAGATGACTTCAAGGGAGCCGAACAAGTACTGCATATTGCATTAAAATTAGCCAGAGACCAAAACAATGAAGATGGTGTAACGTACATATATGATTTATTGGCGAATCTTGCATTTGCCCAGGGACATTTTATGGCTGCTGAAAAGCTATTCATTAATGTTATGCAGCGGTTGATAAGTGCTGGTGTACCTGAGGATGACTTAAAAATAAACCATATGAGTCTTAAATTGGCTAAAATTTATGAAGAGAATAAAGATGTAGTGTAAGTATTGCCGCTTACTTTTGTGTTAACAAAGACGATCTCCTTTTTAATCACAAAGATATTACCTGAGGGGGTGTTTAAAATAGTTTATTTAAAAATAAACACTAAATTGTTGCCATTTTCAGTAAAAAAAATTTTATAGTTTTGTACAGCATAGGAAGCAGCTTTTTTTTTATTTGCACATGATTAAGATTTTTATGACAACTGCATGGTATAGAATCGGTTTTGATCGTTCACGGTTCAAGAGACACGATTAACTCATACCTTACCTCTAGAATTATATTTAGTGTTATATCCCCATCTCGTGTGATATCAAATGTACCTTAGTAATTCGGACACATTATGCCTCTAAACAGTTATAGTGGTAAGTTACGACTAACTACTCTACTTAATACTAAACTAATGTAAACAAGCTTTTAGTACATAGGTTTATCTGTTGGTTAATAATCAGGTTGAAGATCTGTAGAGTATGCTGTTTTAGCAACACATAAAAATCAAAGTTATTTTATTCTTATTGAAATTAAATGAATAAAAAACCACTTTATTCTGGGACATTGGGGATAACATAGGAATAACAATAACAAGGAAAATAAAGACATTATTACTAGGAAAAAATGAGTGTGCAAGGTTGCAAGGATATATTAAAATAGGGAATGAATCAAATTAATGAAAAATACAAACAATAATTATGAGCTATTAGATTCAAGGGAGACATGAAATTGTTAAAATCTAACTAATATGCTATAATAAATATACGAAGAGTTCAGGAGATGAATATTGAATAGAGTTACATAGGTTTGCGACATGATATAATTCCATGAATAACATATTCCATTTAATCTGACTATAACAGTAACAGGTTGAATTTATGGCACAATTAAAAAAAGCAAAACAATATCTAAACTTTATTTCCAGTGTGAAGCCTTTATATTAATACTTATGTAGGAATTCCTGGACATTATAGAGTTTTTATGTCCATTGTTTTTTTTTTATGTTTTAGCAAGGCTGAAGAGGGATACAAATTTTGTTTGAGTAACCTTCAAAAGAAAGTTGATGCTTCCCTTGAGGATCATGATGCAGTAATGTTATGGGCGATGTCATTGGATTGGTGAGGAATCGCTTAACTTTTTTTTTTTCACCTTCTGACAAGTATCGTTTCATTTCTATATATTTTTGGCAATAAATTGGGGTATTCGGATCTTTTGTTTAATTTTTCTTTATAGATTTGTTTTATATTTTGACCTAACTAAAATTGGTTTAGAATAATAATAAAATAAATTGAATATTTTGAAATATATTAACAAAATAAATAAATAAAAATTGAAATTTTTCTGTCCATTCTTCCCATTCTATCTACTCGATCCCTGGACCTCCTTATTAGCTTATTATAGCCGGCCGGGTGCTCTACTCATTGAGCTAGCCTGTTGCCTAGAGTGAAAATGAATCCTCTTTAGTGCTAGACACTTTAAATTTGCTAGCTCTGTTTTCAGAATGCCTGACAGGATATTGGGGAGGTTCAGGGTCCGAGTCTTGGTTACCATACCAGTATATTTTTTCTTTAGATAATAATTATTCCAATTATTCGAGTCAATACGCAAGTTACATTATATAAACTAAATTGTATTTTTATAATGTATATAAATGGAAATAAAGGGTGTGGACAGTGAAGAAACAATATAAAGAGATATTCGTTAGACTCAGTTTGAATTTCTTAAAGAAAATTTATTGTTATGAATTGAATTATTGTGAAAAAACACGGAATATCACCTTTTCAACAAATGAAAAAATTGTAAATAGCCAGAATATTTATCTAAACAATCAAATTAGTTGTAACATGCGAATTTTGTTGTTGTCTTTAATGGGCATGGGTTCTTAACTATGTGGGCAAAATCAGCACTTAATTAATTAAAAGTTTGCTGAAGGCCTTTTTCATATTTGTTTTTTTTCCTGTCCTTCGTGTTATTGTATTTTAACTACAAATTTTACCCACTTAACGGTATTAGTCCATAATAATACTGGTGACTTATTTCTACTTTAAAATAGTATGTTAAAATAGTAAAAGAAAAAAAATAGTTAAGCATAACCTGTGCGTTTAAGTTTGAACAATTTAGTAAATATTACTAGCTTAGCATATTTTTCATTCTGGTTTTTTCTATTCCGACCTCTATTAACGTATGCATCATCCTGGAGTATGACTTGCAACTTCTTAAAACTTCAGAGAATACAAAATTAATTCTTATGAATAAGAACTAATTCACCGAGACCTACGACAATCTCGCAACTACACGATGCTACAGACATAGGCTTTATATGTAACATAATCAAGGAAAATGTGCAAAAATTTTCTGAACATTGTAAATTCAGCAACAATAAGTTAATACAAATTGTTGTACAAAATAACCTAAAAACCTATCTTTAATGACCTTTAAAATTAGTCTTTCAGTTGAAGTTTTTTTTCCTTTTCTTCTTTTCCTATTTGTAAATAAGGAGATATTGTATTATTATTAGTTAAGTGCATATTTTTGTTTTGATTTAGAGGTGCTCTGGCATCTGGCAACTGTATGGTAAATATAATGTAACTTTGAAACAAAATAAAGAGAATTATTGAAAAATCTGGTTTTATATTTATAATCTTCATAAAATTTTAGGTACGCTCGATTTCTGTTATCAAGGGACAGGCTTGATGATGCTTTAGTTAATTTTCAGAAAGCTTACGAACTTAGCCTGAAACTACATGGTGAAATACATGAACAAACTGTCGTTCTTCTTAACGATTTAGGTAATTATCTTTAAAATTACTTATTTCTTCCCATAATTATACATACATATGTTAACACCTTATACCACTTCAATAATTGCTGTTAGCTCCTCCCTCGCAGATTCCTGGTCACTTCCTTTATTAGTCTCCACTTTGATTATGCATGATATAGTTAGCATATCTTATAATCTCCAAACTCCCATTAAACAACAAATTTGATGAACTTTTTTTTGTATGATCATAAAAATGCCATTTCTCGGTTCTACTCTGAGTTGAATTGGCTATCCCCATTATCGTTGCCACTGTTTTTCTATCATCTTTCCTCTGTAAAGTTGGTATGTAATGAAGCTCCAATGCAGAGGGGAGGACAAGAATACAAATTGATTGGCAAATCTATCAGGCCAATTTTTTTTTTCCAAGTGCAAAAACTGCTTTTTAAATGAATGGAACCAGGGGTGATGTGCCTAAGTCCTAGCAGACAAAATGCTCAAAAGGTTTCTATTACCTAAATCTTTACTAACACGCCCACATGATCAATTAGCTGTCCAAGAATTCGTTCTGCTGTACTACAGTCAGTAAAAACCATTTTATTGTATATTTAATCCCCTACATTGCAATCTATGAACCAAGTTTCTATGGTGACGCCTAACCGAAGCGGACTGTAATGTCATTTTTAATCTCAAAAAACATTTATTTATTTGTTTTATGAAATTAGAATTGTTGGAATTACTTAGTGCGTAAAAATGGATTAAACAATAAAAGGCCTTTGGTTAGTTCTACACGCAGCAAAAATGCCAGTGATGTAGGGAAATGGCCCCTAGGTGGCTTGACAAAGGATGATGCCAGCAAGAAAAAATGGTAAAAACCAGTGACGTAGAGAAGTTGCAGAGGAAAGGATACCATGAGATCGAGAAGGGGGAAGACAACTAGATAAAGAGTGTCTTCGACCAGTAAAGACATTCGTTTTCCAGTCGTCTACAAGAACTAGAGAGAGCAAAATATAGATGGCTACCATAGGAGACATAAGCAGGCAAGGCATGACTGATGTATCTGGATGCGAGATGATATGAGATGTGCTAAAGAATGTTGAGCATCTTGGTTGAAGCGAGGAATAGCTCAATGACACCAATGAAAGAATTCTTATCTCGCCAAGTTAATACAGGCACCTTTACATATTTCAAGACAAAACTATGAATACCACAACAATTTATACTTCCTGTGGATAGAGACAGTTAGTGACCATAATTCATGTTTTCCAAGTGTAGTTCGAGTTTATTAGGTTATTGATGTTAAAGATAGTAAGGCAAAATTAGATTAAAGTATGAGTGATTGGTATGTCAGAACCTAACCAAAGATGTTTATAAGAGTAAAGTAAATGCTTAAATAAAATTATTTTATTATTAAACCTAGATATTAGTATTTGCTTGTAACGGAGATGTTACATAGTGTCGCCATGTGTATACATTATTTTGAGGAATTGACATATAACCTCTAATACATATTTTTTTGTCTAATACGCAATTTTATTACAGGTACAATCTGTTATCTCAAAGGTGATCACGAAAACGCCTTCACCTACCTGACAAAAGCCATTGAAATAGGTAAACATTTGCCAAATATGGAGGATTTTTCATCAGTTTATGTCAATCTTGGAAACATTTACATGCAGAAAAAAATGTTCGAAGAGGCTAAGAAATATTGTAAAGAAGGTTGGCAAAATGCGAATCGTCACAAAAATAGTGAAGGTATTGAAGAGGCTTCTCTTTGCTTAAAGGAACTATCAAAAATGATGTCTGCATAAATTCTATTTTGTAAAAAATAAAATTGGTGATAATTATAACCATGATTTCAATTCTTGCGCGAAACGCTTAGGCTAGTCGTTAAAAAAAAAAGTATCTAAGAAAATCTTATTCAGTTTCAATGCATGATAACGACCACATTTTCAAATTTTAATATTTATGTCAATAAAATTGTCTTTCTTAAGTCTAGTCTAGTATATAAATAATTTTTACATTATTAATGTAGATTTTCTAGTAATATTTATTAACATAAATATTTGAATAAAGGTTGACCATATGTAAGTGAATACAATGTGATGTTGATATTTATTACCTCTAGTTTTTACTTTATAATATGTACAATTTATTCATACAATATGTAAGCAAAACAATTCATACAATATGTACAATTTCCTTAAATTAAAAAAAAAATCCTTTTTTTGTTATATTATTCTTTTAGTTAAGTTAATATTTTTTTAAAGTCCCAGGATTTGTTACTCTACTATATTTATATAGTATATATATATATATCGATGTTTTTAATAATAATAAGTGGATAAATGAAAATATTGCACATTTCGTTTATAAAATGTTTTATATGTACAAATATTTTAAGCAAAGCTCAAAACTGCATATAATAAAATTACACAGATATTTTCATAGAAAACTGTCATTGTGTATCTGATCCGTAGCAACTTTGCCATTACCTCCGCCAGGTTAGAGGCCTATCGTGTGTTTTTTCAATGGTAACCTATTTATCGGCCTATTTGATATTTGAAAAAAAACCGTGAATATTCTTAACTGATAGAGATAGAAAGAAATATTCCCATTAAATTTTGCAAGGACATAGTACAGCACATTGCGCTAAACTTAATTAGGATCCAGATCGCAACATTTTGCCCCTTCTCACCTAATATAAACACTGTTGCTCGGCTCAAATATTTTATATGCCCATAATGCTGTTTGACTACATTGTGATCAGCTTTGTAAAGACATCACAATAGTCAATGCCTTCTTCTGAAAATTAACAAGACCCACTGAATAGATTTATATGAGTATCTCAATAAATACATAATATAGTCATATGGTTCAAGGACAGTGCAGGATTGCCAAGTTGGAAGAGCGTCCTGAAATTATTTTTTCTCATAAACTGATAATTATTCAAATTTACACCAGATGAATCACATACCACTACTATTAATTACTAATATAACAATAAAAAATTATATTTTACCATCCATTCCCTTATCAGTTAAATTATAAAAAAGATTTCAAACATATTAAAATAAATTGAGCATATATGGTCGATGATGAGTTAGTATTGATCACTGTAATTTTATAAATACACACTAGAGAATTGAGCCATCATCAGAATGTTGTCAGTATTTATTTATAACAATTTTTGACTTATGCCTTTTTATGAATAAGGCACTAAATATGTTAGATTTTTTTCAGAAATGATATTTTGAATTTTTAATCGTTATTATTGTAGATTTTAATATCACTTTAAAAAAATTGACAATACAGTTGCCTTTGTTAAGTATAGTATACATTTAAATAAATAATCGTAGGTTAGTAAATTAGGTGAAAATGTTGTCTTCTATTCGAATAGCCGTACCAATTTTTTTGTAAAATGGGTATTATTGATAATAATTGAGTGTGTGTGTGTATATATATATATATATATATTTTAGGTTGATTGGAGTGTACTTTAATTTCTTACCTTATTAATTTCATAGTGTCATTTTAACATTTCCCTATTAGTAAATAACATTAAAAATACAACAACTGTATATATTAATATATAAAAATATTGTATGATTTGCTCAATGCAATCACCATTTTTTTAAAAATTTAACTGGTAAATATTTTGTGAAAGCAGCATGTTATTTATTAATGTATTTTGTCATTATTTGTGTTTATATTTTACAATTTGTAGTTTTAAATAGTATATTTATTACACTTCTCCCTAAAATTGATGTTTTAATATTTAATATGATTTTATCCTTTTGATAAATTAAATAAAATAGCTCCCCTCTTATTTTAAGTAGTTGAGAATCAAGTGTTATTACTTTTCAGTTTATGATACTTTTATCCTATTTTAATTTTTTTAAATGAAAAAAATTAACTTTTTTTTCAATTCTATTTTGTATATCTTTCTGCGTTAAATTATTTGATTTTAGATTATATTTGTTACATATACATATCACATAAATAATAAGCAAGAAAATAATTATACTAAAAGCTAGGCTAAACATACAATAAGTCACATTATTATGATTACAAGTATAATTCATTAGATGCAAATCACTTTTTCGGATCTTACAATAATATTTTTAATCTCTGCGCTTATAAATTTAAACAGTTTGTTTTTCCTTAAATAGTTGTCAGTAATTAATTAAATTTGAGAACATATTTAACTGCAGAACATTTTTGCATTTTTCACACAGTTTTATTATTTTAACAAAGCTAACTATCAATAAATGAATGGGAAATTCCAACAATTTTTGAGAAATTTATTGATTTGAACATAAATTACACAGCTAAATGTATTTAATTATTGGCTTTGTCGATTGATATATGAGGGAAATATTTTACTAAAATGTAATTTTCACAATAGAAAAAAATCAAGTGACTATGGTTGCAATATTACTTCCATTATCTATGGTGTAGTTAATTTTTTTTTTTCTTTCAAAACCTCTTTATTGATAATATATATACAATGACAAAAATAAATAAATAAATTTGGAATTACAGCTGTCTCCTCGTGCTGCATTTGCAGATGCATATTAAGGAGTGCATAAAATATAATACTGAGCATGGTGTAGTTAATAACCTCTAACCAGGTTATATAGGCTGCAGACAGATACTTAGTAATAGCAAAGTTATCATTTTTAATATTTATATATCTATTTCAATTTACTTAGAATATTTAAAGAAATCAAAATTATTATTATATAATATTATAGATAGAGAATTGTATTTAAGGTTGAATCGGCTCTTATCAATGTCATATATTACAAACTATTTATACCTCTTTTGGCATTATTGTAAACATTTTTCTTCCTCTATTGTAAAAAAGGTCTCTTATTGGTCATGTAAAAAAAACAACTTAACTACCATTAAGTTGCTATTATTGATTTTTGTAAGGGTGTTGTCTTCACATATCAAGTTTTTTATATATTTTATTACTTGCTTGATTGCATATAGTCAAAGATTTTATAATTAAATGAATATTTTATGAAAAAAATACCCAATAACTTTTTTTAATATTTTTATTTCTAAATTTTTTTCATCGATTGTTAATATAATTTTTATACAAGTTTATATTTGATTAAATTACATATTTTGTAATAGGGTAATGTTAATTGTGATTAATGATCTCATTTATACATTTCCGATATCACTAACTTTTATGAATGTTAGCTTATATAATATGTACAAGTTTCACTTTGCAGTGATGATTGTTTTTATCTTTAAAAGGTTCTCATAAAATGCAATAAAGTAGATTTCAAATTAAATGATTTTTTTTTTAAATTAAAAAATCCAAACACCAGAAATTTGCACCTAATTCATCAAGAAGGCCTTTCCTCGCCCAGAGATGCAGATTTAATTAAAATTTATTGAGTTCTTATATTTTAGGGAGTCATCAATAGTTAATAAGTGTTAACCACTCCCATGTTCACCTGATTATCCTGTCTTGTCCTAATGAAATACGCAGTAGAATCTTGTATTTTATTAAATTAGGAATCACAAAAGGATAAAGAATTCAATAAATAAAATTACATTTTAAGTAAAAATAAAGGGTTCCCAGAATTAGCGCAAGATTTGAATTTGCCGCCATTTGTGCAGTAAAGTGCTGGCAACTCTAAAAAAAACAAAACAATTTGACAGCTGACAGTTTAGGGTCAGTAAAAATGGAGCGTTACACGATAGAACAACGTGTATTTATTGTTGAACATTATGTCAAAAATAATGAAAGTTTGACGGCCGCAGTTCGAAAATTTCATACAAAATATGGTCGGAATAGTGTTTTGGCTTCATCAACTGTGAAGAGATTAATTGAAAAATTTAGGGAGACTGGATCAGTTGGAGACACTAAACACACTGGTCCTCCAAAAACAAGCCGTTCAAATGTCAATCTCGAAGCAGTGCGTGAGTGTCAAATGAGGCAGGTCAAGCTGTGACTGTTACTGGTGCTCGATATCGTGACATGATGACGCAGTTCTTTGTGCCGAAATTAAATGATATTGATATGGCCAATATGTGGTTTCAACAAGATGGTGCCACATGCCATACAGCCCATGAAACAATTCAAATACTGCATGAGACATTTCCAGGTCGTCTACTCTTTCGTTTCGGTGATCAGAATTGGCCCCCTAGATCGTGTGATTTATCACCTTTAGATTTATTTTTATGGGGTTATTTGAAATCAAAGGTGTATGTTAACGAGCCCACATCCACCCGTGCATTAAAAGAGGAAATTCAACCACATTTATACCAAATGGTCATGGAAAATTTCGACAAAAGTATGTGCCATCAAAGTCGTGGAGGCCATTTGCCCGATGTGTTATTCCATAAATAACCCTATTCTATTTACTTTATAATTCAATTACAAAAATACTAAAAACTGTGTTTTCTATTCAAATCAAAGGTTGTGTTAATTCCGGGACACCCTTTATTATACTGATGAGAGTTTATGAAAATTATATAATGCAATAAATGACTCACGGTTGAGGAGGTTCAAGGACTGGCCACAAAGATAGAGTAAGACTGATACATATGGACTGACTATCCTAAGGTAAGTATAAGGCTTACAGATCCAAACAATTTGGTGATAGTAAAATAAATACAGCCTCACACTAACTTAACAATATAAATAATCTTTATTGTAATTATTCTTATTATTAGTAAATTATTTGCCTGCAGAGATTTTTTGAACAGGGAAAGTTTTTGACCTGGCCTAGACCAAGAAGCTGCCCAAGGGGCCTTTGCAGGTACCATGGACAGGTAGGTGTTTAACCAGAGATTGCCTTACAGGCTGGGCAGTTAGACAGGCATTTCCTATGACACATTGGAAATACTCCTTTTTTGGTGGTGGTAGTAGCTCATATATGGCAGATGAACAAGCCATGTTCTACAAACCATAAATTTAACTTAGATCATAATTCTAAAATATTTTTGATACAGAGTCATACATCGAAATCTCTAATTAATTACCTTAAGCTTTGATTTGTTCATTCCGTAGATGACACCATTTTGATTGTGCATGTAAAACAAAATCTCATTTATGTACATTTAATCAAAATGTGTCAGAATTTTCCGCATTATTGTAAGCTGATTTCTAACCACACATTGTTTGTTTTAAAAGGTGGACATGAAAAATATATTAAAATAAAAATATACCTATTTAAATAGATATTAAAATTCACATTTTATAGAAATTGTTGCTTAAAAATTGTGTTTTGTTGTTAATATATTTTTAACTAAACTAATACAATCTACAATAATTTATTTTATAACGCTTCTTTGTCCTATTTTTGTTACCTGTTGAAAAAAGTGATTATAGCTCTGAGATATTAAGAAGTTTTTAAGAAATAGTGAGAAATTGAATAATTGAAAACAGGAATGATAAGTCAGAATCAGCAGCGTCACAAGCTGTTGAATCAGGGAGGATCCTGATCCATTCTGCATAACTTATATTTTTCATTCTGTATCAATGGCAGCTAGAAATGATTCACAAAGCAGGACCCACACTGTTTTGTGCTGCCAACTAGTATGTACGAAGAATAAAACGATGCAACCTGTGTCAATCTTACTGTTGGACTGATTGCCCACGCTCAAAATCCTGCGCTAATTGGCCCCAAACTGGTCACTTGGTCCATGGCGGACATTATGACTGAATCGAAAAAGACTCTATTGTTGTTTACAATTGTCTAGGTGACGATATAAAATAATTGTTGTGCCAACTTCTTCACCACGAATAAATAGAAGTTCCGCTCTTCTCGGCCCAGAATATATCCACCTGCATCATCATATTTTAATAATAAAAGACTTAGGCGTCAGTTAAGAGAGGGGGAAAATAGTACATGACACGGCTGAAGCCCACTAGGGGCGCGGGTGGAGCCAGCCTCTGACCTGCCTATATAAGGCCGAGATTCGGAGCCCTTTCCATAAGGCACTCATTAGCCCAAAATAATTTTCCTAATTTTTCCCACATCCTATTTTTATAAGTTTGAGAGCTAAGAAAAAAAAGGGGAAAAAAAACAAAAAAAAAACCCTTTCCATAAGGTGAGCCCCATCACCTAGTCCTTTGTAACTAGTGATTTGTAATTTTAACTTCAAATAGAAAATTGTTATTGTAATTCTACCCTCCTTCGAATGTATACGCAGATATGCAGTAAGAGGAGAAAACTGTAAATCGAGAATTTGTAAATTGTAAAACTTTGATCAATAAAGGGGTTTTGAAATAAAAAAACCAAAAAAACCCTTTCCATACTCAGCTCTACTGTTTGGGACACCACTCATCCGATTCCATCACAACAGCACCATAACTCGACTCCAGAGCTTCCAGAACAACATCCTGCGCACGGCACTATGGCACACCCCTTTTTGTGAAATGAAGGCTCCCGACATCCACGAAAAGTTAGAGGTCCCACCATCACCGAAGCCATCAGAAGAAGACACATCTAGTTCTTTGACTCGATGAAACATTGCCAAAACCCCCTATTCCGAGACCTGACACCCCCACCGCTACCGGCACGATGGCAACTCTCTAGATCTGGTAAAGCAGACTAAATGGTGGACATTACGGTGGTTGGCCCACCAACAACAAGCCTCTAACGGGCACCCATCACTGCTATCCAACTGAATGAGACTGCACTACATGCCTAGAGAGACTCTAGGCTCAGCCTTCAGTGGACTCTCACCACTGTACCGCAACAATCAACCTCTACCGAGGCTTCCCGCACTCCCTCACACCACCTTCAAGCAGATACTCCTAGTACAAGGATCCGCTCAACCCAAATATTCCTTTATTTTCCCCTTAGCTCTCTAATTAAAAGATTAAGGATGATTAGAGAGCTAGGGGAAAAAAAACAAAAACCATTCCATACTCTATTCAATTCTGGCTAGCTTCCTGAAAAACAGATCGATGCGGGTGCTGGTGGGTGATAGCTTCTCCGAATCTGTGCCACTGATCTGCGGAGTACCCCAATGAGCCATGTAATCCCCAGTATTTTTCAACTTGTATAGGTCTGAAATTGTAGGAACCCGGTACAAAAACACAACAATTGTTGCTTTCGCTGATGACATCGCGGTGTATAGCAGCAGCATGAGCGCCAAGTTAGCTCTTAGCAGCCTATAACCAGATCAGTGACAGATTGGGGAAACTCAATATGAATGGACTTTCTCATTCCAAAAGGGAAAAATTCCGCTGCCTACTACTTGCACTGTAGGAACGCAGCAAAACTCACCAGCCAACAACCTAGTATACCTGGGCATTAAAATGGACCAACACCTCCGTTTCAGTAACCATTTTGGAAGGAAGTTGAAACAGACACGCACGAAGTCTTACCGGCTTACGCATTTATTGACTTCCCCCAATCTATCACTGCGCCCCAAGCTCATGATCTATAAGAGTGTACTCAGGCCTGCTCTGCTGTATGGTGCACCGCTGTTTCGTCATCTGACGGATACGACAGCGCGGCGACTCCAAATATTTTAAAACGGCATACTGATGAAAGTGGTCACATACTACATTCGAGCAGCGGAGAAACAGAGAGCTTCGTGAGGTCTTTTATCTGCCTACGGTGGATGAATTCATTGAACGTAGACACAAATTCATCGATTCGTTGCAATACATGACAAACCTGGTATTTAGCATGATAACCCCCGCTCCGTTCCTTTATCGATGGCAGAACGCAGTCGACGCAGGAACACTTTAGTGTATTATGTTTTAGTCTTAAGTTTTAGTATGTAAGTTTTCCCAAATTTGTAAACTGAAAGTGAGGCCCCGTCACCTAGTACAGTCTATTGCTTTTGCTAATTTTTAACTGTAAAACGAAAAATGTTTTTGCAATTCTACTCTCCTTCTAATGCATGTTATGCTATGCAGGAAAAGGAGCCATAAATATGTAAATTTGTTCATTCAAGCTATTGTTCAATTGTTTGTAAAAATGTTTAAATAAAGGGGTTTTGAAACAAAAAAAAAAAACCCTTTCCATACCTTTATTGTAATTCGGAGGTGAGCCCCACCACCTGTCCTTTTACAATGTTTAACTTTTAACCACAAAAAAATTGTTTGTTTTTTAAGACATGCACTCCTTAAAATGCATGCTATGCAGTATAGGAGAAAGCCTCTGTCGAGTCATCACAAGGGGGGGTGCCTAGTTACCCTAGCCCTGGTGACGAAGTGAGGGTTGATTAAGTTTATGACCTGGACAATCGTTTCATGACGGAAGAAAAAAACCTTTTTATACGTACGGACCCCGGCTCCTGAAGTGAACACTTCTCTTGCTCTCTCTCAGCACTGGCGCTTGCTGCTTTACTAGAACCATTGAACTACCTCTGCATCTCTCTTTCCTGACCTCACTATGTTTTAGTCAGCGTTGTCAGACCTCACACCATTTTAGTTGGATTCTTTGCCTCGGTCTCGCTAAAACTAGCATCTCCTTGGAAGAGATCCCTTCCTTGCGGAAGACGGTCTCTGGGACCCTACAAACTTTACCTAGTAGCGTCGCCCCCAGCGATAGGCATTGTGGTGAATTCGTGGTCATTCCAAGATACCGTAAACTATCTATAATACCTACCCTTTACCCTGTACCCCTTCTCCTGAACATAGTGCACTGTCGGGGCACACCTTCAAGGTCATAGACTACAGGTTTACCAATTTTATCTCTTTCTTGACACCCGCCGGGCAGTGGCTGGGTCGTAGAAATCCCAGCCCGCGGTGGGCGTCAGATCCTGCGGACGACCCGACAATTTATAAACAATTTACTGCTACGTACAAGGTTTCTCAATTGAAAACCATGGCTTTAATCCGATATACGACTGGTTTAATTCAATATATGACCGGCGAATGTCCTTCGGCCAGCTCTGCTGTACGGTGCCCCGCTATTTACCCACTTGACTGACAATACAGCCAAACGTATCCCACATTTACAGAATGGGATCATGCGAGAAGTGGTCCGACATACCTCTCTCGAGAGGTTAAAGAACGCTGACCTGCGCCCGTTGCGTAATATGCCGTCGGAGGGTGAGTTCATCCGCCGGAGACACATCAAGATTTTTGACTCGTTGCAGCACCTGACAAACCCAGTGTTTAACACTATGACCTCACCACCCCTCCCGCATCGATGGCAACAGACTGTCGGGGGAAAATTAGATTAAGAATTAGTATGTGTTAGTTTTAAGTTTGATCAAAAAGGTTAGTCCCATCACCTTTATTAGAGTCAGTTCAGTCCAGTCACGTATAATGTGTATCATTATACTTGTTTATTGCATTATATACTTTTTATAAAATATCAGGTTGCAACTATTACTAATAATAATATTTATCAAATTGTGAACTCTGTATCTACTTCAGTAAGGTATACCAGTATACACTGGTACTGGTGAATGGCTGAGGAGAAAAAACAAACAATCTGAAACTCACAGATATCGAACTATAACACAGTTCTAACTAACTGAAGAAAATTACCTGAGGACTTTACAAGAGATAAGTACTATATACTTTAAACTAATTGTAGATATACACATGTTGTAACTATACCTTAAAACTGTTAAGAAGGTTATCTTACTGATGTAAGATGTAAGAATTGTCTATTCTCCTCTATGTAGACCTAGTAGTCGCGGGTTGTTCATTCTTTTGGTCGGTTGCGTCCTAGCCTTCGTTGGGGTGGGACGTGTTTTTTTGTGTTTGTTGAACATTGGCCTTTTGCAGGGTGTATGTGCTGTAAAACTTTTAGAGAATAATAGTGCATAGACTCAGTGAATAGTGTTTGAGAAGAGACGCTGAAGGATACCTCACCAGCCAGGAGTTGTTAAGGTAAACAAAAAGACAATTATTGGGGAATTTTTGGACCGCGGTCCGGAAATGGGGAAGAATAAAAACCCCCGTACACAAGTCATGGAGAGTATGCCGAAAGCGTACTCTCCCACAAGCCCCATAGTAAGTACCTCCAATTCCTCCACCCCTCTAAACTCGGCAGCTCAGTCCGAGGCCAGCACATCCGCCACCCCTGCTGCCCCCAAATCACCCCCCCCCCTAATATTAGGGCGGATTAACAGCTACGACCTCACGAGGCTACTAACTAATTATAACGTAAGGAACTTTAAACCAGAGCCCTGAAATTTGCTGAGAGCGCCAGTCAACACATTGCTGCGAAACTCAAGACGCAAGGAATCATATTTAGTTATAAATCTGGAAGAAATAAGTTACCAAAATCCTTCGTCTTAGACGGCAAAGAGTGCACCGTGAGCAACAAGCTATGCTACCTTGGGATTACCCTCGGTAGACACTTGTCGTTCACGGCACATCTCAGCAAGAAGTTAAAGAGTGTTAGGAAAAATTTCTACAGCCTAGGACACCTACTTTACAGTCCTGAGACCTGCTTTAATGTACGGGACCCCACTGTTCAAGTACCTAACTCCTAACACTCAAAAAACGCTCCAGAAATTTCAGAACAGAGTTCTCCGTGCCTCCCTCACACATGCCCCGTTCCACCGAATGAAGGCAAACGACATCCACGAAAAATTTGAAGTGCTCACTATTCATAATTTCATCAAGAGACGGCACATCAAATTTTTCGACTCGTTGCAACACTGCCACAACCCACTCTTCTCCAACCATCAACCACCACCAATGCCCGTCCGATGGAAGCACTGCTGGACCGCAGAAGCCTGGAGACAAATAGACGTGATCGAACCCGAGCCCCCTGACGGGGACTGAACGGCCAACACCCAGCCGAGAGATAGAGGTCGATCTCCCGGCAGACTTAACCGAAGCAAGAAGACCCCTTCTACCTGCTCAGGGTAGGTCGATTCCCCGGCCGATAGCCGAGCAGCCCCCTCCCCTACAGGGGCCGAGGCCAGGTGTGACCTGGCCGACTTCAAACAAACCAATGCCTAGTACCCCTAGGCTCCACCATAGGTAGAGTCTCCCTACCTTCCCGAATCTACCCGCCTCTTTTAGGCATCCCACACCCCTTATCCTTCTCATACTTCCTTCAAATGGGACTCCCCTTAGTGAAAGGCACTTATCATCCCAAATAATTTCCTTTATTTTTCCTACATCCTATATTTCCAGATGAGAGCTAAGGAAAAAAAAAATATATATATAAATAAATAAAATATCAAAACCTGTATATAATGTAGCGAAGCTACAGGAAATACAAAAATAATTTGTAAATAGATTCACCTGAGAATCTATAATTTTATATAATTATCTGTAAATTTGAAGGGGCTATGAGGGAAAAAAATAAAATAAATAATTAATATCAATACCCAGCTGTTATTAGTTTCATGGACCATTTCTTCAATAGTCTTTCGTTTGTTTGTAGGTCTACCGGTGTACCTGCGTGTTATATGATAGTATTCTGAAAAATTAGATACTATATATCGACAAATTTTAAACGTAAAATCGACAACAAACCGGATCTAGTTATAAATGTTTATTTAAGATATAATTAAGGAATTTGTAGTCAAAAGTCAATCTCGCCTCTGCTACTGGCGAGCTTCGATTATAAGGGGGTGGTTTCGAGTGTATGGCCATTATTGTTAGTATTACTTCTGTTTATTTAAACACTTACATGCAAATAAGGGAACATTGATAAAATATGGATGTATCGATTGATTTACAACGACGAGAAAATACTGATTTCTGCTTGCTAAAAGAATAGATTCCGAGATAGTAGTACTAATCTAGGTACTCATTTTTTTTTATCCAAAGACGAAATAATCTAAAATACTTTAAACGCCGAACAAGTAGAATATCTGACAGCAAATGCCTGGGATTCACTCACAAAAATTAACCAATTGATATAATAATATTAATAATGATTCTTCATTGTTCAACCAAAAATTAAATAATGAAGAATCATCTATGCCAGCGTACTTAAAGATGATGCAGATATATTAGATATACTCACTTCTTCGTAAATTAATTCAGAGAATACAAATGTTTTTTTTTTATACCAAAAGATCTTTGTTTACAACAAAATATGTTATTTAATGTATTTTTTTTTACATGGAATGGAATACAATGAAAATGGATGACAGAATCGAGACTCGAACCAAGGACGTCCCCAACAAAATCCAACCTGAGCTACCCTGTCACAAGGGACGAACTTTCCTGATATCAGCTGTCTTTGGTCAAACTCCTCTCAAAGACTGTTCGGAATCTAGTATTATGACCAGTGAGTTAATTTTCCGATACCTTGTTTTCCTCATATGTTAAGGGATCATATGAAAATATTTGAATACGTCGTTTTTGAATGAGAACTTCTTATTGTGGTATTGGTCCCACTATTACTCGAGCCAGAATAGCTAAGTTGGTAGAGCCCCAAGAAGATATTGGGTTCGAGTCCTACTGTTGCTTCCAGTCTTTTTTTCTTTGATGATGCCAGAAGAGGCGAAGCGATGATATTATGTAGCTGCCCATAGAAGTATTATGAAGAGACTCAAGCTTAATTTAACAACTAACAGTGTTTTGTTTTTCTTGTAGAGATGGTATAACGAAGAAAATGGAGAATGGGAAGTTAAAATTCAAATATGCTTCAGTAAAGGCTTTGTTCATAATAAAGAGGGCTGATGTAAGTCTTTTTGTTTCTAGACTAGATGGATTGCCAGTTGGCGTAAGAATCTTTTTTATTATGTGAATCTCGGGGAGAGAGAGGTAGGGGAGGGGGGTGAGTGAGCAGCTGATGCCTCGAGCAGGATCGGCAATAGTCGGGAGAGATCGGGTCGCCTTGGCAACAGGGAGGGCTTTGACACTGCCCAGTCTTTGGTGGTCCCGCGCTCTAGACGTGTGCCTTCTTCGCTGCCTCGCTGTGCGTCTCCGATTATGCTGTAACTGTTAACGTCTATTCTGCCATTCTTCTCTCCGGACACCGTCTTCCGAGATCTGACCAACGTTTATGGTGAGTAGCTGCCATCCATGTCTTGTACGGTTGTGCGATGCATGTATGCAGGCTAGTTTAAAGTTAATGCGAGCAAGCTTCGCCATGCACCTCGAGACTTTAACGCCTTCACTCTCTCACTGGCAGCGAACACCTGTTAGATATGCTTTAACATCTACTTCTAACGCTTGCTACTAATTTAATTTTACCTGTTCAGTTCACTCAAAAAACATTTCAAAAGTAATAGCTTGTTTTTGAGTTATTTCAATCTTTTAACTCGGAAGTTGTCTCTTCCGATTCTTAAGATTAAGATTACTTGACGAACTTTAACCGTTAGATGTGTGGTGTAGATTATATTTTCGATTTGGTTTACAATTGTACGTCTTAGCATAAACCACTAAAATTTAAAAAGATGTAAAGATTAAAAAAAAAACATAAGATGAAAACAGAAAAAAATCAAATAAACTACCCTGGCAATGACCAATACTATTATCATATTTTAACCATAATTATAACCATCATATAATAAGGGTAATCAGCAAATTTCATCAGGTGTTCGAGACAAATAATCCATGGCTCAGACTGAAATGTTTGATATCATATAAATATAAATGTCATCTTTGATACGTCCATAGTCAGGTTTCCTCCTCAATTATTTCAATTTTTAAAGCCGTATTAAATCAATTTATCTTTATGTACCTTTAATTTGCCTGGTAGTTTTTATGCGTGAGAAGGTTAAAGAGGTATAAAAAGTTTTGTGCCTGCATTGCGGCTGGAAGTGGACTCAGCAGTGTTGTCAGAGGCAAAATCTTTATTATCTATGTCATTTTTCAAACCTTCGTCTTCTGTTTTATTTTATGTATTATAAAAATAAAATATCACTATCACACATCGAATCATATTTAAGCCTCACAAAAAAAATCATATTAATATACAAAAAAAATTTCCCTATTGGATTTCTGAGAATTGTGATGATATCCAACTGCCTTAAACTTTGTAACATTCTATAATGAAGCCAATTCTATTAAATATGACATAGAAATTGAGTTCACTGTGTCGTGACTGATGGCTAGAGTTTATTCAAAAACTTATTGAATGATTGTGATAACCCCCTCCCAAAAAAAAAATACTGAGTATTTTATAATTGAAAAAATAACGTAATCTAATATCTTTGAAATTATTTTTGAGCTATTGACTCTAGCCATGAAATCTCATCTTCTCTGCTGAGAATCGAGAAATGTTAAAATTTAACGAGTCGCTCCTGACTTTTTTCACTTTTTGTTGTTTGTTAATTAAAAACTAAGCAACATATTGAGAAGTATTGTGAAATATTCCTTTAAAATTTGAGATTTTTTAAATTATAATTATTTTTATGCCCCTATTATGTCGGCAAAGATAAGCTCTCATAATGTCGAAGAATATAATTTATTCTTTAATTAAGTTCATTTGATTAAGAGTGGATTTTTCTTTTATGGTTTCTCTGTAATAATAATAATCATTATTATTGTTGTAATAGAGTTTGTTTTTATTATACGTCCATTGTTTAATTATTAGAGCGCAACAGTATTTAATAGCAGTTAATAATATAATATTGTTATAACCTCACACCAATTAAAAGAAACTGTGCGTCGTTTTTTTCGTACAACTTCTATTATAATAAAACGTTTTATAATATGCTGTTATTACATTCAATTGTTGTGTATACTAGTTAAACAGTGAAAGTTTTTTAATGAATCACTTTGATAATTAATAGTACGTATTTTTGTATAAGTAAATCAGAGATGCCTTGTGTGTTTTAGTTATTTTATTTGTTGTTACTCATTAGCCGATAAAGCTAAGAGCACACACAGGCCCTGCCCCACCTCCCGAAATGTGTAGACATTTTTTTTAACTTCGCCTAGTAACTTTAGCGAATATTTTTTTATTTTACTTATTAATACACGATAATGCATTATTAAAAAAAAAATTGGAGTTAGCTCCCAGGGGCATTTGCCCAGGTAGAGATAAGTGAGAAGTCTGTCATGTGTGGGTCCGCCCCCCCCTCCGAAATATAATCCTCCGAGGTTTGATTAAATAGTAACGAGAATTTTTGTTGATCTTAACAATTTTTTATTCAACGTTAACAATTTTGTCCTTTCAAAATTATCCTCCGATATAAAAAAACACTTTTGCCAACGCTATTTCCAATCTTCGTTGCACTTTTCGATATAGCTCTTAGCTCCTTCAGCGATTCTTCATTTATCTCATCAATGGTGTCAAAACGTCGGCCTTTCAAGGTTTTTTTTACTTCGGGAACATAAAGAAGTCGGAGGGGGGGCATGTCAGGCGAATACGGTGGCAACATTTTTGCTAAAAAAATACAAGCAATCAGCGAGGTATGAACGGGAGCGTTATCGTGATGTGATCTCCTCGAATAGTTGTGCCATAATTCCGGTCGTTTTCGTCGGATCGCTTCACGTAAACGGCGCATGGCTTCCTAGTAATATATTTTATTGACCTTTGGCAGGCACTCATGATGCACTGCGCCATTGAAATCGGAAAAAAAAACAGTGAGAAGAACCTTCACTTATGATCGAACTTGTCGAATTTACACACTGTAACTTTAATTTTATCGCATAGTAAAGTGTTTTGTCGAATCTACAATCACTCAAACCAGACGTTTTTGCTCGTTTTTATTTCATGGAAACTTCTGTCTATTGTCCAAGCCAAAACACTGATATCGCAACGAAAGGGGAATTAAATTGTTTAATTTAGCTTTATAATATAAATAATCCACCTGTTTAAACAAATAAAATCCTATTAAGATGAAATTGTTAAAATGCTATTATAGGGTTTTAGATTTTAAATCTAGCATGTAATATTTTGGTTTGTTAAAGCTTTAGTCTCTCCAAAACATTGTTTTTATTGACTACACATCATTTAAAGTCAACGTTTCGCTTATTCAGGCATCATAATGACTACGAGTTCAGAACAAGATATATATATATATATAAGTTAATCGCCGGCGGTTAAGTTTGATAAAAAGATAGTAATGAAAGAGGAAAAAGCACCGACACACTCTGACTTCAGTAAAAGACTGCTTTATTGTGGAAGATAATCAGACATACATAGGATCATGGGTTGTTTACATTCCATGATCGTATTAGTATTCGACATAGTCAGGCCTCTGGCTTTAACTCCCCCCTGCCAGTTCCTGACCATCCGTCGGGAACTCAAATTTACCACTTTTACACACTTAGAGCATATACAAATTACCGATAGGTCAGAAAATAATAATTCCGTGCTCATCCAGAACAGCGCAACAATGTCTTACAGTCAAAAGAAATAAACCAGAAGCCTTATCGAATTTCTCTGGCCTCTGGCTTTAACTTATATATAGTACCATACCTCGTTTCCTACTTTCCTGTTCTGGTCGTCGGTATGTTCAATGATTCTTCAGCTACAGTGCTATTCCTTGAACCGGCCCCCACTACTATGTTAACAGTGGACATTTTCTTTATTTCGTAGTATAATTCACCTAGCGTAGACATATCAAATTTTTTGACTCCTTCCAATATCTAACAAACCCGGTGTTTAACACTATAACCCCCGCTCCGTTCCCCCATCGATGGCAGGACGCTGTCGCGGCTTGAACACTTTAGTCTTAGGTTCTAGGTATAGGTTTTAGTTTGTTTTGTTTTGGTTTTTTAGTGTTTTAGTGTTTAGTGTCGGTAACAAGCTGAAGGTGAGCCTCATCACCTAGTGTTGTATATGAACTATGAACTTTTAACCACAAAAACAAAATTTACTATATTTATGCACTCCTTCAAATGCATATGTGAATGGCAGGAAGAGGAGAAATCTGTATTTCAATTATTTTATTATATTATTTTGTTCATTGTATTACTTTTTGAGGTTTTGAAAAAAAAAAGTATAATTGTTCTTCAATAACTTTAAAATAACCGATCACTATGAAGAGGAGCCCGACTTCCACTCAATGCTATGTGTGAACTAACCTTTCCTTCTTCAACTCACTCTCATTGGTGAGAGGTCACGTGTTCGGGAATATAATTTTTCAAAATTAATGATATCAGGTGGTGCATTATGGAAATAAAAAATCCAGAACAAATAGAAAAAAACACGACCCTGACAGTTTAGTTCTGTTCTGGAATGTTCTTTTTGCTATTTAGAGGATTGGTAGGATTGCCCTTTGCCAGAGCATAAGGACTGGTGTGCAGAGAGGCAGGCCCATTGGACGAGCGATTACTTTTCTATTTTTATGGCATTCAGTTTATATTTCTCTGTTCACTAAAAACAACTTCACTACAAACACTCAAAACCTGTTAGCTTGTAATTAACTTTAATGGAGATTTTAATTGAATCGACCTCTTGTTGCTAAGAAAAGCTGTATGCATCTATGTTTAAATCCAATATTTATCTTGGATGGATTTATCTATCCAATCATCGCTCTTGATTATGAATACAAAAGTCTTCATCGAAGTACATTTTAAATTAAGAACAATACTAAATAAAAACTATATGCTAATAGAAAAACATTTGTGTGATGCACTAAGCTCTTATCTACTTTAGCAATATGTTGCTAATCGTGCTGCTGAACAACTTTAAAATTAATCATCCTGTGTATAAAAAATCTAGCAGAGAAATGGCTCAGGAACTAGATGATCCAATAATGACTCACGTTTTATCCTCCTTGATCAGAAGAAAACTTACCACCACTGTAAATAATTAAACCATTGTACATACATTTTTTTTTGTTTTTAGAAAGATTTAAACTTTTTTTTATTCATTTTACTTCGTGTCCTTTAATTGCTTCATACATTTAAAACAGATTTAAAAAATAAATACAATTTAGGCTGTATTGGTCGAAAAAATATTTCTTTCGGTCGAGTAGTCAATGGTTACTCAAGAATCACCCCCTCCTCCTTTTCTGTGTACTGGACAGTTCCAGGTAGTCCCCGAACGTGACTCGAACATAGACCATGTAACTTGGACGATTCACACACATACAACATTCCCAACGCTTTCAGTAGAAAAGTCCTTATGTTTTTTTTATTTCTATTTTGTTTTCTTAATTAAAATTGATATGATGAAGACCTTATTCGTAATCAAGAGGGATGGTGTAGATCGCAATATTTCTAGACTAGATGCATTGAATAATAATCACAAGATTATTTATATGTATTATGTGAATATTGGAAATCAATTTATTTGATTTTTAAAGTTCTATTCGAAATTAATCTTTATATTTCTTACGACTGGATGCATTTGTCGAGCTACCACCTTGGGTTGGGAAATATATCAATAATTATTATAATGATCAACGTTTCGACATGTTGTATGGTTTACATCTGCGTCAGGTCCTTGTACAAAGAAGAAAGACGGTGTTGAGATATTATGAAAATTTATCCACAAATAAAGGCAATGGCAACTAGGTATCTTTGATCTTACAGATATCTTGACAGACCAACGCTTCAATTCTTAATATAACTAGTTTTTTTGCAATGCAGCTCTTGACCATTTTGATTAATTGGCACAAATAGCCAACTATCAATCCCGTAAAAAGTATTTTAAAACTACAATTTCTTCTTTATTTTTAACAGGGGAAACATGTGTCATACAGTTGATTTTCAAATTTTTGTTAGCTTACAGTTATCTAAAGTAGATGACCCCCCCCCCCCGATATTGCTTCAGTGTATATGTATGTGTGTCAGTGCATACCAGCGGGTACTCCCTAATATTTTAATCTGATATTTCAATTGAATAGCCGTTATAGGTGAACAACAGTTTTTCATATCGCATTGATCATTTATGTACTGAACTATTTCAGACTGGAATCGAAGAACCATCCATTGGCCCTGTTAGGTAGAAGTTTTTTTTTGCTTCACTCCTTTTTAGGAAGAACAAAAGCAACAACAAAAAAAGGAATAAGCGTGTCTAATAAGCGTACCTTCATTATACATCCAATGGTTTTTTTTCAAAATGTATTCTACATATTGTAAAAATAATGTATGATACATATATAGTTTAAAAAAAAAAGCTTTCCCTTTATTCCAATAAATAAATTATTACATGAGCAAAATTTTTAAGACGCAGATATACGCAAGGGCACTGCCTCTAAAAACCATATAGGTTTTATTTTCTTAAAAAATAATGTTTGAGCTAAAATGATAATTTCATTTTCAAAATTTAAAAAAATTAAAATGCTTAAAGAAAATCGATATAAAGGGTGTCCCAGAATTAACGGAAGATATTTGATTTGAATAGAAAACACAGTTTTTAGTATTTTTGTTGTTATTTTTTTATTGAATTATAAAGTAAATAGGATAGGGTTATTTATGGAATAACACATCGGGCAAATGGCCTCCACAACTTTGCTGGCACATGCGCACTCTTTTGTCGAAATTTCCCATGACCATTTGGTATGAATGAATTTCCTCTTTTAATGCACGGGTGGATGTGGGCTCGTTAACATACACCTTTGACTTCAAATAACCCCATAAAAATAAATCTAAAGGTGTTAAATCACACGATCTAGAGGGCCAATTCTCATCACCGAAACGAGAGAGTACACGACCTGGAAATGCCTCATGCAGTATTTGAATTGTTTCATGGGCTGTATGGCATGTGGCACCATCTTGTTGAAACCAAATATTGGCCACATCAATATCATCCAATTATGGCACAAATAATTGTGTTTACGACGCCGAATTGGTGTTCCTGGATTTTCAACAACAATCTCACCCACTGCCTCGATATTAACATTTGAACGGCTTGTTTTTGGACGACCAGTGAGTTTAGTGTCTCCAACTGATCCAGTCTCCCTAATTTTTTCAATTAATCTCTTCACAGTTGATGAAGTCAAAACACTATTCCGACCATATTTTGTATGAAATGTTCGAACTGCGGCCGTCAAACTTTCTTTATTTTTGAGATAATGTTCAACAATAAAGGCACGTTGTTCTATCGTGTAACGCTCCATTTTTACTAACCCTAAACTTTCAGCTGTCAAATTGTTTTTTTGTTTTTTTAGGGTTTCCAGCACTTTACTGTACAAATGGCGGGAAATTCAAATCTTGCGTTAATTCTGGGACACCCTATATATATTAAAAGCTTTTATCTTGTAGGCTGGTTCGTTACTCTCAATTGATCAATTGAAATTATTATGAATAAAATATATCCACAGCCTTGCCTTCATTATTTCTTAAACCATCCCATCAATATTACCACGCTCACATTCTCCTCATTTAACAACTATACTCCCTTCAGCTTTTTATATAACTGTTTTTTATTGAGTCTACAGAACAACTGACATCTTTCTCCATTGCTAGCTAACAGCTCATTAAAGATTAAACGAGCCGCAAAAGTCTGAAGACCCCCGTGCAATTTAGACTAGTCCCCGAAGCACTGTACGATGGCATCACCTCCTTGATTCTTCCTGTATGTAGAGGCCAGTGTAAAAACAGTATAACTCCATTTTTTTTTTCGGTTTTGTGATTTTGCCGAAATATTGTAGCTCTGAGACAGACGAATCGAATAGTATGTGCTGTTCAGGAGAAAGTCTAAACGCCTGATATTTAAACAGAAAATAATAGGCCATCAGGGGAAAACAATATGATTATCGGAACTCCATATATGTTGTATACGAATTTGTTTTATTTTTACCTCTAATTAATGATTAAACAATATAGATGAATCTTATTTTCGTTCCCTGAAAACATTAAAAAAAAAAGAAGGAGATTGTGGAATACTGTTTTTCCCATGGCCATTTCATATTTAATTCATCTTATAACGTCACTGTACACTGTCATACATATCGTCCCAATATCTATTTAAATAAAAATTATTCAATGTGGATACATTTTCAACCGCAATTTTAATACCAGATTTTTTTCACACAAGTAACTTTAATTATACGATTGTATCACGTAATATAATCAGCGTTAATGATACAATATACTATTATATTCAACGTGCTTTGATGATATATTTACTCGTAACTTTAATCATACGATCGTATCACGTAATATAATCAGCGTTAATGATACAATATACTATTATATTCAACGTTCTTTGATGATATATGATATTTACTTGTAACTTTAATCATACGATCGTATCAAGTAATATAATGAGTGTTAATAATGCAATATACTATTATATTCAACGTGCTTTGATGATATGTTTACTCGTAACTTTAATCATACGATCATATCACGTAATATAATGAGTGTTAATGATATAATATACTATTATATTCAACGTGCTTTGGTTATAAATAAACAATTCAATAACTGAAATGCATGTTTTTGATTCCCTAGTATATATTGTGTATATATGTGGTGGTAAAGAAATAGCTGCAACAGCCCAGGGTGGTGTCTCGTTCACAGTTCAATAATAGGTTGGTTTTATACCTGCTACTCCCCGAAAGTCCTCCTCTTTTGCCCTAACTATCGTGGGAAATATCCTAATACTTGATACCAATCTGACTCTGTTTTACTTAAAAATTTTTTTTCTTTTCTATTTCCACTCCCTATTCCAAAAATGTACTACAGGTAGCTATCCTATCCGTAAATGACACAAGTAAAAATAATGCTAAGATTAATTACTTGGTTTTTATGATGGGAAAATTTATGTTTTTTGCTGGGGGGGTGGAGCGATAATCGATAACGCTGTCGATTTATCTGCCGTTAGCTCTATAAATAAACGCTTGAACTGGCGACAGTTTTCTTTTCGCGCTGGTTTCATTCCACGGACTGTTGACAGAAGATTTTCCAAGTACGAAATTCATTATTGTAATGAACCATAATGGCAAGAGAGATCCCACTGAGAAATCTGCCTACCAGTTTTAAACTGCACGAAGCAAAATCTTGGCTTGGAAACAAGAGGCATAAACTAACGAGGAACTCTAGAATGCGAGATGACGCCAGGCACCCTGCCAGAATACAACAAATTCCAGCCCACATGAATGGTTCGGTCCCATCCATTGAATGGTAGTGAACATATGCTCCTGAAAAATGTAACGGATGCTATGACTTAAGGTGAGTGGCCCAGAGGACATTTTGGCTGGATCAACTGGAAGGGACAAACACAGATCATGAAAGAGTTTAATCTCTCTCTCTCTCTCTCTCTGCACTGGCGTTGGCTGCTCCACTCGAACCAACGCCACAGTCAAAGAGACCTTTCCCCGCCGGGCGCCCGCCGACAACCTCCTATGTAACTTTTAAATAAATGTTTTTTATTTTTTATTCTACTCAATTGATTTAACTTCTTGGTTTTTCTAAGGACTCTCCCATCGTGGGGATGATGCTTAACGGGATCCAATCAACCTCCCAAGCGAACTAGATTAGCTAAATGGGAGTCTCATTTGAATGATTGCAAGCTCAGAGGTCGTACATTAGAGATTAATTAGAGTAAGGTTCGATTGGGATGGCACCCGATTGGAGTATATGGTATCCTGGGTTTAAGTCCCGCTTATATCTATCTTTATTATTAAATTATTTAGTTTAGCAGAAGTTAATAATCTGGAAGACAGGCAAGCTGGTGAGTATCCAGTCAAAAGTTTTTTTTGGCGGTGCCATATGCTGTCGGTATGTTGTAGAGGGACTAGTGAAGCAGAGTGAAGACATTTGGCTGGAAATGGCCTGCGTGGTAGCCCTCACTGCTTGCATGTGTTCTTCACCTCGTTCATTCATCCCAACTGTTTCGTTTTTTACATCATGTTCTAGATTTTTACAAACCTTCTTGCCGATAAGACTACAAATCTTCACTTACTACAGTAATTCATCATCACCGATAACTCAGACTTACCTGATCATTTATTGAACCAAACAATGTTACACTTTCCAAAGAAAAAAAATATATATATAATAGTAAGTGAAACCCAAAGAAAGGTGACGTACTCAATTACGATTTGTTTAATGTCATTAAATATATAAACCAAAGATAATATTAATATGTTATCTTAAAATCAACATTTTTTTCTTGTCCAAGGATTTTTGTTATAGATCAAGTATAGTACTAGGGAATCCATTTTTTTTTTTTTTTTTCATTAAAAGTTCCGTTAATCCTCTTCGGAGATTAAAACGGCAGTGGCCTCGTGACCTGCTATAACTAAGTGATAGTGGGAGTTCTGGCAATGGCCAGTTCCTCTAATCATGTCCTGAGCGTCTGTGGCTCTCGCGCTCTTGGTCAGCCTCCGCTGGCTTATCCAGTGACGCGGCTGACGTAGGAGCGTGGGGGACTCCCCAAGACTCCGCTTCCTCCTTCGCATGCGAGGGAGGTGACCCTTGTGGACTTGGGGGGCCTCTGGGCTGTTTGTAAATATTGTATGAATGAGCGAGTGAATGATGAATTGTAAATATAGTATGAATGATGACATTTATCTCAATTACTCATTGCCTAATAAAAGGCAGATTGTCATTTTATCTTGATAAAATTGTTTGAAAACTGTAAAAGTTCCGTTTTGTTCCTACTGATCACGTAATTCTTTTTCTTTTTTCTTTAAAGTTTCACATATCTGTGTGTTCATGTGTGGAATCAAGCGCCCAAATCACGAGTGCTGAGTTTTTCACGTTAATCACATCAATATTATCTTTTAAATCACGTAACGGATGAAAGTCCAGGAGTTGTCGATCGAATCTGAAGAACTATGTAATACGAAAAAAGATTAAAACAGTAAGTAGTTCTTCGACAACACTGAATTATTGCCAAATGTCTTTAAAAAAAAAATCGTAGACAAATCTGAACAGAATAAAAGTTACCACAATATGATGCTCATTGGTTCTGTGCTGTCCGTTATTATATAGAGAAACCTTTTTATCAGCCTGTCCTCGTCTGTTCAGGAGAAATCCGCTATCGAGCAATTTTAAATTAATACATTTGAAGTTATTTATGAATTTAAAATTTGCTTTTCCCCAATTTTAAGGACATATTCTAAAGACAGGATCACAAAAAAAAATTCTATCCTGTAAATAATATCAATTTGTGAAGGGTAATTAAAGAATTATCTCATATTGTCAATGGTTTAGGCTTTTATTGTTCTAAAGCCATTTTCTTACAGAAAACATTTCAGGATATTTTGGATTTTTACTTAAAGTATTATTTGTCGTTTAATTTTGAATTAGAATAAGTTAAACATTGAAAATCGATTAAAAGAACTTTTTTTTGTGTGACCACCGTTTTGACAATGGAGGGGTTTAACTTCCAAAGATGATGAAATACCCCATCTAAAGCGCTTGGTTTATTTTAAATATGATAAAAAATTGATGACAGACAAAAACAAATTGGTTTTAATCAATTAACAGTAATGTCCCCTTATAAAATATGAAAATTTCTATTTAGTATTATCTAGGAGAGTTTGCAAACCTCAGATTTATAAAATAGTTTTTTTAACAAAGCTTAAAATTTTAAATTTATTTAACAGTAAGATTATCAATTCCACAATAATTAATTAATAAAAACTTGAATAGATAAAATATCTGTTACAGGTTTGTCCCCCTTTTTACTGTTTTCCTCTCATCTTATTATATATTAAGTCGAGTGTTATTGCATTGTATTTCTTATATTATGATGTTGTTTTTTCTAAATATTTAAATTTAAGTATCTTATTCTAAATTGTAGTCCTGAAGATGCCTGAATAGGCGAAACGTTGAATCCGAAGCTGATATAGGTATCAATAAAATGATTTATTCTTAAGAGACTCTAAGCTGTTTCTTTTCCTGTCAACGTAGTTTTTTTTTACAATAATTTTAGTAATTTTAACACCATGAGAAAATCTTTACAAAAAAATTACTTAATAAGCGATTTCAGCTGTTGGCTTTCAGAATTTTTTTTTCTCGATATTTTATAACGTATTTAGCCAACTTCTACTGGCATCATCAAAAGTCTAATGTATTTTATTCTTACTAACTTGATAGCTGTGATTTGGAGAATTCTTTCTGAAAAAGTTACTGAAACTGGTCCGAATTTCTTTATATTTTCAGCAAATCAGCATATTTCGAAATATTTTATAGCACATATTCTTTTAAAATTTCAAATGAATTTAATTTTTTTTTACTCCTATCGACAGGCAGGAGGCTTCGTGCACGAATTAAACTACATCGGTCTCTTCAACGATTGGCCTCCTCGGATACAAAGTAGTATACTATACTCTTCGCAATATGCAGAAGGAATTGATTCTACCTTACATCTGAAAGGGGGATCGCGTGACAAAAGTCTTTTAAACCCACATTCTAATAATGCATATTCGCCTTCGAAAACGTTCTGTTGGTAATACTTGTCTCACTTGAAAATTGCCCAATTTCATCTGCCGCGAAAATGGCTTTTGTACTGGAGTCCAATCACGTCCGAGGATTCTGTCACTCATATATTTATATGTTAATTCCCACTTATATATGTAAATATGTATATTGTAACGTACCGTCTTTCCTATTTTTCTTTTCTGGTCGTCCGTATGTCTAATGATTCTTCATCTACAGTGTTTTCCATGAAGTGGCCCCTTCACAATGTTAATAGTGGAATTATTCTTCACTTTTTAGAATAACAGTTTTATTCAATATTTTAAAATTACCGATCACTATGAACGGGAGTACGACATTTACTCAACGCAAAGGGATGAACTAATCTTTCCCTCTTCAACGTCACCTGACTCACTCTCATTGGCCAATGGAGGAGGTCGCGTGTTCGGTATTTTAAATTAATCAAAATTAAAAATATCAGGTGGTGGATTATGGAAAATCAAAAATCCAGAACCTCTTAATATATTATAGTTTCGAAAGTACTTTCAAACCATACGCAAGATTGACTCAACTCAATATATTTATAATGAACCAAATATCCCCTCCCCCACTGTTCGTTGCATCTATAAAAAAACATAGGAAAGCTGGCATTTGTCATAGCGATTTTTCTAATACTGTACAAGTACAACTATATTAACAAATAAAGTTAAAAGTATTTTTTATTCAATTTATTAGTATTATTTGGATATATTTTTCACAGTTACTAAAAAAAGACACGCTCTGAGATACGTAAATATATTTCAATATTAATAATAATTGTCTAAAATATACTGGGAAATCAGGACTGGAACCAGAGGAGCAGCTTAGCTCAGTTAGAGCATCCAACAGAATATTGGAAAGGTCTCAATAGTACCTTATATATATATATTTCTTTTTTCTGTGACTGGTAATTATTTTGTGTTCACAAAAACACGATTCAGGTCATCATTAATATTGAAATAATTTTTCAGTAAAAATGAAAGAGAAAAATCATACCGTGAATATATAACTATTTGAAGTGCGCTGAATTTGTGCGCTAGTGTTAATAGAGAAGTCTAGTAAGGTTAGTTAACGAAAAACTATTCTTCGAAGTGTCTTATTATCTTCCTTCTTACAATGAGATCTGATGTAGGTGGTCTACATCACTAGAAAAAATAGTCCTAAACTTAATGAAAACCTTCAAATTTAAGCCGATCGTCTAACACACTCTTCAACTCGGAATTCCTTTGACAATGAGAACAACTACAAGTTATGTAGATAATCTCTAAGTTGCAACATTGTTCTACTTAAAGCCCGAATGTTCCCACGACGCATGGGTTGGCGGACCTACATTGTCTAAAGTTTATCCTTTCACTTCCGGTGGATGACAAGCCAGTAGTGTGTTTGTCGAAGTTTGTTGAAAAGTAGTTCATAATGGAGTTTTTGGATTTGTATGAGGAAGAACATATGATAAATCGGGGTTAGTTTGACTGTTGTTTCTTAAAACGGACTAATTTAAATTTTATATTTATTTTATTAGTTTTAGTATTATATTTAGATATATTATAATTAGCTTTTTCCAATTTTATTCAATGACACCAGCCACCAAAGCCTTTTGTGTTTCACCGTTTTTTTCTTCAAAAATTCACCACTCGACAGTACATAAGACGCTGTGGTACATGCTACTTTTCCGTTATGCAAGGTACCAACGCAACTGAAGAAGGGACGTTGACGAGAAGAGGGACACTTTCCGCGGGAACGGCCCTGTTGTGCCAACTACTTAACCACGAATAAATAGATGTTACCCTCTTCTTGGACCAGAAAGCACCCGCCTACCTTTCTATTTTTTATTAATAAATCTTCGACGTCAGTTTAAGAGAAGGGACTCGGCGACTCGTACACGATCTCGACACGGCAACAGCTCACTAGGGGCACGGATGCAGTAGCCCTTGTTTGGACAAAATAATCTATCATACGATTGGCCAAAATAAACAGCTTTCAGACCGTCGAAACCCGACACTTGAAGTTAACCTCCACACTCTCTCTCTCTCTCTCCATTGGCGCTTGTTGCTCTACTCAGACCATCGCTTTCTTATTTAATTACCTCTGCATCTCTCATTTGATTTTTTCCGGCGTTGTCAGACTCCACACCTTCCTAGTGGGATTCTCTGACTTCGTCTCGCTAAAACTAGGACATCCCTCCTCTGAGGCCCTGCAAAATGTACCTAGTAGCGTCTCCCCCTAGCCTGAACCTCTTCTCCTTAACACAGTACACTGTCGGGGCATACCTGAGATCTTATGGAGTTAGATCAATAAAAAATCACGAATTAAGCAGCCCGCCGACTAGGCCACCAGCAAAGGTCAAACACATGTTTATTTATTTATGTTTTTGTGACGCCTGCCAGGCAGTGGCTGGGTCGACGAGATCTCCCCCGGTGGATGACAGGGACCATACTGACTTATCATTCGTATCGTCGTTTGCTATTCAGATGGCAATGCAGTAGCACTAATTATGGGCAAGTGGACCTTCCGGCCTTGGGTTAGCCAATGACTGGGCGTAGAAGACACTCGAGGACTTCCGTTACCTGGCCTTGGCCGCCCACGCGTCACCTGGCATCTGTGTCCTGGCCTTACTGTACAGTCATCAAGGACAAACAGTCCTACCTCTTAGTAACGGGAATGAGAGGCAAAAAACAACTGTAGGCATATATTACTATCTTATGGTTAATTTATAAATAATATTGTCCAAAATAAGCCAATATCCTAATAAACGAATATAGGAGAATGCCATTTGCTAACAACTAACATAAAGGAATTAGTAGGTGGAGAAAAAGAGAGTGAAAGTTTGCTGTGAGATATATTCAAATAGGGAATAGATAAAACAATTGAATTGAATTAAACCATAATATATGGACTACCAGGAAATCAGCTTTTTTTATCATTTATCAATAGCAATTCCTGACTTGTTAGTAAATCCCATATTAACTTAGGTAGCACCTAGTTAATAATACCAATATCAGAAAAACTTCAAATGATACAAAATAAGTTCCTAAGAATAATAGTTGACAGGGCATGAACATACTACAATAGTTAACTCTTACGAAGTATCCAAAGCTTTAACTATAAACATCAAAAGTATTGCTAACATAAATAAATTATACGAACTTAGGGGCTTAGGGCATTATATATTCTCAAGAATTGTTTATATATTATTTTTGTCCGTAGGTTAACTTTCGTAATTCATAATCAAAAAGCGATGATTTTAGTCTTTTGTTTTTAGATTAGATGCATTGCATGTTAGCATTGTTTATGTTATATCTAAACATCGGATTAGAGCGTCAAAGCTTGCTGAGACATAGGAAATGAATAAATTTAATAAAAACTAATGATGCTGAATTATGAGTTGTTAGATTAGAGAGGGATTTTCAAAGGATTGCAAAGGTTGTCGACACGGATAAGAAAAGAACGGTCAAAGGAACTGAGAAGGGAAATACAGTCCGTTAAGGTGGGATCTGCATTGGAGGAGTTCGTAAAGGCAAATTTACATAAATTTAATCGTATTGTTTTGTGCATAAAACTAGTGTTTTTTATTTTTAATTAATATACTTGTGGTGGCAGTTGAAGTCCCCATTGTTCCCACTAATCCTTGTATGGTCACATAACAATCCTGGATTACACCCTGAAGTAAAACACCGGTATCGACTCCTTAAGGGCGATCTGATCCAGTCTTGAAGACTGGTATTGTCAAGCAAACCTAGTATCGATGTAATAACAAAGAAATTAGTTCGCACTCTTTTGTTTACCGGCTGTGTTTTTAAGATTGCTAATCACAACGTTTATCTTCTTCTCCTAGCAATTAATAGGAAATGATACGCAAAGGCGGTAAGTGTATATGATTGTATAAAGGACTAATCGATGCAGGACAATGTTATAAATTATTCCAAAAAACAAAATATAAATAAGGATTTATTATATTAAAGTTGACAATGCATTCATGTACAAGTAGTTTTTGTAATAAACAAGTATAGTTGTATTTGTGAAGTTGGTTTTGCCAAGGAGTTGAAAGTTTGTTGAAGGATTGACCGGGTGAAAGGAAACTTTCTGTGTCTGCAGCCGAGCTAGCAATGATTGCCCGTCTTGCCCTCATAGGCACGGCTGGCTCTCTCGTTATTAGACAGTCAAGTAAACGATTAGTAATTTGTATACCTGCAAGCTCTGCCTAGAGTGAAGGCTGTGCCAATATGAATTGCCTTTAGCTAAACTATTGCAAGCCAAGTAGCGTGGACACACTAGAGGTGATCCATTGTCACGGTTATGTTTACTTCGTACAAACGAGTAATCGATTAACCATCGAACAACTTAGACACCCAAACGCCATTTAAAAAACCTTATTAATACCAAACAGCAACAGTATACTACTGCGCGCTGCTCCATGTCTAGCTAAAACAGAAATCCATTATTTTTTTCATATATTACAGTACTTATTATATAGTATTATATATTAAGTGTTTATATGATAATGTACTACATAGGTATGGACATAAAACAGAATAAAAAGGCAAAGCATATTTATTATTAAAAATTACGGTAAAAAGTACAATAGAAAATTCTTAAAAGTAGTTTGAATAAAAAAAACGAACTTTAAACACGTGAAAAAAAGTATTTATTTCCAAAAGCATTCTAATTTTCCAAAAGTAACGTTTGCAAAAAAAATGTTCCATGTCGGGTATCAATAACGGCTTCTGTGTTCCTTGATTATCTCTCCTTTAGATAAAATTCTTGCCTCTCAGATTGTTGGAACAATAATCGATGGGACGCAGCATTCGATCAATCGTTAAGTTATTAATTTTTAGAAAGCTACTTAGTTTGCCAATGTTAAGGGATTTTATCAAAATATCAGACATATTTTAATATATCGCTTTAAATGAGACATTTTAGGGGCTACGTAGCAGCCTTAGCGAAAGTTCGGATAAAGAGAATTCATATTGAGAAGGTCATCATTCATGGCAGGGTAGCTAGGCTGGTAGAGCACCTGCCCAGATACTGGATGTGGATAGGTCTCGGGTTCTAAGCCCGATCCTCCAAGTATAGTTCTCTTTGGCTGTTACTCATTTATAATTATAATTAATAGTCACACCTACTCCAGTAAACTGTCATTTACGTTTTGTAGGCAACTTTATAAGCATTAGTTGATCCGATGATGCTAAAAAGGAGAAAACCGAATCCTATGAAAAATGGTAAAGAGTTGTTAGTAAATGTCAGTAAAAAACAACTTTATTATGATAAAATTACAATCTGGCTCATTGGGAAATAAGTAATTGTGATAAATGTTTTCATTCATATCATATTTACAGTAATTTACAAACAGCCCAGAGACCTCCCAAATCCACATTGTTATCACCTCCCTCGCGTGCCAAAGAGGTAACGGAGTCTTGGGAAGTCCCCCACGCTCCTCCGTCATCCGCGTCACCGGATACGAGCCAGTGAAGAAGGCTGACCAAGAGCGCGACAGCCGCATACGCTCAGGACATTGGAGAAGCTGGCCATTGCCAGGACTCCCACTGTAACGTACGAGGCCACTGCCGTTTTAGTCTCCGAGGAGGATTGTAGGGATGAGTGGGGCTGTGCATTAGGGATTTTGGTTTTAGGATGTAGGCTGCATTAGGACTGTGCTACGGGATTAGGGTGGTTGAATAGTTTACTATGGAATTTCATGAACTTGGAAGGGATGAGTTCGAGAATGTAAGGTATATTGAGATCGTTATGAAGGGTTTTGTTGCTGACATAATAAGGGGAATTTGAGTGGCTTGCACCGCAGCAACGATAGCTAGGAGCTGTTATTAGCTCTGGCTATAATTATCTTCAGTGAGACTGTGTAAAGCTTCTGTTTCCCACCGTCAAAGTCTCCGAGGACTTGGAGGTTGTGCATTTCGGTTCTAATGTCAAGTGAAACGGTCCGAAATTGCAATTCAAGTGAGACATTTCACTTTTTAGGAATTAGTCTGCCTGTCTAGCGATTGCGAGTCCTTTATCTAGGACAGGCCTTAGCCCCCCCCCCACTTATGAACATGAAATTTTGGATGGAGATTCTGCGATGTGATCACTATCTGACCCGATTTACTTACTTTTACTCGGTAACATCCCGTAACTGACACTGCTTGAGATAAGTCTCCCTGGCAGTATTAAGTTAAATAAAGGGATTTAAAAAAAAAAAAAACTCTCTGGCCATAGAAAACTGTTATCGAGAAGATCCTAACCCGAGCCAGCTCAATTTCTAGAGCCACGGATACTTGTTATAAGGAGAGTGAACGCGGGTCGTCCGGGTATATTTTTTCTTTGACAAAAATTTAAATAATCACCAAAAAGAAACATTGCTGAGATAACAGTGAACAAACAACTGAAAATATAAAATTAAAACAAGATAATAAAATTAGGTGAAATAGCACTATCTATTTTCTAATATTTCACTAAATTAGACAATTTTATAAATTAGGTATGGAGACAATCGGCTTTAGAGAGAAAACTGATTATGGTTTTATTCTGCCTGTTCATTATTTTCTAAATGTTGTATTGAAACGGATCTTAAATAATAGCATTCCTAGAATGTATGAAGGATTGTTAAATCTCGGTTGCATTTTTGGCAAGTGTTTCTCGGGTAGTAAGGTAACCATGTGCGAGTCTAAAATGTCATTTTTACAAACGATTAAGTGCTACTTCTTCTCGATGGCTGCCACAGTTCGGAACAAGTTGCTGCAAAGTTAGCGATTCTCTCGGTAACTCGGTGGTTGGAGGGTGGTACTGATCAGCACAGAATAACCGTTGACCAAGAAACTGTACCTGTGGGCACCCTCTATCACTGTGTAATCTTACAGGTTTTTTTTTTTTTTACTTGGTACCCAGATGAAAAAAAAGGAAGTGCTGCAGCTCTTTGAAAAGCCCAGGGGACACCAGGTAGTTTTTTTTCTTTCTAGCTAGGTCTCTTTTAAACTGTTCATACAGTTGTTCATTCCGGTTTCATAACGTACTTAAACACTAGTTGGTTTTTTTTACTGAAGTACCCTATACTACTGCACGCGTGGACCATCCTGGTTTCAGCTCTCCAGCTATTCATCATTATCAATTATACTTCTGCTGCTCAAGACTTCTTAAAAGATAACTTTATTTGGAATAGCACACGATAGTACAATTAGATATGGCCATAAACCAAAAGCTTACTTGTTGATAAGTGCTTGAAGGGACCAAGTATCCCTCTTGAAGGGCTTTATATATATAAACAAAGAAATGATAACAGTAAAGATAAATAGAGTGGGAAACAAATAATTCAAAAGGGCGATCTGGGAAAGAAAGTTGATATTTGAATAAGCTATTGGTATTTCTATAAAATCACATTTTAGGTGATATAGTTCTACTGAAGCATTTGATAACTAAAGGCTGACTTGGTAAGAGTCTTGAAGACTGGTGCTGTTAGCACTGAAACCTTTGAACCAAAGCTTATTTGTATTCGGTACCCATTCACCTACCACACAACAAATTTCTTCACGCAATAATTTTTGCCTTTATTGTCAGTACCTTTTCTTCCGACGTGAAAACTTCTGTAAGGTGCAATGATGATTTTATTTTGTGGCTACTCTAATATTTCATGAGCCTTTTTTTTGTGTGTGTGTTTTTAATCATCGTTTGTTCCGAACCAATTGGAACCACTTTATCAATTATATTGACCATTTCAATTAACACTTAACGAGAGGCAGTGTCTCCCTTTCGCTTGTTAGCGCTTACGTCCAGTTAACCAACACATCGGGAAGAATAATACCATTCTGGCAAAAGAAAACTCGGGCGAAATAATGTTAATTTATAGCATTTGCTTTAGATGCGCGGACTTCTTTAGACAACTGACATTAGAAATGACAGTTTTAGGGACTCTTGACACCTTTGCTGATGACACAACCCTGTGACAAATTCTGCTCACCATTCCTCTTCAACGATACTCACCTTCCCATATCAGACTCCACCTTGATAAACGACTAACCAATGTCTACTTTTTATTTTGTACGTACGCTCTATGTCAACCCGATCTTTGCTGGCATTTAGGAAAGGCCCTATGTTTATCCTGTGATTCCACAACAGGGGGTTTTGGAACAATCTCTTTGGAAGATGCCAAGATGAGTGTTTCATAGTGGAGTTTACCAACAGGTCGCTAAAATCATTATTAACGATTACAATTGATCGTGTGTTTTTTTTTTTGTTTTTTTTTTATAATTCAACCGTATTTAATAATTATTTTGCTATTGAAATTAATCCAGCTCATGTTCACGTTCGTATATAATTGTGCCTGAAGCAAAGAGCCATATTTTGTATTGATGTTCTTGATCTCATCCGGGTTTGTCGTTTATCGCAAAAAATAACCACAGAGTTATACCAAAAAAGTACAAAACTAAAAACCGTCACTTTTTATTAAGATTTCAATTGTTTTTTCATAAGTTAAAAAAAGGAGTATTTAAAAAAAATAATGGAAATATCACTTTTTTAGTTTTATATTTCGATGTTACTTTTGTTTATGCGTCCATTACTTTGTTTATATTAATATAAAAAATAAAACATAGCCGATAATAGATTAAAGTAATAGTTATAATTAAAAAAACACAGGGAGTGCCTTGATCCGTGGATGAGCCAGCTGCGAGAGCTGTTTCACTTTGGATCGGTCAGTGGACCGTCACGTCTTAAAGCTAAGCACTCTCTCCTTTTGTCTAGCCCTTGAAGGAAGGGAAACCTTAAATTGGCTTTGTCAATTGGCCTCAAAAAGCCAGGCCAATCGAAATGTGAATCGTTTATGTATAAGCTACGAGTGGCTTTTGGCTTCTGTATGCCAGTGTTGGTATTGACGAAGTCATGGCTGTTATGGCAAATTAATGCCAACCTTACGAATTTATTAAATGATAAAATTTAAACAAAATCGTAAAAGAAATATTGTGTTTTGGATTCGATGATCTTACTTACTAATTACTCCCTCTTCGATGAATTATATTTATCACCCTCGGCAACACCTGTTTCATTTTAATATTTCTAACAGCACATAATATTTACAACGCCGGAATAAATTGCCACTAGGTAAATGATAAGACTAGAGGAGGTCATGATGTTGACTACATTGCCTGGGGTGCGTGACATGAAGTAGTCAGGCTAGTCCCTGAACAGGTCTCGTTGCCAGTTTCTTTTCAGCAGGCGCGGAAGGTTATTAGGAAGATGTTAATGTGAACCTTTGTATGTCCTTGTAGTCTTTCGTTAATAAATGTGCGGTATCGTATATAAATAACTTCTTGTACGGACGATATGTTCAAATCTCTATCCAATGTTCTATTTGATACGTACCAAGGCGAGTCCTTTATGTGTCCGACTATAATGGATTGTAGCGTCTGAATTTTTTTAATGTTAGATTTGTGGCTGACCACGTCGGCACATCCGAATTGGTTGAATGATAAATTTAATATACAGTCAGTCCAGTCAAAGATTTTAGTAGCCCGTATAGTTGTGTCATTCGTGTCCGTTTTTTGTGGAATTGAATATTAAAAAAACAAAAAAATTCGTCTGACTTTGTGTTTTTTTGTATATACAGTCCTCTAAACTACCGGCACATAAAACATATAACAGCGAGCTCTTTAATGTGATCCATTACTATACCCTAAGTCCTTATTATAGGTCAGTCTGGGTACTCGAAAACCCCAGGACAGACAGATAGTCATTTGAAAAGTCCTTGGGTTCGAGTCCCAACCTTGTCGCTTATCTTTGGATGATAATTATAAAATGAAAATTGTCACTTCTATGCATAGTGAAAAATCGACAAGTATAAGTGAATTATGTTTTGTGCGAGGTATGGTAATGTCCAGACAATTCATCAATATTTAATGAGTAGTTGGTGACTCCGACCTCCAGTACCACCCATACTTCTTCAAGAACAGAATGTTTTCCATACAGCAGCCTTGGGGGTACACCTCCGCGTACTCTCACCAACTTGCTTTCCTTCCTTCCCTTGGCCGTTGATGATCACAATGCAATTCAAAGATTATCTCTTGCTATGCCATTTAGATAGTTTGTTCGAAAGGAAAACTATTTGGCAACTCTTTCATTATTTCCTTTTGAACTTTTCAAGCAGACTTGTGATAAAGTATTTCCTTTGTTAAACTACAGGATTCGAGCTAATCGTAGGTAGATAAATTTATTCGGACAATCGAAAATTATACAAATTACGTAATTATTAATGATTAACAGCCAAAGAAGAAAATATTCTGGCATGTTCGGTACATAAACTCCGGAATTCCGCAATACCTGGTCAGCTGCTCAGGGGCTTCTAGGTTAATTTGCCTTGAGTGACGAACTTCCTATCGAGGGTCCTGGGTTCGAGTCCTGCCAGTATAAGTTTTCTTTGGCTGTTAATTATTAATGTTTGATTGTGAGAACAATGATGGACAGAATCTCTAACTGTAGAAACAGATCAAAAGACATTATGAATTTGAAGGTAAGGGATTTCGTATACATATTAACAAATGTAAACAGTTCTCCGTCTAATTATCCAAATAAATAAGGCGTGTTACAAGAACCCAACGCGCAGATTACCATTTCTACGAAATTCTCATCTTTCAATTGAAAGCTTTAATTTAAAAAAAAAAAAAAATGTATTACTCCCAAAGAAATGTCTAGCAAAAAGTGTATGAATGTGTTGGATATATTTTAAAATATGTAAAATAAAATGTTTATCTAAAATAATCTAAATTTACTTAATATGCCTAAAAAGAAAGTTTAATACTCAATGAAACAGCAAACATTTTGTTCTGGGGAATCTATTTAAATACACAAAAATTAATGACAATCATCTTTTATTTATTATTATCCTTCATCTCTTCTTGTCTGTAGTGGCAATTGCAAGTATTGCATGTCTTTCTCTAGCTCGGACAGTGAACTGACAAATACCATAACAGGCAGAGGCTAAGGTGAAAACAAAAGAGCAGTTAAAATACCGCTTTGGAAGTAGTTCTGGAGAGAAGGGTGTTGGCTACTCACCGGATAAACAACACGACAACACAAGCCGGTAGTAACAATGGCCACACAGCTTCCTGTAGGCCGGCATCCGGTTATCATATTTACCTGGTCCGTCCGGTCATATCCTGCCTCCTAGATCACAGGCACGGGAGTGGGGGATGTTATGACATGTAGGTTACATAAGCCTTCTTGATAAGCTGTCGGTATGTTAGCTAGCTACTAATTTCTTGACAAACTTCCTGTGAATTATAAAATTCAAATGCCCCAATCCCGTACATGTCCGGATTGACCTAACATGTTCTACTGTCAACGATTCGCCTGTTCACCCCTCATAGCACTGTGATTTCCATGTTTATAAGTAAGCATATCACTAAAAACTTCAATAATATGTGAATATCCTATTTAAATTATCGATTAAAGTTACCGAAAAATTGTCCACAGTGATTAACATCTTTTACAGTCCTGGAATAAGCTACGAGTATATGATGTTAGTAGAAGATGTTTGTCAATAAAAAGATTATTTGGAGAGACTTAAGCTAAAGTAGGTGCCTGCCGTTAAGTATTAATACTCTGGAAAATAATATTATCTATTTGAAATATTTATAAACGAAATGAAGGATGTAGAAAGTGATAAACAATATGAATATAGATTGTTGCGGGGGGCTGAATGAATCAATCAAACACTAATAAAGTATTCAAACGATTTATTATAGAACGATAATCGTAGATTTTATTCCGTTCATTTTTTTCAACTCGCGTTTTATTTTTAAACCACCTATCTGCTAAGTATTGGTTAATTGATCAGATCAGGTGATGTTGGTGTTTCGAAATATACAGCGAAGCGAAAATATCGATTCGGGTACGTTATAAGAATGGATAATCTAGAAAACGTTAAGCGCAGTTCCTTGAAACAATGAAGAATCGTCTATACCTCTTCATGTAAAGTGCTTGGAAAATTATGAAAAAATTCATTGCATTCCACATGAAACCGGAGAATCAGCAGCTCAAGATCATTGTACCTGAAATCTGTAAATTTAAATATATATAGTAGGTTTAAATGTGGTAGATTTACTATTTAGTCGATAAAGATCATGAAGCAAAAATAATTAAATGAGCCTATACTCTAAGAGAGAAAAAGATAAATTCGCAGTAGTAAAATTAAGAACCACTTGGGGATCAGGGACTTTGGGGGCCTCTGGGCTGTTTGTATATATAGTATGAATGAGCGAGTGAATGATGAATTGTATATATAGTATGAATGAGCGAGTGAATAAAAATTGTAAATTGGTATGGACGAGAACATATAGCACAATTACTTACAGCCCAATCAGGCAGATTGTAATTTTATCATAATAAAATTGTTATAATCAAAATCAATAAAATTAAACCAATGAAAAATTAATCAGGCGTTTAACATTGAGTTAAAGAACACCAGTGCGAAACAGTCGTTACTGTAAATTGGTTTAACTTTCGTCGGAGTATGATTTTTTTTAATCTTTTAGGAGTCAATCCATTTTGTGGCATTTGACTTTTCAAATTAAATTTGAAAAACTCTTGTGTTTTTATTCATAAGTACTGACAAGATAGTAGTTTGTAATTATGACTTTTTATTGTTGTTGGAACTTTGGTGCAAGAATACTGCATTTTCATCAACCATAACATTATAAATTACGTTAGATTATTTAAAAAAAAAAATAGACTTGGAATTGCTTACTAGTAGAGGCTGCTGAAGTGTTGAGATCAATTAAAACACGAACACGCACCAGTGGAGTTTGTGAACGCCTCTAGACCAACAGTAATACCACCCAAGTGGTCTGCTTGTTTAACAGATGATGTAATAACCCTAAAGGTTCCCCCGCTGCCTTACACATGGTCTAGGTTAGCGGCAAGAGCTTAAAACTATTCTAGGCAAATAATGGCCCTAAATCGTCTGGAAAGCACTTTTCAACAGGATTTTCACATTTAAAATTGATCAGCAAATGTTTTATTATAATATCTGAAACTTGATAAATACGTACATGCAAAGGGGAAAATTGTATTAGGTTGGTGCGTATGAAATGTCGGATTTTCTTTAAATGTGAACGTTTGTCTCCCTGTTTTTGTTATGCTTTTTTTTTGACATAACCTGGTTTATAGTCGTACTGTCCATTGCCAGAGTCACATTTTAGCAAAGAAGATTTTCTCAAAAGTGTTCCCTTTTGTTATTTGCTTTGAATTTTGCACCGATATGAACTCAACCGATAATTGTGTAATTTTCATACATGTGTATAAACTTAGTAATAATGCTGCAAAAGCTGCACGCAATATAAACTAGGCCTTTGGAGAGAATACTGTGAACGATCGAAAAGTGCAGCGTTGGTTTGAAAAATTTCGGTCTGGTGATTTTTTCCTGCAAAATGAACCACGTGGAAGTCCCGAAACGTCTGTGAAAAATGATGCTCTGAAAGCATTGGTGGAAACGAATCCAACTGTTTCTTCAAGGGAACTTGCTGCCAGAATGGAAGTTGACCATACAACAATATTTTCTTATTAACAATATATTAATGCGACATCTTTCTGAAATTGGCAAGGTGAAAAAAATGGATAAGTGGGTACCGCACGAACTAACCGAGCGAAATAAGTTGGATCGCTTGAACGTATGCTCATCATTGCTAACCCGATTTAACGCTCGGCCGCATACATCGTAATAAACAATTGCGAAATTAAATGAATTAAAATATGAAATTTCGCAGCACCCACCTTATTCACCGGATCTTTCGCCAACCGACTTTCATTTATTTAAACATTTAGAACTGTTTTTACGGGCTAAACAGTAAGAAAATGAAGACAGTCTGAAAAATGCCATATCAGAGTTCATTGATTCTAAAGAATTTCTTCAAGACAGGCATCTATGCATTAAAATCTCGTTGTGAAAAGTGTATTGAAGTAAATGGAGTATATTTTGATTAAATAAACAGCTTTTGGAAAAAGATATGCAGTTTAATATATTCACTTAAGAATCCGACATTTCATTCGCACCAACCTAATAGCGGTTTACCTAAAAATTACCAAGTTTACTACTAAAAATGTTTTCTGTACATAATAAAATCAAATTTGGTCGTTGAAAATAAGGTCCCTATTAAAACTAGCTGGAAGCTACTTTAAAAAAAATTGTTTAGCCCTAAATAGCTCGCAATCAGCGTGAAATGTCTTAATGTTTATTATGGTATTGCTCCCACTATTATTAATATTCAATAGCCAAAGAAAAAAAATGACTGCTAAGATCGAAATGCTCGAACCAAAGACTAACAAACTGAGCTACCCTGCTTCAGGTGGTGACCTTCCCTGACATGCATTATGTTTGACCAAATTATCGCTTAGAGTGTGCGGATTGTACCGGGTGGGCATGGAGGCAGACTGCATCTTGTTTGCAAATCTTAATGGGACTTACAAGTCTCAACGTCTCAAGAGACTTTAGATTTTTGACTAACTATGGTCCATATGTGAGAAGGCTTGCTATACGATAACTAGACAGTTGTTGTGTAAGGTACTTTATTATATCCTCCATGGGTGAAGGTGGTGCTGCATGGTAGAGGAACTATTGCAATAAACCACAGCTACAGCCCACAGGCTCCTGCCCACCTCGAGAGAGAGAGAAGACACCAGTGACCTTTCCGGTCGTGACCGAGGATGACGTGGTGCGGTTTCGCAACACCCGCTCTCTTCAAGTCTGGGCCTTGTGAAGTCATTCTATCCGTTTGAGTACTAACGGGTCTACATTGTCTCAAAGTCATTCAAGTCTATCGCTATTTCGGGTTAACATACAGACCGTCAATAAAATATAAAATGCTTGTCAGACCTCTATTATCTTATGCATCGCCATTCTGGAGTATGTCCTGTACTAGTCAATTCTTTAAACTGCAGAGAATACAGAATACATTTTTAAGAATAATAACAAATTCACCTATGCCACTACTACCATCTCCCGACTACATGATACCAGTCACGTTGACTTTATTTATAACATAATAAAATAAAGTGCTCAAAGGTTTATTGAATATTGTAAGTACAAAAATTTAGTGAAATACGTTGAAGTCAACTGGGACGAATTTTTATCATATTTATTTATTCATAACTGTAAGTGTACTTAAAATAAATGAAACATCCACTGAATCAGATGGTGAGTGAATAATATGTAGTAAAAAATGGACAGTGAATGGCGTCAAAGAACATCCCATAGGATAGGAGTCAATTTAAATTTATAAGTAATTCTTGTGTTGCAAGTCGTAGTATGCCAGGATTAGGGTGTCTTTTAGTTTTTGATGGAATTGTCTGTGTAGGTATGTAAGGGTGGAATTAGTAATTATTTATTGTTCCTCCAATCGCTAGATATGATAGATGATAGATGAGTACACCAATATGCCCAAATAATTAAGTAAAAGTGTATGTTGCTTCAGTTTTTGTGTCAGAGGTTTAGCAAGTGGTAAAGCAATAATAAGCAGTAAAGGCCTTTGGTTACAGGTTTGTCTAAGCAAGAAAATACGTAATTTTTTCTATTTCATGAAAAGTGTAGCAACAATCATTTAGTTTAAAGTGTTGAAGTCAACGAGGAAGATAATTTTTTTTCTCATGTTTATTTATTAACAATAACGTACAGAAAATAAAATACGTATTATAAAATAAAGGTCGTGTATCTAACATAAGTTGGATAAATGGAGTAGTTTTAATGAAAACCTTTCGATTGTCGCTAGATTTGATTTTTCGGCTTTCCCATTAATCAATGCCCAAATGGGACTTAACCGTACCGTAGGTAAGTGGTATGTCTTCAGTTTTTGTCCCAGAGGTGGCCGTAATCCTAGCAAATTGTTAGTAATGAAGTAAAAAGTGATGTGCATAATCTATCAACTAAGGAGAAGACTCGTACTAACAACAATCTATCCATGACTGTATTAAAGCATTTTATCATTATGTTCCCATATTAAGCTGTCTACTGTTCTTCCGTGATAAACAGTCTAAGGAGTATCAATGGAGGATACGATAATATGCGACTATGAAACAAAGAGAGATAGAGATAGGATTGTGACGGTACGAAAAGTTATGCCTATCATCACCAGGTCCTAATTTTCATGATGAAAAAATACAACGCAGAAAATGAGAATATTTAAAAAATTAAATCACAGTCACAGGAAGTATTTCACTTAACCATTTACACTTTTCCGTGTCAAGGTTTTCTTTGTCCCCGGTTTGATCGTATCTGGATAATTCAAAGTATCCAGCGCTATCATTCAATATAAACCTATTTTGAATTTTAAACATTTTTTCCCTTGAGAGACAACCTCAAACAGTTTATGTTTACTTAACTTAAATGAAATGAAAATTATCCTTAGTAATCTAATATAAGGCTAGGAATAACGTTAATATATATTATTGTTACTAATGTATTATCTAGTGATAAAATTACCCATTATACTTAATGGCTTATCCTTAACCATTCAGTTGGAACTGAAAATAAAATTTCATGGTCATACGCCAAGCAGTTGACTCATCGCGGCACTTGTGAGGGTTTCTCATTATTCGAAAAAAATAAATAAATAACCCACCACACTCTTAAAAAACAGAGCCATTTCATAAGAGTCACTCTGCTCTCGCTAATGAGAAAAAAAGTTGCTGAGTGTTGCTAGATCTAGTCAAAACAAACTACTCGTTGTCTAAAAATAATCATTCGTTAGTATATTTACAGTTAGCTATATAGATAACATTTGCAGGAAATGCTGACTCCTACTTGCCCCAATGGGGGGGGGGGGGTCAGTGGCCCACGGTTAAAGCGCCAACAACCGACAACAAACAGCCTCTCTTCTATTATAGGCTGATTTTTGTATATCTCCGTCTATTTCCGGTCTCCTGTGTCCGGAATCCCTCAACTGCTTTTAGTTGAGCTGGGCTAGCCCTTACAATTACCAGCTTTGGACGTACGAGAAGAAAAGTATCATTATCCCTGCAGGGAACACCTTGTATTGAATAATAACCGTATTCAATTAAGTGATTAATTTATGGCAAAATTAGTTTTATGTGAAAATAAAATGAAGGAATTATAATTACATGTTAAATAATCTTGTAGAGGAGAGTCTTTTAAAAAACTTTATTATGAATAACAATCAAAACACTGGTATATATATAAATATTAATCGGTTACAGCAGTAGAACATACTTTAGCTAAGGCTAAGGAACAAGTGTTGGTGTCTTGTAGGGTGAGGGAGCAGGTAGCCCAAAAGGCAGTAGGAATTTTGGGAAATGGTACTTACAAATACCCCTTACATAGCTTAAATAGCCCTTACAATTACCAGCTTTGGACGAACGAGAAGAAAAGTATCATTATGCCTGCAGGGAACACCTTGTATTGAAAAATAACCGTATTCAATTAAGTTTATTTATTTATGGCAAAATTAGTTTTATGGGAAAATAAAATGAAAGCTAATTAATAACCAGTACTTGATTCTATATAATAATATACTTCAGTAATAATAGTTTAATTATTATACGAGCTAAAATATTGCTAACTGTCGATGTCTTATATATTCTCCTACGGGCCTGTCTCTGTTCATTTATCTAGATGACTTCCGGGGCAACTAGCATTTGAGCTGACAAGGTTAGCTTCCTCCTCATCTTCTTTTGACCGATCAGAGGTTAGGATTTCCCGGGAGTGGCTTCTTTATTACTCCTTCCGACTGATGAGTAACTACTTGCAAAATTGTTAAATGTCAGGATCCTCCCGGCGAATCACGTCCATTCTTGTTTTACTGCTCTCAATATTAACGGTACAACTCTTAATATTATGATATTAGAAGTGTTATGTGTACTAGAGTAAGCCATCTTTGTATTCTTATATATATATATACAAAAAAATATAGTCTATCCAACATTTACTTTAGTTATGCAGTCCCTCGCGTGAGATCAGATAGGGTAACTTCCCTGCTGATAGAGTCCCTGTCGATGGAAAAGGATGAAGAAGACGCCTCAAGATACAAGATTATCCCTAGACTGTTTTTTTCTCTTTTTCGCGTATTATTTATTGTCTCGCCCAAGATAAGCTTGTCTTTACGTTTACATATTTTTTTATTGTAATATTTTTTAATGGAGTAATATTGTTGGTGTTTTTACGAAGACTGTTTCTAATCAAGTCCTACTTAGCTCTATACTCTCTGGGTTCAATTGGTTGATTTTCGCTTGTTGTGTAATTGGAGTGTCGCGTTAATACACATAGCCTCGATTACCTATATTGCCCCCGCAGTCGCAGGATACCTTCAGGTTTTTCTGATAGGTAAAGACCAGTTATTTGCATGATTATGATCAGCCGATCTGAGATAAGTTGCTCCAATATACACTCAATGAAATACAAGTAAACGGTTTAATATTAAGAGAGATGTGAGACTCAGGATTGTTAAAGAGCTGTTCAGTATTTTATAGAAAATTTTCGAATAATGTCTTTAACTCGTTTTTACCCATTCGGAGGAAAAGGTTACATGCGTTTTTTGGCAGAACATCCAATCAGACATTTTTTGTAAATTAAAACCTGTCAGAATATAACTGAAAACGAAAATATAAGCCAGCCGAGAGCTAAAACTGACTCGCAAGGAATGCAGTCGATGTCACCTACAGTTAGTTCCTTTGATGATCTTTTCGTTGCATCATGTTTCTAGCATTTTTTTTCTATTTTTGTTATTAGGTTTTCGTTTCGCTATAATGGGCCGGTGTACAGGTTAAGGCTGAATGAATCAGCTGTGTCTCCTATAACGGGTCCGGTGAAGGGGAAACCCTCTCCTGACAATTCGTCTCTCACAGCTGTGTGTCTACTAACTCGATGAATGTATATATATTTTATTTGATTACGTACTTATAGCTCAAAATCCAAAAATGAGATAAAAAGTTTATTATTAAGTTACATTCCAATGAACTATCTGGGTATAAAAATGGATTAGGATCTTTATTTCTCTACATCTACCAATATCCCCAACTATAAAAAAGTTGGTGTTCCGGAAAAAGTAAAAAAATAGAAAAAGTACGACACAGGTCTTTCCGACAATTTACACTTGCTAACTTCACCCAACCTGTCGCTGCGTCTCAAACTGATGATATATAAATGTGTCCTCCGACCAGCTCTGCTGTACGGCGGCCCGCTATTTACTCACTTGACTGACCATACAGCTAAAAGTGGTCCGACTTACCTCTCGAGAGAGGTTAATGAAGGCTGACCTGCACCCGTGTGTCGGTGGGTGAGTTCATCCACCTGGGAGACATCAAGTTTTTTGACTCATTGCAGCACCTAACAAACCCAGTGTTTAACACTATTTTAACTTTAAGGGTGGTGGTCCCGCATCGATAGCAACAGTGTTGGGGAAAATTAGGTTAAGATTTTGGTGTTAGAATTAAGTTAGTTTTAACTCTATGATTCATAAGGTGAACCTTATCACTTTTAAACATGTTTAGACCATTAATGTATAATCCACATTATATTTTTGTTACAATCACAAATCGGAATGTGAAATTATTAAAAATTGTATAAAATGTAGCCAAGCTACAGGAGGACATACAATGAATGACGTATTGTAAATAGATTAATTTGTGTATAATCTGTACTGATTTCCACAATAACAAGGGGATTTCAAAAAAAAAAAATTATTATTATTTTGATAAGTTTGTTTTTCTATTATTACACAATTAAAAGTATGCATGCTTGGTCCAGTCTCTATACATGTTTGTTAGACTAGGGATGTAATTCACAAGTTATGAGGTTTACGGGGTAAAAACATGAAAAAACTCACAATGAAAGTATCTATGAAATAAATAAATGTGTGAAATTAGGGATCACACGGAAAGTATAAATAAAATAAAAAGGGATGTAAATAAAATTTTGGATTTAAATTCAATAAATCACCATAAATATGCATTGAACCAAATGATGGAAATGCATACAATTATACAATAAAAAACATAAAGAAATGAATATGTGACGTATTTAATTAAGTTACAGTTACAGTAAATTTTCGCTTTATTAACTAAGTACACGTTTGGCGAAGGAATTAACCATGGTATATAGGCCGTGAAGGCTCATAAGTGAAGCTACAGTGGCAAAAGTAATGTTTTCATGGCTAGTAAGGAGAATAATAAGAGCATTGTTATCGACATTCGACCGTAATGGACTACGGCTGGCTTGGTGCGGGACCGTAATGGATTGGAAAGGCCCCGGTAGTAACACACTCTCTCCCTCTCTCTCTCACACACACTCTCGCGTTCTTTGTGGTTTCATAGATCAGAATGCTCTAGACCTTCACGGATCCTTGTCTTGTCTCTCTGAGCAAAGCAAAACCATAATACTGTCTTACCTTGGTGAAATTGTGTTATCGTGTTGGTCTAAATCAAGGTGCATAGAGAAGATTCTTCCGACTTACATATCATGTAAGTGAATATATACATACATACATACATGCTGACATAAACAGTGACTTAACGGTCATAAAGGACATAAACAGAGCTTAGCTAACATCGAATGGAATATGGACACCAAAGCAATGGCAAGTGATTATGAGAATATGACACACTAGGCTGACCAATTTGTAGCGGTTAGTGAGGAGTATGCACCTTTAGTCATTTCATCACATCATCGCAGACTCCCGTGAATTCCGATGAATAAAGCTGGAGAAATTCCTCACAATAATATATTATGCCACAATGTAGCCAAGCTATAGGAAATACAATGAAGCAATTGTAAATAGATTCGTTTGTAGAATCTATATTTTGTACATATATAACTTTGTAACTAGGGAATATGAAACAAAAAATTATGCCACTGTAATTTATCTATGTTAGCAATATTTTAAATAGAATCTCACTAAATACATCTAAAAACTTTGTGGATATCGCTTTTAAAATATCTACAATTTAAATCAGCCTTTGTCAAATTATCAGCATTGGATACTTTGTCAAATAGTATTCTTATATTTATTTATAATAATAATTATGAATAAAATATATATAAATTTCATTTCGCTTGCTTTTCGCAAATTGTATCTCTAAAAGCTATTTAAGAATTAAATTTCTAATTTTCATTAAATTTAAAGTCCTCAAAAGGAATTTCAAAGATGTTGCAAATAGTTGAAGAAACAATAAGTGAAATTTGAAAGAGAGAGAGAGATTTGTTTTTTTTGTTTAATTGAGTCATAACATAATACATGCACATGTATGCATTTATCAACATTCAATAAAAATGTGCAAATAAAAAGTTTCTCGATAGTATCTATCTGCGCTAATTCTTAAAGCTAAATTACCACTCGTTCGAAACAAAACAAAAACACAACTACTAAACTCAAAATGCAATGACTAATTATTTCTATTCTATAATCTAGAACCCCCTCCGTAGGTGAACTCAATGACAGTCTCTAACGGTGAGGTTTGATACGGCCCATGCCTGCGTACTTTCGCCCGACCTGTGGTGGCTATGCTTTCCGATTCCATTCTATTGATAACTCATCATTCACTATGGATGATATGTGTAAAGTTTTGTTGAGAAATCGGTTTGAGTTCTATTTATTGCCAATGTTATCAACCTTTCGACATACTACCGTGTATGTCTTCATCAGGTTCCTACCAGAAGGAGGTGTCTGGTAAACTGTTTTAAGACATTAGTGGTCAGTGGCGTACGCAAGGAGGGGGGTCATTGGGATGTCACGCTTCCACCAAAAAAATATGTACCCACTAACATAAAGATTATATTTATTTTTGTTTATTAAAGTTATAAATTAGAAAGATAAATAATATGAATTTCAACCAATAAATATGACAACACTTTCGGACTTAAATTTACCTCTGGTATAATTCAATCTCATCTACATATATATATTGTTCGAAAAACAAACGATAGTGACCATCTGACTGTCAGAAAGTAGAGCTTGGGGCCTAGCGATGATTAGTGTGACCGGAAGAAGACTATCTCATCACTGTATTACGTCAAATGATAAATAGTCTTATCTGTCCCAAGAAGATAAAGGGATCTCTAGTGGGCGAATATCGGGAGTCGGTAAGTAATGACTCAGTCGGCGAAGATTAGCTCACTTACGACTATGCCAGATAACTGATATTTTAACGTTTTATTTATTTTTTATCGATTTAAAACATCGCATAATTAATGTATTCCGTCTGAATTTGAAGTACAGGTGTTCAGTTTTTGTTTTCATTGGTGTTTTCTTGCAGGACCTGCCAATATGTACCAATATATGCGGAGAGGAAAATTGAATTCGTAAGTCAAATAAAATAAAAAGTATGATTAGTCATTTTTCCTGTTTTCTTTCTTCTGTCCGTTATTGTACCTAAATTTAATTTACTACAATTCTTAGTAGAGGACTCCATCTGTGTATGTAGAAATACGACTGTATATGTTTTGTTAGCATGTGTCTTGTTATGTATGTTATGGGAAATTACTCCTGTGGAGCATGTACATGTTTTTGTTAAATATTTGTAAGCATGGTGATTAAAAACTATTTCTCTGACGAGTTGCACTTCTTTTATCTCGTTACAATTCGAGTACACTGTTTAACTCTCTCAATAAGATTAATTGTGTGTTTGCTGTTAATACTTATGTTGCTGAACAAACCAAAGTTGTTAAATTATAAAGATTTGTATTCATATGATAAAATATTTTAAAAAAATTCTAAAACTAGAAATTCTTAGGTTTACATATTTGTCATGAAAAATACAGTCATGTGTAATTATTCGGGTTTTTTTGTCCAGCCACTAAAACTGTCATCAACAAGGTGAACACAATTTTACTTAACCGATGTTTTTTAGATGCATCATCACAATTCCTCTAGAGTGCATCCTCTCTTCAACTGTAATGAGATAAATAATAAATATAATATTAATCTCTTTGTAAATATTATACAAATATATATTGTATATACTCTATATTAATAAATTACTTTGTATTTAAAGAAGAAATATTTTCCTATCACACTGAGTATACTGCCAAATTAAAGAATTGGGAGTGAATAAGAACTGTATTTAACAAAAAATAACCACGTGCATCTCATTTTACTTGATATTTAATACATGTTCTTCAAATTCTAATTCTTGTGGTTTCTTACACGTTTTTGTTTATGTACTGTTTGATACAATGCCAGGTTTTAGTTTATGCACTGTTTGATACAATGCCAGGTTTTCAGTCAATGCTAGGTTCGACGCCCGATCCTGCCAGCATATTGCGTGCCTTTGACTATCAATAATGAATTTAGAAAAAGTTGGTTGCTGAAGAGGTTTTTGTGTTCGACAGGTGTGATTTTTTTCTCTCTGGTTCCCTGAAAAAAAATAAAAAAATATATGTTGGTGTCCTCAAAAACGTGATACCGGCTGTTCTGATATGCGGTCATTCAATATTCTGTCAAAAACATCCGGTAGTGTATCATTTTTCATCTGCTTCCTTTTAGAAAGATGTGTTCCCCCCATTTTTTCCCGTTCGGAGGCCGCCGGCTAAGCTAGAATGAAAGAAGGTTAAAGGTAAGAATGAGCTTAGCACTAGCCAATAAGTGCCAAAGGTTCTCAGGCTAATGGCCTTTTTCCCGAAGTATCTGGGGGAAGATAGAATCGGTCATCTTAAGAGAGGAAACTTTTCCCGAGTTAAATACCCAACAATGGACCGGTCTTTAATATCTATGGTGACAATAATTTTTTTTAAGCAAATACGTATTTCAATTGTTTAAGCCGTGGCAAAATGTGAAAGAATGTTAAAAAAAACTGATAAGTTTAGCCAACTTTAGACTTTTCAAGACCCACCTTCAGGAGATTTTTTCCTTATGGTTGAGAATACATTAGATATGTTGTCTCAAAAATATCTCAAATATATAGTAAAAAATAAAGTATTGTTTTATAGTAATATAGTTTATATGGTTATCGAAAAGAATTCGGATTGGTAAGAGCTTTCACTCGTACTAAGTAGCTGAGTTGGTCGAGCCCCCTACTAGGTATTGGAGAGGTTTCGGGTTAGAGACCATGCAACTATACTTTTTTTCTTTGGCTGATAATTTTATACCGATTAGTTAATTTTTAAGTGGTCAAGAATTTTGGGTGGTTTCGTTCAGTTTTAAAACCAGACGAAATCCATTTTCAGAAATTTTACAAGAGAGACAAAAATCACATGTTCTCTTTGCTACGTGTGATGCGAGGGTGCACTTTTGAAGTGGTTATTCAACGGGGTGGAGCTGGTTTTCATCAGAATAATTCAAGAAGATTACAGAATAGGTTTAATACTTGAAAAAAAAAGAAGAATAGAATAGTTTCTTTCACAATCATTTAATGAGATATATAAATAAACTCACTCCAAGTCGCATGAAGTGGTTCCTTTTTTTCATTGCAGTTTAGCTTATAATCTAATGTTAAAAAAAAAATACTATACTTTCTAATGAGGCTACTGATACACGGACAGGCAATCATACAAAAGTAGCCTATTAATGTACTATTAATTGCCGTTATTCAGCCAAAAAAATAATTGCATATTTCGAATAATGTTGACATATAGGAAGAAGTGAATTGAATTGTTTCTAAGGCGTTATCCTAGACAAGGTACACACTGACAGATAGTTCCTTTGCAGTTTGATAGTAAAGCCTCCCCTGGTCGGGCTTTGAACCAATGTTACCCGTACTGCCATGGAAGCCCCTAGTGCTATAGGCGAGGATATGTCCTAATTGGCTCAGATGAAACGGTTCATTGGCTGCGGGTAGTCCCACACACGATGCTCAACACATGCGGGTCCTAGGATCGCTTTAAACCCTCTATATAACTTATTGTAGCTACGGTTAAGTCAACCTTAAACTTTATACATATGTAACTCAAAATGAGAAATAATTTTTTTTTGTTTTTTTTTAAAACTTTATTATTAATTCACAACCAGGAAATATGCTGTAAATATGATAAACGGCATGTCTGTCATGAAGGCAGACCACATCCAGTACTCCCCTATATTGTTGAAGCTAAATTTGAAGATATTTTATTTTTGTTCACTTAGAAGATCTAAATTCCAATGTCTGGCTGTTAGCAGGTAAGTCAGGTGTAGACAGTCCCTGTATCAGTGGGTTTGAGTGTTCGTGCACTTTGTTTCTCTATAAAGTTCTAATGCAAGCGTTAATTTAGGCCAGTGTGAACTTCGTACGTAAACTGGTGCGCCTTTATTAAGTTCAAGACTCAGAGAGTTTTTCAGTATCTTATCAAATATTAAAGTCCTAAGTATTAAAGGTTGTTGTTGGTCAAAACTTATGGGAGGACATTGACCACGTCAAAGGGTGAACATCATGTGTAAGGATTCAGCAGTATTTATTTTAATTCTACAGGTCGCCCATTGTGAGTTGTTTAGTGTCAGAGAAGTTTGAGTCATTGTATACTGCAAGTATTTAAAAAACAAGGTATATAAATGCAATCAGTACTGCAACTACAGTAGTCAATAGTCAATAATTACTTTTTTTTACAACGTTTATAGGTATAATTTGTAAATAGTTTTTCCTTTGAGTGCTTTGGTCAAGTATTTTTCTACCATTATAAGAAATTCATGGCATGAGAGTTGTGATGAAGGGGATATCGGCCATCACTAAAGCATGGCACAAGTCTATCTTAAAAGTTGACACGCGTGATGTGTAATCACTCAATGATGTAATTTGTTCAAACCTTGATTATCTTTATCTTTTGTTGTATCAATATGCTGAGCAACTTGGACACGCTGGACAGTCGAAACTCTACGTTTCACTATTAAATGTTTCGTCATGAAATTCCTTGGCAACTAGGTATATTGTTTTCACCGGAAGTATTGGCGTTGTTTACCAACCACCTCTTCACGTTTATTTTATAAAACTAAAGTTGACCTAAACAATAAACGGATCAATAGACATTATGAGTATGAAGGTAAGGGATTCCGTATACTTACAATTGAAACTCCCAAAGAAATTTGTAAGGAATATTTAAAAATATGTGTTTTTGCTGAAAAATTACACTAAAAAGGAAATAAAATTAACCTAAATTTACTTCAATGAAAGTATAATAATCGATGGTACAGCCAATATTTCGATCTGGGGAAAGTATATTAATAAATATAAATCCCAGCCATACTGATTAGTATTTCTATTTAAATACATTCCATAGCCGTGAATACAAACGTGAGCTGAAGAATTTGTGGACAGATCTCCTTGGTCTGATGAAAAAGAGATGATCAAGTTTATTTGTATAGTCTTAGTTTTGACATACAATGCATCGTCAGCATCAGGCAATAAATAATTATGCGGTAACTAGATAAAATATGTACATATGTGTATGTAAAAATACGCAGATACATCAAAATATAAGATGCAATATAAACAGACAGGTTTGCTATGGAATATATAAACAAAATAGCGTATTTAATACCTACGAATGGAAAATCCAAAAAGGAGTATGGTGAACTTGACTCGAAAGAAATTAATACGCAAAATGCTTAATAATGGCATTAATTTGATGCTGTGATTATCGGGATGTTGATTACTTCTAAACAAAAACCATAATAAAATTAATATATATTACTAAAATGTAAATATCGATTTATTATTTTGTAGGAAAACAGAAACAAAAACAAAATACTACTAAAAGGCCAATGGTCCAATGGAGGTCCTTTATAAATAAATAAAACTAATTTCTTTACGTATTTTCTTGCTTAGACAAACTTAGAACGAAAGGCCTTAAATTGTTTTACCACTTGGTAAACCTCAGGCACAAAGACTGAAGCAACATCCACTTTTCCCTAATTATGTGGGCATATTGGTGTACTTCATGGGAAAACAAAAAAATCAAACCTAGCCATTGAAGGAACTCACAAATACTTACTAATTCCACCCTTACATACCTAGAGTGTCTGCTAAGACAATTCCATCAAAATCAGCCGAATCCTGGCATAATACGACTAGCAACACAAGAATTACTTATTAATTTAAATTAACTCCTATCAAATGAGGAGGCACCACACTATGTTCTTTGGCGCATGCCATTCATTGTCTATTTTTTACCATTATTCACTCCATTGGTTGTTTCACTAGTTTTGTTATTCACAGTTATGAATAAATAAATACGATAAAAATTCGTCCTAGTTGATTTCACTAACTTATTGTTGCTACACTTACAATATTCAATAAACCTTTGAGCGCTTTATTTTATTATGTTATAAATAAAGTCGGGAGATGGTAGTAGTGGCATAGGTGAATATGTTATTATTACTAGAAATTTATTTTGTATTCTTTGCAGTTTAAGTAAGTTTCTAGTACAGGACATACTCCAAGATGGCGATGCATGTTAACAGAGGTCTGACAATCATTTTATAAACCGTTGCTTTTTATGATTTACACATATGATGTCGGCCTAAGTGAATTGATTTGATGATGAAGCTTTTGTGGAAAAAGTACTTAACAGTCTGGGATTATGTAAGTTAACCATTTGCTGAATAATTGTGGGCCTTCGTTCATTTTAATACCTTCATATTTCCTAGTGACATCTTTGAATGTTTGTTCTATAAGAACATGGGCTATACTATCAGACTTTTATCGAAGCACGGAGTTGAGACTTATCGGTGGCAGTAGACAGAACCATTGATGCATGCATTATCAGAGGCAAGGGTGCGGAAATCACTGCTGCTTCACGCTCCGATTCGCCTCATCCTCCCCCCCCCCCCTCGCTCTTTCTCTCTCCTGTTCACAGCGGCACTCTCACTTCACACATGCATGGATAGCCTTCATCACAACACATCAGAGAGTACCTTTCTCTGGTCAATGCTCGTTTAGTACCGCTCACCGCATGTTGTGTATTCCACGGCCCTGATACAGCCTGAGCTTTCTTCGAGGCAAAGATATCTAAGGAGAGTGAGAAAGAGAAATATTCTTGTGTCACCAGCACCAGATCCGAACAGGCCCAAAAACGAAGTACTTTTGTCCTGCCTCCTGCGTCCTATCGGACCCAGTTACCTCCCATTCCTTCTTCAGTCTTCTTTTCTCATCCTATTGTTTTATGAGTACGATTTTCACACCAAGCTGGGAACAACTTAAGACTTGCCTCAAAGCACTACATAAGAACCATCTTGACTGCTGAACCACATATCTTTTATGCCACTCCCTTTGCAAGAAGAAAAGGAAGAATTGTAAACTGTCGAATCCGCCAGCCATTTAACGATTGCTGACATCTTCCGTTTATAGCAGTTAGCACCTGCCCCAAATATACAATCTTTATTTCTTAACTTATACTTATTTCTGTGTTAATTTTACTTTACATGCATGGCAAGGGTCGTACAAGACATGCCTCGAATGAAAGTAGTCCGTGCCGGAATGAATTGTAAATACTTTGTAAATGAGAGAATGAATGCAATCAATCATGAATGAGATCATTTATCACAATTATCCATTGCCATTTTATGGCTGATTATAATTTCTCTTCTAATGAAGATTTTTGCATTGAAAGCTCATAGCTGTCAGGTCATAGCGGTAAGAAGATAATCCATAGAGCATGATCCAATCATCACAGGGCACTATTACTAGATCGATGCCGCAATGTTTCTTGAGCGGACTAACCAGCCCAGCCTTCGGTGGGAGGTAAGGGGTCATTGCTGATGGAGACATCGGCCCTACTATACCTGCTCAGTTAATAAATAAAAAGAGTCGTTAATTAATTAAAAGAATTACCATACCTGTAATCTCGTGCAAATCATTAAACAATGAGAGCCTCTTGGTGAAACGTTGTTTATGCTTTATGCACACGCAATCGTACAGCACGCTTTCATAACCACGTCTTTTCGAATATGGGCAAAAATGGCCATGGCCTCTTAGTAAGTCAGATGATTATTTCTTCATGTGAAAATTAAAAATTACTGCTAACGAAAACTAAAGGAATATTTTTCATCGAAAGAGGACTCAAAATAGTATTTAGGAATGTCTTAGGTTTTATCTAGATCGCACATCTTTTCATTTATTAATAATTTTAGAAATTCTAAAAACTGGGTAATAATAGACTAAAATAGTCATTTACTCAGTAAGTAAAGCTCACAGTAGCTTATACAGTATCTAATTGCAGCTTAGTCAGTCATACCAATATCAGCAAGCTTGAAATAATAGTTTTCAAATCAAAATCTTTATTGAGATTGAATTACTATTGGACAGTAAGTATTTGTGATAAATGTTCTCATTCATATCGTATTTACAATTTTCATTCATACAGTACTTACAAACAGCCCAGAGACCTCCCTAATCCACATGGTTGTTACCTCTCTCCCATGCGAAAGAGGAAGCGGAGTCTTGAGAAGTCCCCCGCGTACCGGATACGAACGAGGCAGTGGAGCCCGATGAAGAGCGCGAGAGCCACATACGCTCAGGACATGATTGGAGAAACTGGCCATTGCCAGGACTCCCACTGTCACTTGATTATAGCAGGTCACGAGGCCACTGCCGTTTCAGTCTCCGAGGAGGATTATAGGGATGAGTGACGCAGTGCAATGAATGTGCTACAGGATTAGGGTGGTTGGAAAGGCTACTGTGGAATTTCATAAACTTGGAAGGGATGAGTTCTAGAATGTAGGGTATATTAAGGTCGTTTAAAGTACTCTGTACAGTTGTCCAAAGCGTATGTTTAGTTCTTGTCTTTTTAGCCTTGTGGGTGGGTTCCATGTTAGCCTTTTGTCGAGATGGAAGCCTATATAATAAAAAAAAAATAGTGGATAGGACTTGAGGCAGAAGGTAAAGGTAGTGTGGGAACATATGCAATAATAGTTAAGGATAATATTTGACAAGCAAAAGAACATTATAATAGTTACGTTTGCACGAAGCATCTTAAGCTGATTATTATATTCTTGATATTCAAAAGCGGTAACTACGTACTTTATAGATAAACGCAAGAGTCCATTCAAAATATTGCTGACATTGATAAATCACCTAAACATAAATGCTTTAGTTTCGTATTTATTTTATTTTTTTATGCCATTATTGGCCCTGAATTTTAGTGCACTTCAATGAAGTAGTTATTCATAATCAACAGTAATGATTTTATGAGATTTTTTATATGTAAATATCGAAAATAAACTGATTTGAAAAAGTTTTCAAAATCTTTTTAAGGGCGTAAAATAAATCTAACTCGCATAGCCGTTTCACGTTGAGAGAAGATATTGCCTGTAAGGCGAAGTGCCTAGACTTAGAAAGGTATTTGGTATGCGAGAAGGCAGCTGTGAAATGCCTCTCTATTCTTGGAAGTCTTCTTTGGACAATAGCACTGACTCCTACCTTCCTCGACTCTGACTAGAGGAGTGTGTATGTGATTCTTAACACAGCAATAATTTCTAACCTGCCTATTATTTTGGGGAAATAACAAAGCTACTTATGTATGTCAATTAATAAATAAATATATTTTACGCGCTACTAATCTAGTTTCTTCTTTTGAGGCTCAGGCCTTGAAAATTATAGTATAAAATCGAATCTAATAACTAAATGAACAGTTAACTGATAATCTAATAAACAAATCATTAGCTTAAGGTGTAAGCTAATTTAATCTTAGTCAATGACATGTGAAAACGGTGCAGTTAATTTCTATATACAAATTTCTCCATGCCCACTGACAATCAAATATATTTAAAGAATGTTTGAATCATAATATTTCAAAGTTAAACAACTTTCTCAAGAAATTGTCGAGAAAAAACGGCACCTACGTATTTCCTTCACAACGAAAAACATTAAACGTGAAAAAACATAAAAACAACAAAAGTAAATATCATTATTGATAGTTAAAGGCAAAAAAAAAATTATACTGGCCAAAATTATACTCGAACCCGAGACCTTCAGTAACTAGTCGAGGCCTCTACCAGCTAAGCTACCCTGCACGAGATCTGCCAATTATGAATCCTCTCTAAGTGACTGTAATCCTCGTTAAGGTTGTCTCGGAGCTGGCAGCGGAGTAACACAATTATTAAATACTGTAAAATATATTTGGGGCCAATCACAGAAAAATATTTTATATGAAAAGTATCATTGTTTTAAGAGAATTATATTTATCTTAAAAGAGAACAATTCAATGTATTAAGAATCAAAAGGTGATAAAATGGTACTTTTTAAAAATTCTTTGGCGATTTGTTGATCTAACCTTGAAGACAACCTGAAAGAGGAAAAATATAAATACGTAACTCGTTGTCATGTTTTATAATTATCTGGTGAATATAATTTATTTATTCACAACGACTCGTCACGTGTTCTCCAGATGATTTTAAAGGTTTTGTTAATTTTTTTTCCGTTATGAGAAACCTTAATGTTATATTACCTCCTTGTCTATCTTAGTACCCGGCTTAAAACCATGACATATTAGTCGGAGGTCCCATCATAAATGGAATCGGAAAGGCATGCGTAGATTTCTTTGGTTTTGATTGAGGAGTCAAGTTACTCAATAATAAACTAGGTAAGTAAGGTGTACACAAGATTTCTTCTTTCAATGGGTTTGTTTTTGTCGTGAAAGTCTTCTTAGCGAATCTTTAAATTTTGGCGCCATATGTCCGAATCGGTTTCAGTAGAAGTTTGTATATCAATAGTTTCTGTGACCATGGAAGTGTTGAACTTTCGTCGAGTAAATCCTTCAATAGTTTTAGCCTATGTTTGTCGTTTCATTTTCGTGTACGGTTTCCAAGTCAGTCTCTTGTCCAATCTAAAGCCCTAAGTACTTAACTGTGTCACTTTGTGTGAAAGCTTGGTTGTCAAAACTTACCGGAGGAAATTGATCACTTCGAAGCGTGAACGCCCTGTGTAAGTATCAATTTCAATTTTCTAGGTCGTTTTTTGTCAAAACAAAATTATTTTTAAATTAGCTAGAAAAACTGTATTTTGTATGATTCATCTCATTATTACTATGTATTGTTGCCTAAGCTCATGTTATTGATGCAGGAGTCGGTATGTCAGATGTAAACACAATCTAAAGTAATAGAGCAAGTATTGAGCCTTGAGGAACCCCTGCTTAATGAGGATGTAACATTCAATAAAATCGAACAGCCCACGAACAGTAGGTGTTTCCCTCCACATCCCTTGTTGGCCTATTTCAAATACACAAGGGTATGGGTGTACCCTCGAACACATCTGTCTTGGATGTGTTGGGAAATGCTGAGCCGAACCGGACCTACGAACTGAAAGAAGAGAGGCGTGCAGTTGTGAAAACCTTCACCGCGTTGCTAAACCATTCAGTAAGGACGCTTTCTCTACTCTGGGACAATTGGATCTTCTAGAACGTTTGCTTTGTAACAAATGATACCTCTTTAAATTAAACGCTAACTACTCGGGCCAAGGATTTAGTTGAAACAGTTCTTTTTTTTTTCTCTTATACAGTCAGGACAGAATAAGCGAAATGGCCGACTTTAGTATCGAAGTCACGATCATTAAGCCCATGTTTGGATTTTATTTAATGGAGTGATGGATTCGTTCATGTATTCAGGTCATTCTTAAGTAAGCGATCGTATTTTGTCTAGCTGTCAAGATCTACAAATCATTCAATCGACTTGAAATTAATTAAAGTTAAATACCGTCTTGAAATACTCGGATTAGTTTGTAATTTAAATACAATAACGGGGGGGGGGGTTCTTGATTCGCTGACCATCATCTCTCAAGTCTCTTCTTAAAACGGAAGTCCCGAACTGGATATAGTATTTTTTCGAGTCTTATTATTATTTATTTACATTTTACATCATGTCGAGGCACCAATTATATATCGGGTTAGGCTGATATTTTAAAGAAGTAAAAGTAACGATTTGACAATAGAAAATAAGAATAAACTTATAAAATAAACGCACTGACCAACTCGGAAATCAATGACGGGACTGTTTGAACGTACAGAGAAGTTAATATGACTGCGCTGGTTACTTTCTCGGCCTAGTACACGTTGTTAGTTCTTAGCACTGTGGCACTGGTGGTACAGTTAGCAGATTGAACAAATCGTTCTCGAGTGTTCAAGTGCCGCAGCAGTTCTCTGTTTCTTTTATAGGTACTCTCGATAAAAAAAACAAAAAGAGGTTAGTAGATAATTTACTTTAAACAAATATTTCGGTATAGATATTAAAAAGGAAATCTATGAAATAATCAACAAGCTATTTCTACAGTTCCCAACAGTTGTATTCTAACCAAAAACTAATCAGTATATTTCTGGCTTTTGTCGAATAGAACCTTTAAAATTTCAGGTCTATCTAATCACCGCTTTTTTAGATCTTACAAACAGATGGTAGGCGATCTCGTTCGTTTCCTTTTGTACAGCTTGGTAATTTGCTGTTTGTTATTCGAGTTCTTGGAACTAAATTAGGCTTGTTAACTGGGATTTTAATTACTTATCATTGCCAGTTATGTATAGTTAACTTTTGAATACAATGCTCCATTCTGATGCAGTATTGTCTCTACTTTATAATATTATGTGTTGGTACGGACACCTGTGCTGTTAAAGAAGCCACAGAATTGGAAGAAACCGCAACAGATGCTCCTTATTGTAAGTTCTATCATTGTCTAGCTTAACCTCAAAAGCTGCAAAATAGAATACGTGGCATTCATAATTTTACGGGGAGTTCATTGTAAGACGTTAATTGTCAAAACTCCACTTTTTTTTTTAAATTTTAAATGTAAAAGTACTTTAATTGAGTCTTACCTTTTGTTTTGCCGTCGAATAATAAATAATTCAGTTTAGAAGTCATTCTGATTTAAATCCCCACTCTAATGTGTTCCGTTGCAATAATGTAATTAAACGCAGCGGCAAGTTCTTAACGATAACGGTTAATTGTTTAATGCCCTCTCGTTAGAGTTAAAGTAAAATAAAGTAGTCGGGTCATACAATTGAAATATGACATTAATGAAGATTCAGAACTCAGTGGCATAATTATAAAGAAATCTGGTGCAGATTTTTCACAAATGTGTGAAAAATATGTAGGAATGTTAGAAAAGATATGATGGATCTGTTAAAATTCATTCCTCCTATTAAACATAATTACAACAAAAACTTAAGAACAAATCGATATGAATCAATAACAAATATTAATATTTAATTACAGAGAACGGTTTTTTTTCATTTTTAGCAAAATCTTTTTTTGCAATAAAAACATAATTTGAAGACTGATTTTGATGGTAAACTTTTTTTTTTTTTTCACTTGCCAAATGGATTTACTCCCTTAGTCACCTAAAAGTGGTGCGTTTATACAGATTACAGAGTACAGATTACTCCAAGGCTATTCTTGTTAATTTTACATGTTTTCAGATGAAAGCTACATCTGTATTTTACAATGTTTCTTCCAATTTTTACTTAAGTGAATTTTAAAAAATAAGGTATTTTAATTCATCACATTCCTCCACTTTCTGTCTTAAGAAAATTTGATTCGGCATGTGGATGGTTCTCACTGTTTTGGTAAACTTAAATATATATTGTTAGTTTTGTTTTGTTTTTTTTACAGAATTAATGCAATATTGCTTATGTGCTACGAATGACATAATGTATGACAATTAGCCATTGTCATATATATATTGGCAAGTTGTAATTTTATTTTTCAAATAATGACTTTTTTTTAGAGAAAGCAAATATGTCCAGTACAATGACCGGTAAAGTTTAAATGAAAACTGACCTTCCCACCATTATGTTGAGGCTATCATTGGGAATTTCACCTTGTTTATAACCCGTTTAACTTCTCCTTTTCAAGGTTGTGTAAAGCACTTGCGTTTGAAATTCAATTATGTGCTTTAGAGTTACATAAAACAAGAAATAGAATGTAAGGAGATTTAGTTTACTAAATAAAAGGATAGTAAAAACAATAAAAAAAAAAAAGCTTAACAACAAACCTGTGGCATAGACATTGCCTGTTTTAACGTATGTTGCCATATTATTGTACGTACCGAATACGTAACAACCTGGGAAAAAAATTAAAATGTCTAAGATGGTAAATTTATTGAGTACAAAGGAACTTAAATGAAACAAAAACCTTTTGATGTTTATTGATTTACTTCAATAATTTAGAAAGGATATTTGTATTCTGTAGTTAAGTAAACTATAGAAGAAATATTAACCTTATTTCAAAATAGTATATTTTTTTTTTAAACAGAAACATCTAGCAATTTCTTAAAATAAAAATTAATAAAAACAAAAAATCCTTTAAAAAATATTTTGTACCGTAAATTCAATTTTAATGTCGAAAGTTGTCTAAATTATTTAAAACTTCAGCATAGAAAATACAATTGCTCCCAAAATCAGTTTTTTAGTCAATCACTTTATTTAAATTGTTAGGTTCGTCGTATTGAGTAATGCGTAACCTGCCGAAATCTAAGCTTATTTTATTATTTACATTTTTTAAAAAAATATGCTCATCAGTTTGGTTAAACGTTTCAGATTTTATCATACAAATGTGATAAGCAATCAGCATATCCTTAACGATATCCTATAACCTTCCTTTAATCTCACATCGTACATCCCATGTCGAAGGCTGATTAAGGACTTTGATATGAACCCGAACTAAACTAATATTCCTCATAAATACATCAATACAGAAATAAGAAACAAAAGGAAAAAAAACACTCGAGATTTTAGGTTTATTAGTGTGTCGCCTTGTGATGACTCATTTTGTACGCACCTAATTTTTGTTCGTATACTTCCTGCCGTTGTGAGGAAAAAATAATTGAAATAGGGGCTCGTTTGCAGGGGTTTTTCTACCCTCGTCGATCCTCAAAAAATTATTTCAATTAAATGACTGAGGGCCGGTTCAGACTTTTTGAGTTTATTCAATTTTAGCACCGGCTGTGACATTGCATGAAGCCAGAGCAGTGTATTACCGCAACCTACTCTGACATTTTGAGTCAGGTGGGCAGCAGCTACATCACCCAAGGACGTAACCAGTTATTACCAACTGTTACTTTCACGTTTATTTTTAGTACGAGAGCAGTTTGTTTTGTTGTTTTTTTCATCGATGACATTCACATATGGGGCTATGCTTCCCTGTGGGATGAGGACCGGATAAGTCCGTGCTGCTTCTACCACGGGTTCGGGCATAGCTTTTAGCGCCAATAAAGTGGGTACTTGACCCTTCAATGAACCGTGGGGGGGGGGGATCGTGACGTTGCCTCTCGAAGAAATAACCGCTGCTCTAAACTAGTTAGCCTCTGTATCGCACGGACTGCTAGCAGCTATTATTACTAGTATTAAAAAAAAGAAAAAAGTTAGTTTAGTGACTGTACTATGAAATCTCTCGAAGATCTTATTGTTTACTATTTATTATTTTATTAATATTTTAAGTTTTATGAAATTATATTTATTAGCATACATATTCAAAAGCAGTTGCTATAACGTGCCACGGTTTTGATTTTAAATTAACTCTCGGGGTTGTCCATCTAGCAACGGTACAGTATATTATAGCCAATATATATATATATCCGGGATTAACCTCGAACTTAGGAAGTTATCTCTTCGAACGTTCACGTTGAATTATCTTGACAACTTTAATCGTTATAAATATTATAACGATAAAAAATTAAAAGCATCAAAAATATTATTATGTTACTGTAGAATTAATGCTCGGTAAGGAAATAAAACTCCATTATTGTACATAATGGATAAATAATTGATTAGTTTTTTAGGGAGGGTTATTGAAGCATTATCTTAATAAAACTGCGATAACTTCTTTAAAAGCGCTACCGAAGAACATACAAACAGACGAAATACATAATCTATGAAATTAGAAGTTTTCCATTCTTGTCGAGTAGAGATATCATTTTGGTTTGTAAAAGGTGGAGTAATTTTGACTTTCAGGTATGATGTATGTATTTCGTGAAAACACGCTCCATAAATCGAAGTTTTCGACCTCCCCATCTTGCATTTTCCGCATGAATGAAACGCAAAAAATAGACATGTCGTTAGTTTCGCCTTAATAACTTTTTTTTTTAGTGCAGTTCTGTGCAAAATGCGTAATAATCAATCTCGTAGAGAATTGAATTTCCTACAAGAAAGCCACAAGCTCTGTACCTGCTGGAGATTTCCAGTATGTTTGGAATAAGACTCACAGTATAATTTAATGCTCTTTAAAATTGGTAATGATATCTATTTGCCCAAAATCTCTTGAAGTTGCCCCAGCCTAAGTGATGGTTCCCATCAAATTTCGAGACTTTTCTTTCACATGTTCGTGGCATACTTTCACTTCTCCTTGGCCATAACCCACGTCTCAGCCGCACATGTGACGTGACTATGGACGGGGGGGTTTTGTAGATCAAAAACAGTTGGCACCTTCATCGCTTTTGACAACGGGTAGCTATCCTGCGACTATTCTTGGTTTCATATTGTAAATATCGTTGTGATATCGACCACACTATTAATAATTATTAATTGTTAGTCAACAATCCTCACTTGTGCAAGATGCACAGTTGGTATAGCACCTGACCAGCCTTCACGATCCTACCGATATATCTTTTCTTCGCTTAATAATTATTAATTATGTTATTTATTAAACTTTACTTAGGTTTAATTTTTTTCTTTCTACTTAACTCTACCTTCAAACGAGTTCTGGATAATCTTATGTAGGTCGGCACACAAACCGGATTACTTTAGATTTAGTTGCATCTGCATGATACATACTCACTCCATTATGATCTAAATACTATTACACTGATTTCTCCTCATTAAACAACCATATTTATATTTGAGTTTTAAATATAACTATTGTTCCAATTACTTCACCACGAATAAATAGAAGTTGCCCTCTTCTCGTCCCAGAAAAACACCCGCCTGCCTTTCAATATTTTATCAATAAATCTTCGGCGTCAGTATAGAGAGATGGGTCTAGTTCACGATCCCGACACGGCCAGAGCCAATTGAGGGGGTCTAGTCGGTCTCATTCCGGTTCACGCTCACCTTTGGTATCCAGGCGGTTTTTGCCTACCCTCAGATGCGAGTGTGAACTCGTGGTCATTTCAAGACCACGTAAACTACCTATAAAACCTAGCCTGTACCTTTTCTCCTGAACATAGTGCACTGTTGTACCATACCTTCTAAGATCTTATCTTATGGAGTAGATCAATAAACAAACACGAATTAAAGTGCCCGCCGATTAGGCTGCCAGTAAAGGTCAAATACCACAGGTTTATTCATTTATCTCTTTCTTACGCCTGCCGGGCAGAGCCCGGGTCGACGAGACCTCCCCCCCCCCCCCGCGGGCGCCCCCAAAACAACTTTCTAGAGTCTGAATCTTATACACGGAGCATCTTACACCTACCAAATGATATGGTGGGTGTAATCCAGAACCCTGTAGTACTCTTTTTGCCATGGACTTTTCAAACCTTCTGCTATTCATTGGCTCACATATGTGAAATTTCTTCATTTAATTAAATGTTATGAATTACTGTTTATGTAATTATGCAGTATATAATGCAAAATTAAGTTGATAGGAGTTTTGTTAATGACTAAATGTTGAATGGCTGGAATCAACCTAGGGTAGTAGCATGCATGCAGTGGACTGACCAGTAGGAAGTGCAGCAGACTGCCTCACAGCCTCCTACCACACTCCAGCTCCAGCTGACGTAACTCCGTTGAACTTTAAACTGGTTATGAAAATACGCCTTCGGTCGCTGAGTCAGACAAATATATTTATCTCGTCCAGTTGAAGCCTTGGTTATCCACATATAGAACTGATTCGGTCCGTGGATCGGTAGCTTCCATTGCTTCTAGGGTTGCGTTAGTTTTTTTTTTGTTTGGTCGGAACCAGAAACTGACATGTGCTCACCCGTCGGTCTGTTGTGGCCTTCTTGAGTGATCTGATCCATATAGAAACAATAAGACCCTCCCCCCTTTTGATATAAGGAAGGCGTCGAAATATATACTGATTATAAACGTATTTGTAATAAGTACGTGTTTGATATAGAGGGAGAGATCAAGTTTTACTTGATGCTCGAAAAATGCTACAAATAGTTAAGGGTCAATTATTTGCAATTAAAAAATATGTAGAAAAAAATATTTTTTTTATCCCAGTGTTGATCGGTTTTCAGACGACTCTTAAAATGCCACTTGATAGACTCAAACCTTTGAACACTATTCGACTGTCATGTCTAATAAATCACATGAAAGTACTGTTCAAAATCGAGGAATATTGTTATAGAAGTATCCAGTGATAAAGATGCAATTGAGTTGCTTAAATATTTAGGTAAAAAGTACAGAGAGTGATGAAGTGCTCCAATCGACAGGATACGAGCATACAATTAATAGCTAGAACTTGTTGGAGATGGTACAAGATGTCTTGTTTGTAAACGAGTGAGAATTCAAAATTAATCCAAACAACTATCATATTTTGCTAAAGCTTCGAACTGACAAGTGGCAATTTCTGCGTTCCACACTTCTATAGTAATAGGCTCTCTTTCTCTCTATTATATAAAGTATTTTTTCCGCTTTACGTTTTAGTATAGTGTCCATTTTGAAAACCTAAAATTCGTGTATAAATCAGGGGTATAGTTCATTTTGAATATTATTTGCGAATCCAACACTTAATCCATTATAATTTATACCGTAAGAATACGGGGTTTTTAGTTTATCTCCGTCTTATGATTTATCGTATATAAGAGATACGAGTAGACCAAAATAGAATTTGACAGGCGACGATAGAAAAAAAACATTTCAAAGAACTAACCAAAAATCGAGAAAATTGTTTGAAAAAGTAAAAGCAATAAAAAATAAAATGGTTTAGTTTCATTTCTGTTAGAAATTTCGATAAACTCGTTTTATTTGTCGATTAGAAGACATGATATTCCCTCGTGGACAATTATATGTATCTTTGTCGATACTTAGAAGCAGAGTAAGTTTAAAAATTCAATATACTTAAGAGAAAAAGGAAATCAAAAATATAGTATTCCTAGAAGTCTTACATTATGATAAAAAAATGTCAAATGGAGATAATATACATATTCTATTATTATATTCTTTATCTCTTCTCTTATCCATAAAACAGGTGGCTGGGTCCGGCGCGGAATTATTATTTTAAAAAAACTTTGGTTACTAATGTAGTATTAAGGTTAAATAAATGTCCCCAGGCTTTAGTGAGTTTCTCTATTAAGAGATCGCAGCACAATTGGGTAATTTTTAAATTACTTCTCAGTCGAAAACTAATTGAGATATTTCATCTCTTAGCTCCTAAGAGGAGCTTATGACACGCCGACAGTCGGCCTTTGACCCTGTGGCCTCAGCTCCTTAAGGTTATTGAATAATTTTACACTATATTCCTCATGTCAGGGATTAAACATATAACATAACGAAACCATTGATTGTGTGATACACCAAAATGTCATGTAGCTAAGCGGAGATAGCTGAACAAATGCTATCTTTAATAATAAATAAATATAATTATGCTTTTAATCTTAAACTAGTGGATGTCATGCTGTGACAGATTAGTCAGTATATCGGATAGACAACCGACACGAAGTAGTGAGATATTGAATATGACATCGACATTCTTATCTTAATAACTACTGCCTCAGTTGCTCACTGACTCTTGACACGATATTACCTTTGAGCGGATGTCACATCAATTATATTTTACTGGCAGGATCATCATGGTGTAGTTTGAAAAAGCCATAAAGGATGAAAGCCTAGGTATTCCTGTTCCTTACACTACACCTGTAACGTTTTCTTAATCCGAAGTTCACAAGAGACAACTTTCTGCTTGTGATTAAAATATCGGGGATTTTATCCCTTTTAAAACCGTTTGAAAACGAAAATTGTAGCTCTTTCCGTTGAGAAGTTAGGAAGCGATGACCTTAAAAAGGAAACTTTAGTAAAAAGCGCAGATTATATTACCAATTTAGAAGAGCATTAAATTTACCGTAAGTTTTATATGTAACGTTTTACATGGAATATTCCGACTGCGGAATTCAGGTAAAACCATCATCTAACTTTATGCGATTTTTTTAAAATTTTTGCCAATTTTGACGCCCCTGTAGCTACTACACAATACTAAATATACTAAAAATTGGTAATGATAGGAAGCGAGTTCCTGAGGAAAAACTATATATTACTCAAACTTTTTTCTAGCCTTCACCTTTGTTGAGCTATCCATGAATCTCAGTTCGGACAATTATAAAAGTAAAATATCATCGTGGCCATAGCAACGTTTTCATTTATCTATTATGTTTACATCTTTCAAATTCACACTTATCAACTGTAACATATGCAGTAACATGTGAGTGCATTAGCTACTCACACATGTATCTATATCATTTTATTCTCGATTGTTTTGTACCTAACTTCTGTTACAGGCATGCAAATTGAATTACCAAACGTTTTCTGCTAATAAATTTTAAAATAAGATACCATTTCTTCTCGAGACGATCATGACTCTTGACTAGTGTTATCAATTTCCCTTCATTCTTGCCAGCTCCTTTGGTAACCAGACAATATCAATTGGGGGATGTGCGGGGAATATTTTTAAATTCTTGATATTTTCCAAAGCGAACCCATTGGGTCAGATAAATAACTCATATTTTGTTTTTGAGGCGTTCATTTTCAAGACCAGTTCAATCCATTTTCAAACTTTTGCATCTCTTAGCGGGGTTTGATATAAAGATGCACTCTCTTTCGTCCTTCGAATTCGTTATTCAACGGGATGAAACTGGTTTTCATCTTTCAAATGATTGAATAGGTCTAATATCTGAAAAAAAATAAACTGGAAAAAGTGGATTGAGCTAGTTTGGATACTGAACGTAATTTTTTTCACTTGCAGACTCGGGTGAAATCTGTTTTGGTTTAAGACCGACCCTCCAAGAGATCAAGATCAACCAATAGCTTGTCGCCCTTTCATTACTGTACTAAGCTAATTCGTTATTTAAAAAAAAACAATTTTTACTAAAAACTTTTAATTTATCACACTGTGTCTATTCGTGTCGTATGACCTATGAAACTATTAAATATACGTGCCCATATCCCGAAACAAGTTCACGGTATCACTCATCGGTATCACACTCCGTATTAAAATTAATCGAAGAAAAAATATTTCAGTGTTCAATTATAATAACTTTTAAGTGAAAAATAATGCGGATAAGATACGCGTTTAAAGATTACACGGCTGTTAACAGCCATTACACTGTACACTGTGAAAGGGGGGTCTACACCAATTATCACATTAATTAGGAAGAACCCTTTTCCCGTTCTCTATTTATTCTTTTTTTTTTTTGTCTTTTAAATAAATGTGTTCGTTAATTAAAATAACGGTTTAAATAATATTAATCCCCTCTGCAATTCTAAGTCCCATTGCCACAAGCATCTGAAACGAAAGCGTGTTTAAATAAAACTCCAATTTATCGGGTAGTTGCCATGTCAATAGTACACGCTCACAAGCTGTTATACCCCTCTTTATAAAACTGTTCTTCTTCTATAGCAATGAGAAATACATAAAAAACGTTCTCAATTAATATCCTCCAATTCGAGCAGTTTTTCTTGCAACTCAAGCTCCTTGACAAATCACTGAAGATTACAACTTCATACTTCTAGTTCTTGTGTATGAAATGACATTGTTAATTACAAAAATTATTAATATGTCACCGAAAACGTTTGTAGCCCCTATTGTATCAGTCTGGTCAAATACGAATCCTACCTAACTTACACTCTCCAGCCAGATCAAGTCTTGAACACTGGTATTGTCAACATCGTTTTTTTCGTTAGTGTCTTAAAAAGTCACGAATCACAATTATTTCTTAAGAAGCCCTGGATTCTGATTTTCCAAAATTGACCACCTGCTATTTAAAATTTGATTACATTAAAATACCGAACACGTGACCTCTCCTTTGGACAATGAGAGTGAGCCAGATGGCGTTGAAGAAGGAAAGTCCTTGAGAAAAGGACGTACTCCTGTTCATAGTGATAAATTATTAAAAGTTATTGAAGAACCTTTATACTACAAATTACAGAATATTCCACTGTTAACATAGTGGGGGCCGATTCAGCAAAAATCACTGTAGCTGAAGTTTAGATATATGTTTTCATTTATATATATTACATATATTCTTTCAAGGCTGCATATGATGATGTAGCAAGGCAAGTATATGGGGATCATGATGCCCTTCTTCAAGTAGATGCTAGTAGAACCAGCTTGTTTTTTGTTTAAGATGTTCATTGCATCTAATAAATCATTTCCTATTAGTTCAACCTGCATAAGGCTTATTACGTTCCCCACACTCTATTCTATACGTCCTTATACGCCTTTTAATATTCTTTGACTGAATCCTGTCATTAGTGTGGGAACTTGAGTTGCGTAAAGTGATTTAACTTTACATCCGAGTTATTTTTAATCCTATTCATCAGTCTTCTGTATACTATACTCAAAAGGGCTTTTATAACAAGCCAGTATTAAGAGAGATAGAGGGAATGGGCTTCCCAAGCTATAAGGGCAGAAGAGTCCAAAGAGAATAGAGGAATCTACAGGAGCGGGTCGATCCTGTGAGCACGCGATCTAGCCAATCGAAGTCTCTGCTTTGTCAACCATCGGAACATGGACCCTATTTCGTGTCTGTGCTTTTCGGCATTCTGTAGCCATGGTCTCAGCCCTTAGTTAGTCAAAGAGAAGAATTAAATTAAAATAAAACCTTGAAATTAATATGTACGAAATCATTAAAAAACAGTAAAATATAAGAAAGCCCCCCGGCAACCACATGGATATATTCATTCTGGGTGTAGGGAAAGTATTGGATTAGGAGGGAGAGAATCACAGAGAGTTGTAGTGTGAGCAAGAAAGGAACGTTCGAATGTAGCACTCGTAAAGGTATTTTTTATTTTAATGTATTCATTCGTTTTGGTTAAGAGAGCGAACAACAGGCAAACATGCAATAGTTTGACTAATTTTTTTTTTCATTCTTCGCCTCCTAGCTTGTCAACGGAAAGTGCTGCGTACCCAGTATACCAGAGGTAGATAGAGAATCTGAAATACTCGTAATTTCATCCTTTATAAAATGCTATAAGAACGGATACCAAATTAGCTTTACCAGTTGAATAGTGAATACAGGGAAAAACGCCAAAGTTAGAGTAACTTCCCCTGACAACGCCGGATAATTCTGTATTATATGCTTGTAGATAGAGACTAGTTAAGCAGATGTTATAATTGTATAAGCATAATTTTGTTTACTTACTATTTATTTCCTTTTATGAAATGATTCTCGATCGTTAGGAAAATATGCATACATATATTGGTAATATTGTTACCTAGCCATGTAGGTAAGGTCGATGTGTGAGTTAACCTTAAAATATCTTTAAGTTAAATAGTCAAGCAAAGAAGAAAGAAGCCTTATTAAGAATCTTTCTAATTTCATAGCTAATACGTAATGAAATGTTAATCAGACTATGTATATATACAGTTATAGTTAGTGTTGTTATCAACAGGTGCAGACACGTGCATGCATGTCAGCAGTTGTGACTTAGCCTGTAAGTACAGCGGCAACTATTAAGTACCGTCCTCTCGTGTTACTAACTCGCATGAATTGGACTCGAATGCCCTTGGTGGAGGATAACCATATGTATTAGCCAAGACGGTGGCCATTGACTAACTGTCTGAAATGTTATAAAGGACTGAGATGTGGGTGGAAGATGACCGACAGCTGCGGCACACTTCCTCCTTCAGTTGTCTTCGGCAGAGGCCGGTCTGGAGGAGGTCGCCCAGGCCACAGTCTTTCTACCTCCTTGACGACTTCCTGGCTCCTTCGTCCCCGCCACCCCCGCTACCTCCGCCTCCCCAGCTGGTAATTTTTTTTTTTTTTTTTTATTTCTAGTTATATTTAATTTATTTATATTTTTTTTTATTTTATTTTGTTTCCACCAAGATTTTTCATGATCTCCAGAGTCTCATGGAGTTGTTTAAACAAGTATTTCTCTTCATAGGCATTTATGAATGTTTGGTGATCTAGGAGTATTATTTTATTCATTTTTATTTTATTTTTATCCTTTCCCCATCTGAGGTTCGGTGGTGTTGGTACTTCCATACACCCGTGCACACAAGATGGATGCGGGCTCTCCCAGAATAGTCTGCATAATCATTTTTGTTATTATTATAGTTTCTTATTTTTGTTGATGCGACAAGGGCTCAATCCGTATAGTTGCCGGGTGCAATAAAACCTGCAATTAAAAGACTATTTTTTAGTGGTCCTTAAAAATAAAATAAACGTCTCTGTAATGTATGTGCTCCTAAGATTCATTATGCCCAACAACTATAATTTTCAAGGAGCGTTTGAGTGTTGTTTTTTTTACAAGTGGATACCACTAGAGTAGAGATAAGTGTATTTGTTATTATGCTTACAAATTTATTCGGTATTCTCTTCACGAGAGCTGACTTGGGAAGGATGACAGAGATAGGAAGTGTTTGCGTGGCTGGAAACGAGCCTTTTTCTTCTGAACCCCTATTATTTTATTTATTGTTAAACAATAATATATAACAAAGTACATGATAGTTAAAATGAGCCCTTTGTGCTGTGCATTCAAGGAATTCTTACAAGTTACCAAAATTATGACTGCTGTATAAAAAATTAAAGGCAATGTAAAAAGACCAGGCTCTATGTGGGTGAGACTCCACCGTTCTCCCAAGCATTAATAAGATGCTTGATTCTACCTGGACACAGGAAAAAGGACCAAAGTGGCTTCTTTGTCGCCTCTTCTTCAGACGGACCAACATCCAAAATATGTCATCTTTCGCTATCTCAAGATACAGTTTGTACGATTCGTCTCAAGCCACCATTTGTTGAAATACATAGCTGTGTCCTATGTACGAAGTTCCCATGTACGAAACTAGTATGGCGTGACAGTGAAATCATCGGATGGCATGATCCGATCGGTGGTTATTTTACTGTTTCTGTACCCGCGGGCAACTCTCTACATTCATTGCTCCTTCGTGGAATTATAGTGTTCGATAGTTCTTAAAGTGATCTCTAATGGAAATTTCCTATTCTTTGTCACCCATGTTGACCTTGTTAGTACGCCCTGTCTATTATTTGTTCACACGAGACACGAATGTCAATATTGGTCGGACGAGAGAGACCCTTGAACAACAGTAGGCTACATGTCTGCTTTAATGATGGTCTCTTTTTTATATAGCTGTGTATATTTGTACTAAGTCCTGTTCAGTGGTGCTATAATAACAATAGAAAACAAGAGGCTGATTTACTCAAGGATACTCCAACCTACCTGTTCCTATGGAATAAAACTCCGGAGGAGCGCCAAGCCCACCAATATTCTTCGCATCCAATCCTTGCGATCCAGAATCCTCCGCAAGATAGCCAATGATCCATTATATGCCAGCAACTGTACCCTTTCCGAACATCTCATTCTACCACAACTTACATTTTCGCCTCCCTGGTGTATCCGTTTACTAGTAGTCCATAATTAGTCCACATTCACCATTGTAATATGGCAGCGGATACGACTTTTGCTATACCAATGGCAGACTCAGGATCGACAAACGATGAGTCTGTTCCTTTCATAGGAGAGTGATAACAAGTTGAGTAGTTTTGGTTAATGATGTGTTTTCCACAAAAAGTTACAAGGAGGTATAAACTGAAATTGTAAGCAGTTGTTCATCCCAATGTGATCTATTTGTTTGTTTCTAATGTTCTTCAAAATTTTGAGTGAAATTTGCATTATGGCACCCATGCGTTATCACCTGTTCACTCTTTCTTCCCTTTTTGTCTTAGCTTGTCCCAGACGCAACCCTACTCTCGTTGGGAACGCACCCGTCTCGTCTTATTTCTAGATTTGATTTTCAGTTTTTTTTTCTTCATGCGAAGTGCATTTTTTCCCCAATTTTACTTATCATTTTTCTTAATGTGGTAACCGTTTTTTTTATTTACTACTAAAAACAATTTTCAACTTAGAATCATGTCCAAATGCAAACTCATTTAAGAAGAGAACTTTGAATTATGTTTTGGCCATTTTATGTTATACAGGAATATCGATACCTTTCGAAGGACATAAACTTCTACGTTCGGCGGCCGGGGAAAGAATAAATCATTTTATTTTTATATTTATTTATTTATGGATGCTCTATCTATCCAATACCCAATTGTATCCAAATATAAAAAACTTTATGGTAATAAATAAAGGATGTATCTTTTCTAAGGATACATATATCTTTTTATATATTCACCTGACTTACCCGTACACCACGCTGTTACGCTCTAGTTGAGTAATTAGAATATTTAATTTCTAGGGATGCCATCTAGCTATTCAACTAATGACAGATTTGATTCCTAAAATCTTGGGCGTATTGCATTAGGGTAAAGTTGTGTAACATTATACCTCATTCAAATATTCAATTTACTTACTGTTGGTCCCAATTGATTCTAAACACAAAGTAATTTACCTTAATAAATCAACGTGGCAATCAAAATGGAAGGAATTCAATAGTACAATAGAAATTACTACCCAAAATGTTTTATTCGCCAAAAACAACAAAAGGTTAAAATCGAGGAATGACTGATTTTACTATTAACTCACAATAATGAACATGTATTTACTATATTTCTTAAACTTAAATCTTACTTGTGTACATCGATGTCTTCAACCTTATGTAGAAGCAACCTCAAAGCCAAGGGCTGCGAGATTCCACCAGCCGTACCATCAAGCGAGTGTCACCCAGCAAATTTTTTTTTTTTTTTTTTTTTTCAAAACCTCAACAAAACAATACAATATACAAAATAGAAAAATAACAAAATATTTGGATTACATGTTTCTCCTCTTTCTGCATTTACATGCATTTGGCGGAGTGCCTAAATATAATAAATCCCCAGCAAATGCTCGTCCCGAAATATATATATTTGTTCTCGTCATGGACCGTATCTACCGCTCTTACGCTTTACGGCCCTTTGTAACCGTGCATGCCTTTTCCGCACCATCTTGCACTTCGGACCACCCTTATCCCAACAGATTGGGTTCGGTACACCCGTCGGCCTACGTCAAAAGGGTGATTTATGGCTGGCATCCGACCTTCCTGGCCTCAGTTCCTTAACGTTATTTAACAATTGTTCACTACCTTCCCCATGTCGGGGATGAACATATAACAGAAGGAAATTTTAGTAAGGTAATTTTCATATTATATTATAATTAACAATTACTTATTTTACTTTGTTTTATTTTATATGTTTACAAATCTCACCGAACAGGTTTACTTCCGCAATCACACCCCATTAAAAATGATCGGAATCAATTTGAGAAATCGGCGTTCCTCGATCAAGTAAAATTATACAGCACAGCTACAGGTACTTATACCATTCATTGATTGCATCTAAACATTTCAATCAATAAATAAAAAAGGTCTTGACGAAACCTACTTTAGTTGCTTTTTGTTTGCTGAATATAAGGACAGCATGTTCCATAAATCTTATGGTTCTGGATCCGAAACGTGTCATAAAGAATCTATTACTTGGTAATTAAATAATAAATATTACATTATCGTAGGTTATTAAACAAAAATATCTGGCCGCCATGATTAATATGTCTGAAAGAGGCAGAGGATATGATTCATGGTCGGAACTGTTGGTATGCCCACTGATAAAGAACTCCCAAGAAGCAGCGGTGTGAGGGACAGTCCATCCGGTAAATAGTCAAGACGACGACGACTTCCTGTTAGTCAAGATGTTGAGTCTATCGTTCTGGCTTCACCGTACCGCACTGTTTACATCAAGCATCCTGCTTCGACTGTTTCAAATACACTACACTTCACAGACTACAACAAACTACAAAATACATTAAATCCTTATTTGACTCTTTTGTTCAAATAATTTATGCCGTTCCTTACAATCGACTAAGGCTTAGTTCAATAATGTACTCCAAACTATAGAGTGTCTGAAAAAACAGATGTAATTCGTGGTATTTTAGGGAACTACTGGAAAAAATGATTAAATGGGAAGAAATATGAATAATTGAAAGGTGAAGGGTTTTGGTTCAAACCGTTCAATGACGACAATGCCCGTCTTCAAGACTCGATGAGGTCGCCCTTCAGTTGTCGATGATGATGAATTCCTGGATAGGGTGAGCCAAAGTTCGTAAGTGGGTCATTCTCCTGGAAAAAGCTAATTTTTGCATGCATTACCTTACCAGTTATTCTTCCAAAAACATTCAGAGTGCTTCTTAGCGTATTAAATAGTAAATACACTAGGCCTGCATCTCAGATCCATGTCTATTTCTTAAATGGCGAATTTTAAATAAAAGTCTCCCGAAAGGTAATGGACACATGAGTGAGGGAATGAATAAAAATGCAGTTTTTCTTAAAAAATAACTTTAATAAATTATACAAGAATCAGAAATTATAAGGTACAAATCTTTGAATGAATGTTTATACAGCGAAAGAAGAAAAAAATAATTTACTTACCTTGTTTTTTAGGGAGAGAAAATGAACTATTCAAAATTATTGAAACCTCTTTAGACAGCACTGACCATGTTCTGTCATGCATGCTCCCTCCTTACCTTAGAAGCAGCAAAACATATAGCCGTATTTTAGTCCTCATTTTAAATTCTATGCCCCCGCTACAAATCATGTTACTACCTGGTGAGGGAATGGGACAAAACTTTGGAACAAGGTATTAATACGCTACTGTTTTACCACAGCAGAATTTTGGAATCTTCTTTTCTTATCAGCGCCCAAAATACTGAAAACAAAAAAATTATCAATTGTGCCTTAGTAACTTTTAAATTTTTAAATCGAGGGCTAGGACGGAGTGAGGAGGGAATGAAAAATTTGATGTTTAAAATGTTTTTTCTTAAATCTTTATAATGGCGTCATTTGTTTTTATCAATTGCTCTACTAATCATACCTTTATTGATAAAAAAATTCTCACATATTCCATTTCTAGAAAAGCGATAAGGTGAGAGAACAAGGGTTCGGCCCTTCTAGGAGAATGGCCCAAGTGACCACACGAGGATTAGCGGGTACAATATGGGCTTCAAATGTTACTATTACTATTTATTTTTTTGAGAAAAAAACTACAACTAGTTTTATGCACAAGAGATTTCGCAACACCCTTCACAGCGTTGGTGGAGCGTAAGATGTTAAGGTTACGCAGCTGAAGGCAATAGCACCTAGTTTCCCACACATACAGCACAGGACCGTGCCCGGATCCCTGGGAAGGCGTAGAGCTATTGATGGCTAACAACCGTGGTCCGTGGAACCATTGTCCATATCCTCCGCTACTTCGGGGCTGTCGGCTATCCTTCAGGAAGAAAAGGGGAGGCCAAGGAGGAAGTGCCAGCGACCGGCCATGAACCTGCAGTGGCTCACTCTCATTTCTTTTCAGTGGTCTTCTTACTGCTTGCTCTCCGACTCTGAGTTTGCCTCTTAGAGATAGTGATAATACTGGGCTGTTGCAACATTTTTTGTGCATAAAAATAGTTTATTTACTAAATTAACGTACTTACGGTAACACTTTAAGTACCTCATTATAATCGACTGCTAAAAACCGACCTGATCAAGTCTTGAAGAGTGTCATTGTAACCGTGGAAGCGTTTGGACTAAAGGGATATCCCCAGTGCTTAGATTGTCTTAAAATACAGCAAATCACTGTCAATCAATTGTTTCTTCCCACAATCCCGTTGCAATATATACAATAGTAAATGAAACACGAAAACGATTTGGGGCACTTTCAAACGATTCGTCGGTGTAACTAGTTATACAACCTATATAAATGAAAGGATTAAACATTTTAATGTTACATTATAGTTATAATTTGTTTTAAAGTCGACCTAGAACCTATTATTAACCAGCATGTCGAGGTATTTAATCTAGCGGCGATAAAAACTTCCAGATCGTTATATTGGCTTCAAAATACAATTTATTGTACCTTAGAGGGTGCTGATGACGATTATGAAGTCAAATTTATTGTAAAACGATATTTGTCCAACAGAATACAGAACTTCGGTTTCGTTTCACGTTTAAAACTATGATAACCTACCTGGCTTGATTGAATTGTTTTCAATTATCTCTAAAACACTACAAGCGCAACCAATCCCGATAGACAAAAAATTAAACATACATTTTAAAGATAAAAAGTGTATTACATGACATTTACTATTTCAATAAATTAAAAATTATTACTGTGAAGGAATTATCTATAAGGGGGGGGGGTGAGATTTTTCTGAAATAGGGTATTAGTCATTAAGTAAAACATTAACCATCAGAATAGGCACAAAGTGAGTTATGTAAGATGAAAAAATTTGATTGATCTTATATTTTTGTCACCAAACTTGAAGATGAGGTTGAAAGTTTTTCAAAGTGATTCCTCAATCGGCATTGGGAATAAGAAACTAATACACTCATCGAACCAATTTCTCTAGGTGTCTAAGAATCATTTCACATTACTTCTACTTATTTACAGTTCATAATTGCAAGTAAGCATGCGATATATTTGAAAATAGAAGCCAATCTGTAGTTGCTTAGAAGCTTGGAGAAAATTTTGGTTTTCTCACATTGCGCAGACATAACCACGTTGAATAAAAATGAAGAAAAAAACATGACAACAAAAATATTTTCAACTTGGAAATACTCTTTGAGTGTTATTCGTTTCCTTTATTATTTACCTACCTGTTTATTATGGCTCTCCTACGCCAGAGGCTGTTTTCATTTAACAGAATGCCTGAATATCATAAATAAATTGCGAACAAGATCTATAGTCGACTACATCCATTAGTTTATTCTCTGCTTGATTGTCCATTTTTCCCACACCGTTTAACCATTATTGGTAGTTAAAACATCATGTAAAATTTTCTAGTTTCTAGGTTGAAAGGACAGGCAGACATGTAGACGAAAACACAAGGGTTTCTGGTTTTGAAAAAGTATTTAAACTTTTTAAAAAATGTGGCTTCCTTTTATTGCCAAGCCTGAAGGGAAAAAATTATGATACAAGCAGTTTATTAATAATAAACCCTTCATCATATTATTCATATAGTTTTAACATCATATCAAACTTTGGTTACGAAAAAATTCTAAATACACTTTGGATGAAAGTTTTTTTATAATTATAGTCTGAAAAACCAAACCACAAATTACATGCCCTTCTCATCAGGATCTTGAAACTTTAAATAGATGCCCAACTCAATATTATAGGGTGATCTTACTAAACAGCTGTGAAAAGTACTATTACTATTTGTAAAACACAGGCTGACTCGAAGTCGCACAGATAATTTCAAAGACCACACAATGTCAAATACAAGTCCAGAGATCACAAGTGAAATAATAACTGTTATAATATTTTATTACGGTAATAAATGTTGTTTGTTTGAAAATTAAAAGTTTTGAGAGGGCTCATAAGCTGATAGAGATCATTTAATATTTACTTTGAGATAACATATGACAACGGTGATAATGTTACAAATTAAATGATTCAGTCTTATGTTTGTAAAGTTTAATTAATAGATAAAGTTGGAATTAATTAATTTTGAATAGAAAATGTTCAAATACAAAAGTTTTTATTGGTATAAAACTAAGTGCTACATTTATATTCCCACTCATTTTGCATATAGAATTTTTTAACATTTTTCAATTTCTCGCCTGGCCCTTCTAAAATATTTTTTTTAGGCTAATACTTTTTGAACATATCTTATAATAAATACTACAGCCAATTATCAGTAATACATTGAAATTTTTATTTTAAATTAAACTTTAACTTTTTTCTGTTCGGATTATTTGCCAATGTGGGTTGAACTTTGATAATTAATTAATAAAAAAAGTTTTATCTGCTGTTTATTTATAATAATCCAAGCACTTCTGTTGGCTTAAACCATCATCTTGCTACCCTGAGTCGTAGGGAAACGGCTGTTTAGGTAGCATCACTTTTAAGTACCTGAAGATGTTGCTTTAAGCCATCGAAAGCACTTGGCTTATTATAAATATAATAAAAATCTGTGGGCATACACAAGTAGTTAATATAATCAATCATCAAGCTTCAACTTCAATAACTGTGCGGCCTAGCTAATTTTGCGACCTATTATAATTTAATCAATAATTCCTAGTTTTAGTACATAATTGCTTTAATTATAATCAACAAAAAAATAAAATATTCAAATGCCTGCGATTCAAACTAATTTAAGCAGTATGTTATCAATTGTTATTATAATCTGTTTTAAATATGTATTATTCACCATTGATTTCAATTTGAACCCACAAACTGTGGTCATCAAAGTAATGGTATGTATTGTAATACATATCATGAATATGTAAATTTATATTTACATGTAGAATTATATCATATAAATTTGTAAATTTATTTTCTTCTTAAGGATGGATTTTAAGGTGTGACTCCTCTAACTTAAACTTTTCTTTGAGTTATATTATTTAATAAACTTAATGTTTTTTAGGGGAATAGGATTGTAATTAACATTAAGTACAGTCATACAAATAGGTCCTTTAAATTCATATTTTATAGCATCATTTGAGAGTCCTTGGTTTTAGTGTATATTACCCATGTTTTAAGTTAACCCTTATGTGTGTATAAAAAAAGTTAATGATATTCTGTAATTATAGTTAGAAAATACAAAATAAAAATCATATATTCTTAATCAGTACGTCGAGGAATAATTTTTACATTCATTTCTTATTTGCAAATTATTAATTAATTTATGGCACTTAAAAAGTGGAGTTGGTTGACCAAGATGAAAATTTATTTATCTTAAGTGGAGATATGTACTGACAAAAACATTTGAAAAACCAATTAAACTAACAATTGAATGTATAAACTTACCTAGAACTAAATCGAATTCGAAGATAAGAAAAATCAGACACAATCATGACTAACCATACTAGTCCACTAACTAATATAGAATTTAACTAAACTTTTCGTTAATTTATCCAATTTAAAAGAATTATGTTTATATTTATACAGTAATATAATGGTGATAAGTAAGATGCCATTCTGGAAGTAGTTGCAGTTGTAGGCCGCTAGAGTGCAGGCAGTGTTCCTTGTTGGCAATGGCTTGCATATTATTTTGTAGGAGTATCTTTTACGGCAACAACTTTTTATTTTTACTGCTTTTTTTCTCGTTAATTAAATTTATTATTTCTCGTTATTTATTAATTATTTAAAGGCTACTAAATTTTCGTTTGAATACCTTTTTAAAACGGATAATAATATCTCATATCTCTCTATTATATAAAATATTTTTTCCGTCTTACGTTTTATTATACTACCCATATTGAAAACATATCAAAATCAGCTATGAAATTAATTTTGAATATTTTTGGCTAATCCAACATTTAATCAATTATAATTTATAACGTAACAATACTGGCTGTTTAGTGTTTCTCCGTCTCATGGTTTATCATATAAGAGATATAGTTATACCAAAGTTGAATTTGACAGAGGACGACAGAAAAAATATCTTATCGAAGAACTAACATAAAAGGAATGATAAAATGTGCGAAAAAGTAAAATCAATAAAAAGCATAGAATTGGAAATTTCTTAGTCTCATTGAAACCTGCTAACTGTTATATATTAATTAATAGAAATGTATTAGCTATCCACACTGCACTTATTTATATAGAATATTAATGATTATCCTAGTTATTCAATATTCTCCCACCAGTGAAAAATTTGTTTCTGTTTTTTTTAGAGAAAAAATTGAAATTTATTTATCATTGTTTCGCTCTGTATAACTAATTATTGTACTAGAATAGAATGCCTACGTGTTATAAAAGGCATTATGAATGTTATTAAAAGTAATTCTCTCATAATGACCGTAACCAAACTATGTTCGTTAATGATAAGAGAGAGGCAGGGAGGCTATCAAAAAACAGATAACCTGCCTCATCATCTCGTTGGAGATTTCTATCCTTACTGAGCTGCAGGTGATTTTTTTAATGACTCAACACTTGTCTTTTAAATCCACCTTCATTTCCTGTCCGCTTCTTGGGGTGTGGATCGGCCTCAGACTTCTCAAATGGAATATTGAGTCAACTTTTAACAATACATTCTCACCCAGCACTCTTTATAATGAATTCGGTAAGGCTTAACCTTACACAAAAACTTTATTAAACAACAAAAGGCAAGGCAGCCATCTCATTGCCGTTTACATTCCTTTGCAAAACATACAAGCTGCCGATAAAATATAAAGCAACAGTATTTAAAATACCTTGTCAGACCTTTATTAGCTTGTGCATCGCCATCATTTTTACGATGGTCGGGAGAAGAGGGGAGAATGACTGCGCACGTCTCTGATTCTTAGTCCTTACTCCAATTACTCGGATCGTTTTGACAATCACAAACCGTTTTCAAACTTGGTTTTGCGTGTGCTGGACTTAACAACTGTACCGTGCATGCTCCCCCGCTAGTTAGAACTCGTGTTGCCACAAACCTAATGTAATGAGCACATGTAAGAAATTATTTATTTCCCTGAGCAAAATAATTCTCTCAGCAGTACGCTTGCACGATCTTAAGATATCCGGGCAATTAATATTATTTCTTCCTTCCCAAGCTCCTTTCTTTGGACAGAGTCCTTCCTTCAAGGTGGTTATTTTAACTTCAATAATATTATTTTTACATTCCGTCTTTAGTATCGCCATAATCATGAAAAAACCATTTAAAATCTTAACTAGTAGAGAAATCTTGAACGTTAGCATATTTCAAAGTATCGATAAGTGCTGCTATAAAATTACAGCCCCTGTCGCAGAACTTTTTTTTTATTTTTTTTTATTTTTTTTTTTTTACCCCTTCCTGGGCTTTTGGCCCAAATTAAAGATTATTATTTTTTTTCCTTCATATCCCCCTGTTATTATAAATTATGGAAATCAGTATAGATTCTACATAAATAAATCTATTTACAGTAGATCATTATACGATTTGTGATTTTTACAAAAGTATAATGCACATTGATTGTCTAAACATGTTAAAAGTGATGTGTCTCACCTTATAAATCATAGACTTAAAACTAACTTACATCTAACAACAAAATCATAATCTAATTTTCCCCGACAGTCTGTTGCCATCGATGCTGAATGGGTGGTAGGGTCATAGTGTTAAATCAGGTGCTACAACGAGTCAAAAAAACTTGATGTGTCTCCGGTGGATGAACTCGCCCACCGACGGCACCCCAAGCAACGGGTGCAGGTCAGCGTTCTTTAACCTATCGAGAGAGGTCTGTGTCCACTTTTGTCGTGATCTTTAATTGAATCTCTCTCAAACATTAAAGATCGCTGATTAAAAATACATACTTATATATTGAGAGGTTCTATTGGACTATAAATAGAAAAACATCAGATTAATGTAATTTTTTTTTCATATATATTTAATAAAATAAAACAGCTGTCGCCATGGTTTTTTAAAACTTTACTTAACTAGTCATTGAATTCGTGTTCGCAGTTGTGACGGGGTTTTGAGTAGGTTACCAAATTATTGGTTAAAGATTAGCTATACGTATAGATTAGCTAAAAGTTATTTTTTGTTTTGTTTTCTTGAAAATCAGCTGCTTTCATGTTTTTACCTTTGATTATGCCGTAAAAACGTGTAAATGGTATAAAAAAAATTGTAATCGGATTAATAACTTTTTTTTAAAAATGTAAAATAAAACAGTCGTAGGGAGAAACTCCCAAGAACAGTGCCATTCATTGTGGTCTGTTCGGTAACAATTTTCGTATGTGTTTGTCAATATATTTATTGAGAATTGTATTCAATTCAATAAAGCTTCAGAAATCAATTAAGAGGAAGTAGGTAGTTAGCAAGATCATCAAAACCCTTAATCGTGTGATAGTGGACACTAACTACCGTTCAGCCTCTTCACTTTCGCATTGTTTAACAATGAAAGATAGTACATGGTATAATAGAAATATTTAAATGTATAAACATATGGATATTGTAATAATAGAAATGTTTATACACTCTTCAACTGTGATGAAGAGATGTCCTCTAACACGGATTGCTGAGGGTCGATGCCCTCGTAGGAAGACCAAATGTTCTCCATGGAGGCATTATCACATGGCAGAGATATGTCCCGGAATCTCCTGGCAGGGATTGGGTTCCAGGCTGTAGGATATACAAAGATAGGAAATTCCTCCTGCTATAATTTACATACATATGGATCTGTGATTCTCCACATTTTCAAAACTTAAGATAGCATCCGAGCACGGCTGTTTATTCTGTTTTCTTTTTCTTCTCTTCACAACAATTTAGTGTAGTACTAAAAGGTATCGATGATCTCACTAATTACTTAATTAGGGAATTTGTAGCAATAGCTATTTTATTTCAGTATTTGAAAAAAAAATCATCAATTGATTTAACATATTAAACATATTCTTAATCCGCACTTCAAAATCATTAATGTGATTCTCTAGACAATATGAGAGGAAAAAGCAAGGGGACGAGATCGTTAATTTGACACCTTACTCAATATGACTGAAAACTATTTATTTATTTTTATTGTCAAAAAATTATTTTTAACTTATTATTATTATATTTTTTTTTATGGAGTTAACATTTATTTGTAAATAATAATAAAAAAAATAAAACGGTAACAATACAAAGAATAAAACAACATTCCTGTTAATAATGCTATTTTTGTATACCGAATTTGTAACTTTTATTGATTACCTGAGTTACCTGCAAAAGCAACGCTGTTACGTTATAGTTGAATAATAAGAATTACATAATAATAACCTACAGATTTGATTCCTCTATCAAATCCTGAGCGTATTGCATTAGCGTAAATTTATACCAAATTACCATTTTTTTAAATATTCAATTTTAATTTACAATTTTTCCCAATCGTCACTAAACCTACAGTAATTTACTTAAATAAATTAACGGGGTGGTCAAGGAAGGAATTTTTATATACAGAATGGAATCTCACAATATGTTTTATAACAAATGGTTAAAATGTTTTTATGAAAAATGATTAAATTTAGTATGAATAAATTGATAGAAATGATTACAGATTTACTAGCTAACAATAAAAAATAAATCTTACTAAATACAATGATGGCTTCAAGAGATGGGCCCTGCAACCGCAAAAGCCAATGTAAAAGCTGGTGTCTTAACCAGTCCTTAGCCAAAGCCGTTCTCTAGACGACCCCGAGCTAAACGGTGAAGCTATCTTCAGGGTGGCTGCCAACCTAATTGGGGTCCGCTCCGGCCAGATGCCCCCAACATAAGTCCACTTGCTTTTTTTTTTTTTTTCAAAACCCCATTATTAAAAAAAAATTACAAACCCATGAACAAATTTACAGATTTATGGCTCTTTTTCCTGCATAGCATAACATGCATTTGAAGGAGGGTAGAATTACAAACACATCCACTTGCTGCCTCGTCCCCAAACTTATATCACATACTCTTGGACTGAGTCTCTATCCCTTAAGAAGAACGTTTTTCCTTGTTGATATATTTTCACACTATGTTGTGTCTAGGTTAGGACGTGTCTGTGTGTGTACCCAAATCCCTCTTGGTATAACCTGGACAATCGTTTCATGGCGGTCTTACTATCTGACTCCATTTTTGATAGGTACGTGCTCCGACAATGCACTATGTTCAGGAGAAGAGGTATAGGGTAGGTGGTGTAGGTAGTTTGTGGTCTTGGAATGACCACGAATTCACACTCGGTATCTGAGGGTAGGCGAAATCCGTCCAAAGGCGTGTGTGAATTGGAGAGCAAGACCAGACTGGATCGCTGGGGGAGACTCTACTAGGTACAGTTTGTAGGTCCCCAGGGACCGTCGTCCGCATGGAAGTGATTTCTTCCAAGGATGTGCCAGCTTTATCGAGACGAAGGCAGAGATTCCCACTAGGAAGTTGTGGGGATGACAACGCCGGACTAAAACGTAGCGAGGTGAGGAGAGAGAGATGCAGAGATTTTCATAAAGAAGAAGCTAAGTTTCAGAGTTTAAAGCAGAGCAGCCACGAGCCAGTTAGTTCCCAGGAGAATGATATACAGGCCCCAAACCGCCGGTCTTAAATACCCAGCTGGCTTCGTCAGTAGCCAATCAGCACTGTTTTTATAGTACCCAATGAGGGTTGAGTATGTGGTTTTCTTTGTCCTCTGACAAAGGGGTCTCTCGGCGGTTTGGGTCTAGTACCTGCCACCGGCAGCTGGCGCCCCAGCTCATATAACTAATTGGCTCCTAGCTGTATGTTTTATTGTTTACCATATTTACAATGATTTATATTTTGGTTATGTTATTTATATTCGTTTACAATATATATATATATATATATATATATATATATATATACAATAGAGTATAGGGTGATTTATCTGATGTAGTTAGCGGTAGCTACCTGTCCTCGAATCTTTCTTTATGAGGATCCATAAAATAATCAACTGGATCCATTTGGGACCTTCAATACCTGATAGTCGTCCTTTCTAGCTTTCATCTTACAAATTATACCTCATAATATCATCCTTATTTCTATCTTAATTTCTCATGTCGGGGGTTGAACATGTAAAGAACCAAGACCCTTCAAATCCAGATATAAATAAAAAAACCTTAAGTATGCACAAATTTGTTAAGATTTTAGCATAGAAAATGCCCTAGTTCCCCAAGTGCTTCATATAATTTCCAAGAGCTTTCCTTAGTTTTTTTTTTTTTTTAGATTTGTTTGGTTCTGTTGGAAGAAATATGTTAATTTTGTTTTCTAAGGGTGATAAATCAAAATACAGTGAAATATTTTAAGCTTTTTTTTAGAACTCTCTCTACATTATTTAACGTCATATAAAATAAATGTGTTATTCCAACCCAACCAGCAATCACTTACACTAACATATTTGGTTCTGCGTGGTTTATAATCTCGACAGTTGGTTTATTGCACAAACAGGAAGGTTTAATGAAACCCGGATGCAATGCCTACTTTCCGTCGCACAAGCAAGGTAAGCCACTTATGCTTTAATCTGGAATTAGTTCGAAGTGTAAGTACTTATTATTAATAATTATTAGCCCTAAGACAAATTACGCTTCTGGCATCGGGACTCGAACCTTGGACCTACCCAATGTCCAACCGGGTGCTCTAACAACTGAGCTACCCTGAATGAGTGGCCGATCTTCCCAATAAGAACCCTCTTTTGCTAAGCTGACATGATAATAGAGTAGTCCCAGGGTATATTTTCTCTTTTGCTAGTAATTTTTACTAATATTGGTTTATAGACTTTCGGTGAATGAACGAAATAAAGCGAGATAAATCTGCAGGTGAATACAATTTCATCTTCTTTGAAGGATAACACGCGGATAAAACAGACTGCGTTTACAAAAAAAAAGTCTTGAAGGTGGATAAATTCAAAGTTTTTAAAATAATCTTCCGTCTCTTCACAAAGCTACAAAAAAAATCCATATATAAATAGTAAACAGATTCAATGGCTACTTGAGAATTGATGGTATGAAAAGCTCATAACATTTGAAATTATTTTTCTGAATCAAACTGTGAGAAGAGGTTGGGTATCTGTGACTTCACTCTACGACTGGTTTTATTTAGGAGCTATGGAGTTACCATTGTGTGTTTATTATTTCTTCTTTTTTATTTATATTATCTGACATTAGGGAATCTAAATTAATTTATATTTTTTCAATGATGTTGATTAATTTAAGGCAGCATGCAGTGTGGTGCATCATGATGCCCTTCCGCCAGTAGATGCTGGTAGAACTGGCTTGTTTTTAGTTTCAGATGGTCTTAGCATTTGGACGGGCAGCAAAAACTTGAACTTTTTTTTTTTAATGTTGAATTTATAAATATTTTAGATATAGCAAAAACGTTTTCAAATTAAAACAGCCATTTGAATTTGAGCTTTAAATATGAATGACAGTTTAATCAATCTCTAATAATCAAGATTTCGCAATAGAAACGCCAATGGGCTGTTATTACACAATTTTTCCAGAAGAATTCTGGTCTAAAACCTGTTATTGTTCCTATCAAGCAGGGATTTTCTGTACTAAAAATTGATTTCTGTTTAGCACATATCACATCTCCCAAAATCACCTGCCACCTATCCAGCAAAGGAGAAGGAATCATCTTCCACGCTGCTCTTGCACCCACATTACAGCTAAATATTAGCAGTACAGACTCGGTGAGAAAGAAGCTACAGACGCTTCGGACTTAAGGGGGGAATACTGTCCATTGCTATGACTACCCCCCGGCAACGGGTTAGTAATGAGAGATAACGAGACCATTGTTGCTATAATCTTCGAGGAGGATTATGGGGATGTGAGGAGTTTGATAGACATCTTGCACTGGGATAAGGGTTTTTGTAATTTTTAAAATTTACGTAGTGTGTATTGTGTAGGCTAGTGGATGTATTAAGGTTAGCATTTACAATTTTTTTATGGAATCGAAGGGAGATGGATTCGTTTGATTTTTTGAATGCTTTGCTGTGTACCTCAGAGTTGAAGTCCGTAATCCACATTGGTTTTAGAATGGTTTTGTAAATTAGTGTTTTGTCTACCCCGCTCGACCTTAAAAAATGTCAACTTGGAACTCGAAAGACAATGGCTGTGATGGCGTTTTAATTAATAAGATTAGATTATTAATCGAACTCAAAAGTTTTTCCTTTGAAAATTGAGCTGGGTTTTTTTTTCATTTAATATACGCTCGTTTCGGTTTGTTGCTTCCCCAGGGAAGTTGTGTTATCAATAAGATCTACCTCTCCCAGGCGAGCGTCGAACTCGCGTCGTTCCGGTCCGAAAGGCCTACAACTCCAGCGGCATATCCCAGAGTGGAAGAAGGTACACTCACTGGTGGTGAGAAACGGTAGATTGATCAATTAGTATTAACTCAATTCAAAATCTTTATTGTGATAAAATTACAATCTGCCTTATTGGACAATAAGTAATTGTGATCCATGTTCTCATCCATACCATATTTACAATTCTTCATTCACTCGCTGATTTATACTGTATTTACAAACAGCCCAGAGACCTCTCAAATTCCCATGGACAACCATGTTGGAGACAACTCCTCCCTCGCATGCGAAAGAGGAAGTGGAGCCGACACAATCCTCCATCGGTCGTGTCACCAGATACGAGCTAGTAGAGGATGACCAAGAGCGCGAAAGCCATAGACGCTCAGGACATGATTAGAAAACTGGCCATTGCCAGGACTCCCAATGTCACGTATTTATAGCAGGTCGCGAGGCCACTGCCAATTTAGTCTGCTAGGAGGATTATATGCATGTGTGGTGCAGTGTAATGACTGTGCTAGGGGATTAGGGTGGGTGGATAGGTTTCGATCGCAGTTCATAAACTTGGAAGGGATGAGATCAAGAATGTAGGGTGTATTAAGATCGTCATGAAGGGGAACATTTTGCTTCGTTAACTTTAATCCACCGTTGGTGGCACCAATACCTCATCTCATCAAGGTGTTTTTGAAGCTTATGAGAGGCTGTATCGGGGGGGGGGTATGGGTGGAATGACAGGACTGCAGTGTCATCTGCAAGTGTTGCAGATGTTGTGGACATCAGTTATGTACGAGTATAGGTTATAAAGGATGGGACCCAGGCCACTACCATGCGGAACTCCTGCTATTATGGTGTAGTGCTTTATATATTATTTAGAATACTCTAAACCACAGCGGAATTGGAAGAAACGGGTTGAAAGGTAGGACTGTAGGATTAGGAAAAGGATCTGTGGTAAATATCTTTTGAGCTTATAAAGCAAACCTGCGTGCCAGACCCTGTCAAAACCTTACGCTATGTCCAGAAATGCACCAGTGCAATACTGGGCTGAGGATATGTGATCAACAACCTGAAGACCTTGTTGAGCAGTGGAATGTTGGAAACCAAACTGGTGAGTTGGAAAAAGTTTTTGGGATTCAACAACTGGAAGTAGACATTTTAATAGGAGTTTTTCAAAGCTTTTTTTTAGGATAGGGAGTATTTAGCGGTAAAATGAGGTGTCATTGGGTGGTTTACCGTGGGTCCCCGTGTGGGCGAAAGCCCAGGAAGGGGAAAAAAAAAAAAAAAAAAAAAAAAGTTTACCGGGTTTAGTGAATAGGACAATAATAGAATGTTTTAAGAGGAGAGGAAAGTGCGTCAGTTCGGACAATGAAATTATAAATGTAGGTTAGGAAGATTATTGCTTTAGGGGGAGGGGGAAGTTGCTGGAGAATTTGAGGAGTAAGGAGATCATATCCGCGAGATTTTCGGTAAGGTATGGTTTTTATGTATTATTATTATGAATGTATTATGGCTTTTGGTGGAAATGAGAGGGGGATAGGTGAAGTGAGAAAATTTGCTTTATACGTGACTACCTAGTATCGATTTTATATTGATTTATTTAAAGCTCTAAATCCCCTCTAAATCCGCTCAATAGAATTAAAAAAATAACAACAAAGTTCACGCAATGCAGTGATTGTGCTTACATCAAACAATGCTCTTATTCGTACCCATATAAACATACTTTAACTAGCTTGTGTATTTGCAACTTCCACCAGAGAAAAATATACTTCTTCTTTATTTTAATGCCTTTACAATAATTGTAATGAAGGTGATTTTCATTTTTTTTTTTTTTTTTATTAAATAATAGACCATCCATAATTATGAAATGTGGCATTAACTCTTGTATTCTGTTAAATTATGTGGTCGTTTACTCCCAGACTAAGCACCCATTGATGTGACCCTCGGGAGATGAACCCAGATCGGAGGTTATGAGTTGCGCCCGGTTGCCACAGTGACCCAGATCAAAGGTAGCAATGACGTCATCCAAGCATGGCCAGCCATGTATCGATCTGATCTCCCTCCGTCTGCATTCACCTGCCCGCCAAAATTTGAATTTCATTTTACCTCTATGAGAAGCATCATTATACTCGGAATAGTTAGTCGTGGGTGCAATATCACACACAATAGACAGATTCCATGATCATACTAATTACTCACTCTTGATTGAGTTCTATCGAATTATATTTATTAGTGTAATCAATCACGGGCAGTTTCTGTAACGAGCCCCAGTTATTGATACTGTACATGGCAATTTCGCAAGCTCAGTCATGGCTGCTTTATTATGTAAATATTTTAAAAAAAGGCCGTGCCCAAATTTACGATTAAGCTACGACTGACCGAGGCAATACAGACATTTCATTCAATCAGGAAGTCTGATTTATCACAGCAGGTGGTTTATTTTACATACGAAATCATATTCTTCACCCTGAGATGAAAATTCCTTAGGTTCTCAGCTGCATACAAAACCTTTACAGAACATTTAACTACAAACTGCACGGAGACCCAAACCTACTGATCCAAGGATCAGTCTACATCTGCCTGAGGACACCTTTCATGTCAGGGATGCCATTTTGTCATATATACAGTACATTGCTGGTTGAGACGCTAGTCACAGTTGGAAATTAATAAATCAAGTTTGAATAAAAAATTTCATTGATCTGTTTTTATGCTTTTTTTTTTTTTTTAATGTATTTCCACAAAACCCCAAACATAATATAGTTACTGTTAAGCAGGGTTACGAAAATAATTTCACTCCCCTCATTTCATGATGTCGGAAATTTAATTTACAGTCCACTAAAGCCACAACAAATATAACATATTCCAATTACTTGATTCCCTACTCAAAATTATAGAAAAAACTTTTTAATAGCAACTAATCAATTCTTTAATGACACTTAATCGTGTTTTATGGTGAGTTTTTCCAAGTCTTCCTTATATCAAATGTGGCCTCCATAATTTGACTAGGGGTTTCTCAAAGTCCATAACAGACAGACACACGTACATCTGGAAACCGATCCCCGTATGTACACGTTACGATAAATGTATCTTTTCTGCACCCACTGATGCCTCACTAAGTAGTCCGATTCTACTTCCACCTATCTATTGCCAAGTCCACTTCATGCATACATTAGTTATATAAACATATATATCATATAATCAAATGAATATATAACTTAAAGTAACAGTGACAGCTTCAGATAACGTCAGTAGTAGTATTCAGTTTATTAAGTAGCTCACACTCTCAATGTTTAACTAAAACTTAAAATAATCATTTTAATTTTTGTCGATTTGTTTAGACCATTACAACGCACAAAAACAGAGCTAACTACTTAATTATCAATATTTTCTGAAATTCTTGTCTTTAGTCTTAATAAAAACTTAATTTAAATATAATGTGTGACCCTATATGCATCGCTACAATTCAAAAGGTGTATCATTATATTGTAACCTTATAAGCAACAAAAGCATAACATATTCATGCCTAGTGAACGTCCTATCTCTAGTAATCTCAGTTTCTGTCTCTAGTTTTCTCCTGCCTACAATATTTTCAGATTTGATGATAAATATTGTTTGCCTTACTTGTTCGATTACTGATCTCAAGATAAAGATTACATATTAGAATATATTACAGATTTTTTATATCAATATAAAATTTATTTTCTTTCAAACTCTTAAGGTGCAAATGAACAAGGTAAACATACCATAAAGAATTGATAGTACATATCAAGTTAACTGGACAGTTCTATAAGTAAAAGAAGTCTAATAAACAAAGTGAGGCTTTCCTACGACACCAACCAACCAATAAATAGCTTGAGACATTCTTGTGAGTCATACTCTATCAGCTCATAGATCAAACTGAGCACTTCTACTTCTACAGGGATTTGAACCCAGCTACTACTACACCTACACATGTGAAAAAATGAATACCAGATTGATGTTCGAACGTCGAGAGTATCGGATGCTGTCGTAAGAAACTACATATTCACCCTCAGTTAAGCTGAAAATTATTATTGGGATTTCTCTTCTATGTGTAGACAAAAATTTTTACAAAAACGCGAAGTTATTAAAAGTATAATTAAATTTTTTTTACAGTTCTAGTTTCATATAGAGGAACCTTTCGATAACACCAAACGCTCTCTAGTTCAAAGATGGTAAACTAAGCCAAGCTTGGGCCGAGCGTACTAAACATCTTTAAACATACCTTTGTTTTTAAACACAAAGTATGCAATGTAATAGTAAGATGAATACAACGTAAGATAAATGTAATAGTGATCAAGTACATTGTAAAATGTTCACGTTCAAAATTTGAATACGCTGCCTTTATGACAGACATGGTCCTTTTGACTTTTTGTGAATATATCAATTCTATCGTGAACACAGGTGCGTGTTTATTTTATTTTACTTTACACCCTTAACACAACAATATCTTTCAGGATGTTGATGTCCCAAAGGCTCTACAGATAAAAACAAACTTATCAAAAGTAATGAAGGGTTATTTCAAAATGACTTAGTTACTAAAAAAATAATAGAGATTTTTCATATTGAGTATTATATCAAATATGCAATATATTTTGGTCCAAAAACGCAAAGATTTCACACTAATTGACACAACACACCGACCTCCCGACCGCAAGTGTTAGGACTTCTCCAATGCTCCCTCACATCCGGCACAGATTAAAAGTGTTTTCCACCTAACTTGGATAAACTCTCTCATTATATAGTTTTACAACTCTTATTCTGCGCCTGTCTCACTTTTGGACCCGGGAAACTTTCAGTTCGTGCGAAGTCCCACATTGACGTCCATTCTTCTCAATTGTATTCCTAAGCCAATTCTCACTTCCCAATTGCAGTAGTTGTGAATATCCCCATTGGATTTTTGGAAACGATTGAGTATCTCCTGGTAGATTCTTTTATCATTTTCTATCAAAGTATCTCGTAATTGGACACACGAACTGGGCGCCATTACTTAGATTATAATCGAGAAGACTATGTCATTAACTAGTCTTGCGTCATTTTTTCTATTTGTTCCTCCGCCCTTTCTTCTCCCTTTCTAGTGTTAGCTTTCTGATGTTCTTGTAATTAGGTGACTATTTTGAAAGCATATTAACGAGTTTCATAGATAATCCTCACAACGGTTTATCGATTGGAAACATCATTGACTGTGATAATACGGGAGTAGGTGGCGATATTTTTAGAAGAGCAATGAATGTAGCCGTCATCGCTAGCCAGGATCTTTCGTAACCCCCCCTGAATAAATGACCTGGGGAGGGCTGTTCGGGTATCTCCGGTACCATTCGCCAGTTCGGCTCCAGGCAAGTGGACTCTCGGGTATATCCGGCATTGTTCGGCTCCATTCGCCTCTTAGGCTCCAGATAAGAGTGGGGCGCTCGGAAATTTCCGGCGATGTTCGGTTACCTTAGTCACTCCAGACCCAGACTAGAAAGGTACTCTCGGCTATCTCCGGTCATGATCGGCCACCTCCGGCGCTCCAGTTCCAGGCTGGAAGTATCCAGTTCCACCATGGCATGGCCTTCAACACATATCCTCTCTCCCGGGCTGAGACCAGGGTCAGGTGCCTGGTGAGTCCCCAGCATGGCTTACCTTCCTAGATATCGATGTACCATCCTGATAATAAATCAATTTCATAATCACCTTCAAAAATTGTTTTCTCCCTTGGGAGGAGGCAAGTGCACATTATGTACACAGTTAAATGTAAATTTATACAATATGAAAGAAAGAAAAGATCATTTTATGTAACTATGGTAGACTGGTAGATTATTGGATTGTTGCAATCGCATGAAGTATGTTGTTCTTTTTTTTAATTCTATGAAGTGCTCTTGGATGGGGATGTATGTAGACTTTCGAATAATGGGTTATTTAATACTTTTTTTAATACTGATTTAAAAGTTTATATGTTTTAACTTATATATTTGATACCAGTTTTGGATTTTTCTGAGTTGTTAAGTTATAGTAAAAGTGGCAGTAGAATGCTTTAGCCCCAACTCGTACTTATTAATAGAGACGCCAGTAGAGTTCCATGTTAAATATCTTATCTCTAGCTTGAATAGGGGTCGAACAAATACAAAAATAAAGACTGACAGACTTAATCGTAGCTGTCAAGCGATACTTTTGAAGCTCTATTAAGAATACTTGCTGTGTTAAAATAACAATATTATTATACTCCGACCATAAAAATCTATCCCAACGTAAATTTTTTGTGTAATATATCCTAATAGGACTAGCTGGGAATGTATTGATTACAGCTTACCTAACTGATGGTAAACAAACCGACGCTGGTTCGACTCAATTCGACAGTACATACTAAACAGTAAGAAACAAGCTCGTATTTACATACTATTTGTTTTGCCCTATCTGGCAAACTGCCGAAACATTCCGGGTTTGAGTCCCAAGAGGGCAGAACTCACACTTGTAGCTCCGTAATTCAGAAGCTTATATCACATGGGATGTTGGAGTTGAAATAACGACGTGAAACCGGTTATTCCAAGGATCATGTTTCACGACATTTTTTTCTCGCTTAACCCCATAAAATATTTCATTGCATTTTATTATATTTATAAATAAAACCGAGGAATAAATAACAGAGCGAGCAAAGTTCCTAGGATAGAATTTTTTTAGGTCTTGATGTTGGTTATTGATTGGAGGTTGTAGATTGAATTATAAAACAAACTATAAGGCTTCCGACTGTGCTACTAAGTCATCATCAAACTACAAAATGAAACCAATATATATTAATTAATAGTAATACTGAAACATACTCGGATAAAATAAAAACACTATATTTAAATATTTCTATGTGCTCTCGGCAAATTAGTTTAAAGGCCAAATTAGTTCCTGTTGTTAACTTTGTGCCCTTTGGGTACGATGCGTACATTGAATACGAGAGGTTTGGCAACTCGTGTAGGATAGCCAAGTTGGTTCAGCACCCGTCTGTATATTTGAGACATCTCTATCCTGCCTATAAAATATTTTTTATAAACTTATAAGCAAAATTGGGACAAGCCTCAGCGGTTTGTAATATTTACCCAGCCAACTGAATATAATTGTATATAACAATTTAAGTATTGTTTATTAATTAATATTACAAATGTATATAACCTCTATACGTAGAACAGTTATTTATTATTGATCGTTAGAAGGATCGGTATCAAATTCGGCACAGCAGCGATTAACAAGCAAAAATGAGAGATAACGCCTTAAAAATTATAAATGTTTTGTCTTTACAGCTTCTGAGCTAAGATTTGAGAAATGTTAAAACTGAGAGCGAAGCACTTCTGAGAGAGAAGTGTACAAAGCGTCAGGAAGTTGTGGGATATGTTACACCAATGTTTCGGTTCGTGTGGATAGTGTCGTATCGTAGAACATACATACAGACAAACGTAACGTCTGTTGGAATGTAAAGCCAACCACTCCGGCCGCTGGTTATCCCTGTACACATCACTAATGCTGACATGTTCTGGCCACAGTCCACTAGAGTACGACATACAGCATCAGGTGTTTCGACAGATCACAACCACGCTTTCCTTCTTAACTATAGTCTGATTTTATTTCGTCATGTTGTTGTTGTTGTTGCTGATCTCGCAACAGTAAACTGTAAAGCGTTGCTAGTCGAGTATTTCATTATAACTGTTACCACCCAAAAAATCTGTCGATTGACTGATAAACTGAATTGTATTTCTTGGAATAGTTGCGTTACTAAATTTTCCATTCAAAACTGCTTTGAAGGCCAAACTTATTTTGCCGGAGACGCTTTTGAATTATATTATTAATATCTTTATTATCCTTAGACTATGTCCTTTAAGAACATTTATATTTATTTAACATAAACTGGGTTTTTTGTCAATATGTGTCCCTGCTGAAATTGACAATGTACAAATAAAATACTAAGATACATATAATTTTTTCGCAGTTTCGTTTCTCTTTCAATTTAAATCGAACTCGCAATGTCCATCATACCATTCCAAAGCTCATTAAAGAAGAAATTATTTGGGGCACTGTGACATTTTCTTGAAATTATTCATTATTCTCAAAGTTTAAACTGCTGCTGCAGTTGATACATGAAATTGTGGGCTAACTCATTTAGGAAGTCTTGAACATTGGATGTTGGGTCGCATGAAAAGCGTCCTCTGGTCTTAGAAACGGAGTATAGAAAGAAGAACGTCTGGTGCTGATGATCGACCACCACCGAAGAAACTGCTGCTGCAGTTAATAAATGATTATTTTCAATGGTGAAAATTATGTTAGCAAAACAAACGGTAATAAAAAGTAACGTGGCTTCTTCGAGGGGGGGGGGGGCAAAAAAACCTTTTAAAACTATATTTTGATAATGAAGGGAGATAGAAAACTGTGGTTGGTGGTGTTGTGAGTCCATTTTTGATGTAGACTATATGCCCGAACAAAATTCAGATTCCAGAAAAGGGGGGGGGGCAAAGAACTTTCACGAAGCACTGTTATTCCCAGCATTGGCGACATTGCTAGCTGACTCCACCGCCATCTGCAGCCAAGCTGAAACGACGACAGAAACCACAATACGAGCCTGACCATTCCGTCAGCCATCCCGGGAGGTTCGACGTCCCTTCTGGCAGTTAAGCGTCCTGGAAGAACGTTGGGAGGTGGTTGAGGAAGAGGAATTACCTCGTGATCTCGGCCGCCACGTGCGAGTAGAGATGACAGAAATGTGTCGAGATCTCGAAAGGACACATATTATTCAGAAACCCCTGGAACTATGGGCCCCGATGAGTCTATATTACAACTGTACAGCGATTCGTTATGACTATTTAATTTTAATTACATGTCAGATCCTTTTAAATTTACAAACAAAATAAAGTCATTGTTCCTGTTTACTAAAATGTTTTAACAATACTGTCAGTATATGTTAATTTCAGTTATCTTGTATGTGCATTTCACACACGTTCCTTTGCATTCCCGCCTCCCGCCTTCACATGTATACAGTCCCTTTAAACCGTTATATCAATTAAGCTTGATTCTCTAATTTCTTCACTATCGTCCAACACTAAATAAAATTGAATAAAGAACGTCCAGGGTGTAGCGTAAGTTTCCGTGATAAGTTTCTTAAACCTTTATTAAATAAAAAAATTATTAACATGGAAACAATCTTTCAGAGATGATAACTTTGGGCTTCCTAAGTGCCAGCAGGCTAGCTAGGCTTGTGAAATGCATTATTTTTTATCAAATACTTAATTATTCAACATTTACTGATATTAATAATTATCAGCTGCATTGTACGCTCTTAACTGTTAACCCAAGAAAATAAATAGTACATGGCCGGGATACTAACCCGTACCAACCATCTGGTAGGTTTGGTTAAAGAACACCTGGACTTTATTCGGAACAGTAATTGTCGGGTAGAAGGGGGGCGCCGGTCTATCCTCGGTGGGAGTCAAGAAACATGTGATATTTGACCTTTGCTGGCGGCCTAGTTTGGGGACAGCTTTATTCGTATTCGTATGATCTGACTCCATAAGATCTTAGAAGGTGTGCTTCGACTGTGCACTATGTTCAGGAGAAGAGGTACAGAGTAGGTATTATACGTAGTTTACGTGGTCTTGGAATGACCACGAATTCACACTCGGTATCTAAGGTTAGGCGAAAACCGTCCAAAGGCGAGTGTGAACCGGAGAGCAAGACCAGACTGGATCGCTGGGGGAGACTCTACTAGGTACAGTTTGTAGGTCCCCAGGGACCGTCGTCCGCATGGAAGTGATTTCTTCCAAGGATGTGCCAGCTTTATCGAGACGAAGGCAGAGAATCCCATTAGGAAGGTGTGGGGTCTGACAACGCCGGACTAAAACATAGCGAGGTTAGGAAAGAGAGATGCAGATGTAGTTCAATAACCAAGCCTTAGTTCGAATAGAGCAGCAAGCGCCAGTGCAGAGAGAAAGAAAGTGAGAAAGGGAGAGGCAGTGTTAACTTGAAGTGCCGGGTTCCGAAAGAATAAAAAAAGCTCAGAATTTCGGCCTTATATAGGCAGGTAAGAGGCCGTGCTATGCCCGCGCCCCTTAGTGAGCTCCGGCCAAGTCGTGAACGAGTCCCCCCTCTCTGAACTGACTATAAGGATTTATTATAAAATATATAAACGTAGGTCGAGGTGTTTTCAGCTTCGAGAAGAGGGGAACTTTTATTTATTCGAGGTGAAGTAGTTGGCACAATAGTGATTAATTGCTTTGCCTTCCATCTTCTAGGAGAAAAGAGGTAGTATAACGTTTTAAAGAGGATTGTTTACTTTACTTGTTTAAATTGACTTCAGCAAGTCTTCTTTTAACAGTTTCTGCACATCAGTAGCAAGATGTGCAACTACAACTAATGACTTTATGCTTGGGCAATTTATACATGTTATCAAAGGAAAGAGCTAAAATAATTTTGTGTATCGTTTCTAGAGAGAATTTAAATTGACTTCAGCAAGTCTTCTTTTAACAGTTTCTGCACATCTTGCTACTCCCCAAGTTGTACTAAGAAGTTAACCAGTCTCAGTAGCAATTGAAAACAGTAAACCGGTCATCTCTCGGAACTGTCACTCACTGCGGAGTGCACAAAGCTGTCTCGCGTAACATGTGATTTCTCTCCGAACAGTAGTTTCAGGTAAACCCAATGTACTGGCTGCATTTCTCTGGCTTCGACCATCTTCCACTAAAGCAACTTACTCGATCGTCAAGACCACTTTTTAATTTAATATTAAAAAAACAAAACACTCAAACAAATTTATAGAGAACAGTTACACTCGAAATCAAAATAGAAATGAAATCAGTCCGCCTTTTGTCTATAGTATATTCAGTGCCTCAAAAATTTTCAATTATTCTATCGACTGCCATTGACATAACCATATGAAATTAGATATTATTAGCAAACATATATGTAGTATGATTTAATACTTCCAAGTCCCTTCAAGCTCAACAGGATCTCTTCAAATTTTGCACAGAAAAACCATTAGGGTCAAATATAGGTCAAGTTCAAATATGAATGGAGCAATGAATTTTTGGTTTACATTGACCTTAACTAATGGTCCAACTAAATAAATAGGTCCGATGAAGAATAGCAAATGTCGGAAATATCTGTTCTAAATCCTTCGAATGTAGTCTTCTAGAAGGACTGTAACCAATAAAATCATCTTAGTCCTATAAAACACCTCTTTTGTAAAATTAATTTAAAGTAAATTGTTGGAATATTTATTGGGTTTTCTTCATATTTATAGCTATTTCAGTGAAAACGTTTAACATTAATTAAAAAATAATTTAAAGCCGAAATAATTTATTTCTTTATAGCAATGCTTTGAAGTAATCGATTCTTGCTATGGTTACATTTATCTAGAACATAATCAGCATTGGATACTTCGTGGAATTTAACTATTGCAGTGTACATAATTTGGTTTTTGCCAATATTATTCTTAATAGAAGAATTTTAACAAATGAAAAATCAATACGAAAAATTGAACAGTTCCACTAGTAATTAAAATAGATTGAGTTGAATAAGACGAAGCAAAAGAAGAAATGTTAAAGTCGGCCTCAATTGAAGATCTTAAAATAGGCAAATCCTTGTTATTTAGTTGTAAGGGTTCCTAAGCCGAGACGCTATTGTTACATGATAATCATAGCCGGTGGTTGGTTGGTCTTTGTCTTCATAAAGGAGCATTATTTAAATAAACTGCAGCCAATAGTTATTGATTTGTAGGGGCCAGCAGCTATATTACTAGTGCTTCACAGTCACGCAACGATAGGCAAACCTCGCGGCTCTAATCGGTTGCCTCTGAAATTTAATGTATCATATTCAATAAAATACCTCTAAATGTGTTGATTGGGTTTTTTTGTTTAAAATTTAAGATCGGGAAGTAAGGTGGAATATATATTAAACGGGAATATAGTCGAGAACGATTCCCTTTAACAATAAACATTTCTCAAATAACAACTCAGAACCTATCTAAGTTGTGATCTGTTTCTCTTATTAAAGGACAAATTACGAACAGTGACACACTTGAACAGTGTTCAAGCTAAATACATGATATATTATACATGGAAGTACTATTTGATATATGAAAGACATGAAATATAAATATATCCTTGGAACAGCAGTAAGTAGCAGTCACTAAGTAGGCTATAAAATTAAAAATGTTTTGATGAACTATACATATGTATATATATATATATATATATATATATATATATATATATATATATATATATATTGAAACTTTTTTATTGAGGTAAAATTACAACTTGCCTTACTGGGCAATAAGTAATTGTGATCGATGTTCTCATTCATACCATATTTACAATTTTCATTCATACAGGATTTATAAACATCCCAAAGACCTCCCAAATCTACATGGTTTTCACCTCCCTCACACGCGAAAGAGGAAGCGGAGTCTTAGGAAGTCCCCACGCTCCTCCATCAGCCGCGTCACCGGATACGAGCTAGTGGAGGCTGACCAATAGCGCGAGAGCCACAGACGCTCAGGACATAGATTGGATAAACTGACCAGGACCCCCACTGTTACGTATTTATAGCAGGTCACGAGACCATTGCCGCTTTAGTCTCCAAGGTGGCTTATAGGGATGAGTGACGCAGAGTAATGACTATGGTTGGGAATTTGGGTGATTGGATAAGTTAGCTATATGTAAGTTGTTTTTTCAAAATCAGATACGTTTATGTTTTCAGCTGCGCTTTTTCAGGCTGTCTGTCCTGGCGATTGTGAATCCACTGCTGGACATTTAAACATGAATTTCTTTATTGAGATTATGTTCGTTTACTCGGCGAATTTTCAACTCCATATAACTTATTCAAGGGTTATTAATTAAGTAATTAGTCGGTAATATAAAAATAAATATTCTCCTTTCCTTAATAAATCTCGCCGCGATTATTATAAAGATATATAATATATAATGTTCAGTGGACTAAAAAAAAAAAAAACATGTCAGATTAATGTCAAATTAAAAAAAACAATCTCCAAATAAAACGTCCTATGTACAAGTGACTATCAATGGTGTGTGTAATATGTATATATTATACTGCGTTTGAGTATATATGTTAATAAATACATTTCAATAGTAAAACTTTTGAAATCAATCAAGAGTGGGTAATTGCTAAGATCATCGAATATCTTAATTGTGTGATACTGCAAACTGTTTTTTTTTACTGCGTCTTAATACCGTGCTCGCAGCTTCAACGAGTGATGTTATTAGATTCACTATTTTTTTTTTATAAATTCTCTTATTGTTTTTGAAAACTTTAAAAAAAATCTGAACTGCATAGTTCTTCAAGTTCACAAGGATATTTATTATGTATTTGTAAATGTCAAAAATGCATCGATGAACCTTTCCTCATTCGGTCGAGTCAAGTCATAGATAAGACAATTCTGAAGTATCCATCACAATCTACAGCACAATATAACCGTATGTTATAAGATAACGGTTGTCAAAATTATTCAATCATTGAAATGAAATGAATTGAATACTCTGGGCATTGTCCCTTAAGAATAATAAGAAGGAACAAAAGAGTAATACAAAGGAATAAATAAAATCATAACTTTTCACAGATTTGATAAGGTTTTATTATTGATAAAGTGAATAAGTACGTATGAGATAACTACAAAGAACCGACACCAAAAGATTGAAACAAACAACATAATTGAGTAGAGATGAAAAAAAAATTAGGAAGGGAAAAAGAGTGTTATGAATCTCCGGGATAATTGAAAAATAAATAAACAAACAGAATAATAATGATGAATTGTTAGATTAGAGGGAGATAAGAAACTGATGTTGTCTAAATTCAAAGATTGGGAGAGTTGATGAACGACGTATTTCGATGGGAATGGAGTTGAAAAGGTTTTTGTGGCACGGAAAAGAAGGGAAGTACAGGTCGGATGGACGAGATCTAGTATTGCAGGATTTGAATTGTAGGAGGTTGTAAAGGTAAGGAGGTTTTTTAGTCATGATAATACTAAAGAGGAGGGAACAGGACGAAATGTTACAGCCATCCCAACCCGCAGCAGTCCGGTGAAAGCCCCTGGGGACTCCGAGTATAAATCTAAGGGAACAATTCAACCGAGCCTCGAGACCCTTAGGGAGACCAACATACACCACACAACTGTAGTCAAATTAATCTGAATTTATAAAGGCTTATACAACACAACAGATAGAAATATGTTTATTTATATGAATACGAAGTGTAAGGCTGTGACCATATGTGGGCAAGGGTCTAGAATAGTTTTCAGATCACGAATTTAGTATCTTAGAAAATAGTAATAACTATGCACTGAGTACCTAATAGATCTTTTTTTTTTTTGTTGCAACTGTTTTAATAGACGAAATAGTAAAGTGCAGACAGATCACAGAATCTTTTAAATTTTATTTAAACCCAAAATGCCTTATCAGGATCATTTTTCATCATGTCCTGACTGTAATACCTACTTGACCTGCATATGACCCCAAGGATTCGCTTATTAAAATCTGAATACTTTCTGTTCCATTTGAAGAAGGGACTTACTTGAAAGAGTTAATGCATTAGGATATCTGTAATTTAAGCAGTAATTCAATTTTTTTTATTTGCAACAAAGATGACTTTTATTATCCTAGAAGGTTTTCAGAAATAAAGTCAAAGTATATTTAGTCCAATATAATGAGTCGTTTTTCACAATCGCGCTTGTCAGAATTAATGCCTTTGATGAACAGGAAATCTAACTCCAAACCATAACACTTCAAACTTTTCTATAAACCATATTTTGCCCCGTGACTGCGAAGTATGGGAAAATGGTCCATCCTCCAAAATTAACGTAATATAAGTCTTGAAAACTAGATGTCCCTTGGTTTCTCCAGAACTCTCAGATAATTAATAAATGTCATGTATTCCCAAATTTATCGACGATCAATTGCAACGCGTTAAGTTACGGCGTCATTTGTATATAATTTTGAAAATGATGAAATTCCGAGTATTTTTTATGGTTACATAACATTTTTAAGGGTGCACTTGTCGAGTTATTCTAATGTGAAGTTTCTCCTTGGCTTAGAATATCTCATACACATTCAGTGTAACCGGAAGAAATGTCTGAGGTTTCATCCCCTTTAGAACGGCGTGCAAACGGAAATTGTAACTACTTCCGCTGAATAGCTAAGGGCCGAAGAAAAAAATAAATCTGTCAAATGGAGGAATTTCCGCCTCTTAAAAACAATTTAAATTTTAAAATTATTTTTACTCCCCAGTACCGAATTTTATCTTTTAACTTTATGTAATTTGTCATTGAGAGGTATAATAAACCCATGAACTATATATACGAGTATAGTATAGACCTGTGAGCTGAACATCATTGTACCTAAACTTTTTATCGTCGTGGTGGAACGGTTGAAGCTATTGAGCAAAGAGAAAAAGAAAGACTTTAAAACAACTTATTAAATCCTATTTCAAGATCTTGTCTAATACAATTTAAATCAAAGTCCTACATCGACTAATCTCTAGTTCTATTTTATATAATACTACTACTATAAATGTCCCAAGAAAAAAAAATTGTGATTGCAGATTTGTGAAGCAAAATGTAGCATTGAAATACACCACCTTCAACATTCGATCAAGTCACCCTTGAGTAGTCAATGATGACAAATTACTGGAGAGTGTAAGCCAGGTTTCTGACCACACGATGATCAGCTGGTACAGCCTAGGTTTCAAATGTATCAAAAGTATGTTTACAATTATCGAAAAAAAAACTACTTGAATAAAAAGTTGAGAGACAGCTGTATTGTACTAAAAAGTTCCTTTTTGTTCTACAACCTGCTGTAATTCAATTCTCGCATTACCAGAACCCGCTTATTCGACCTGTACTTCCCTTCTGGAAAAACTGCTTCCGTTGATCACTGTACTTTTCTTATCCGTGCCACAAACCATTGCAACTCAAGTCCCTTGCAATCTCTCGCTATCTTTAAATATATACATATACATACTTCATTATGAGTTTATATTAATGATGTGTTTATCTTTTCATTGATATCCTTTTAAATCCTTATCATCACGGATCAATGCTTGACGTCCATATCTCTTTAGAGTAAAAATAAAAAACTATCCAAATAATGATAAAACTTCTAGACTCGTCCTTGGGTGAACCGGTATGTTTAAATTCTCTTTTAAACCGATTCTAGAAACTTCTTCCCTGGATTTTTCTTTGGGAAATAGGTATGGTCGGGATTCAAATGAGCAGTAACGTCAATAGAGAAGTTGTGAAGGTTAGGGAAACCGAATTTTAGCTTACGATGACAACCTTCGGGCGAAGGCTTACTATGTACTGACTGATAAGTGACTATTTAGTCCAAAGTAACTTTTTCCGAAGGGCGTTATTTTCTCTTTCGTTCCAGTGTTCAAGTTCCTGTGCCCTGTGGACTAGATGGATAGATCGCCCAGATACCTCCGGCTAACCGACGCCTTCTTCTTCATTGGATGAAGAATATTTCACAACTATGATGGTTCATTGCCCGTCTTTCGTTTCCTTCAATCAACATTCCTGTGACAATAATACTGAACGAATAGCATCCTAAATGTAAATTTAATGAGATTAGGCATGACAAATATTTTCAACCAATATAAAACAATAAATAACTTCATACAGTGTAGGGTTAACGATTTTGTTACCCTTATTAATAATATGTAATACATGTTGATGGTTTAGTACAGAGGATAGATAAAAAAATAAATAAAATTTAAAAAATAAGATTAATGAAAATGAAACAACTGTGAATTACAAACTGCAATGTGTATTATTATTAATCAATAGAGAGTATTAGAGGAACTGCTACAGTATTTGCAATAGTTTGGCCAAAGCAAGCGAATCGGGAAAGTCCACTCGAGCCTTAAGTTTGTAGATTTTGCCAGTCATTTTTTTTTTTAAAACAGTTCAATAAAACATTGGAAATCGATCATTGGAAGTAAGGTCATATATGTGTATGAATGTATATACGTTTCATTGTACGGTATTGTGCTGACTTAACAATTTTTTTTTTCTCTCTTAGCTAAAACAGGCTTATTAATAATGTTCCACCGTCGGTGCGAAGAATGAGGACTTCCGCTATGTAGGGTTATGTGACAGGGAAGTGCCACCGTCTTGATGGAAGCGGACAAAGAGTGCCGATCTAGGAAGAGCCTTGGAGGCGGAGGCTGTAAAGGTCGTGGGGTTCGGGTCGCCTGTGCTACCCGGGTTCACGGCCGTTGAAGGAGGAACAACTACTGTACTGGCTTCTGTGGCCGAAAGGTTCACTCGCACCGCAGCGCCATTTCCCGTTAGAGAGATTTATTTCTTACAGTCCGCCTGGTGTGTGTGTGTGAGTCTATTCACTGCCTTTTAAATCATTATTGATTATTCTATCGACTGTCATTCACGTGACTCCATGAAATTAAGTTCAAATATCAACGCAACAATGCATTTTCGGTTTACATCGACAAGAGGTCGACTAGTGGACCAACTAAATAAATAGGTCACATGAAAAATCACAAATGTTTAAAATATCTGTTCTGAATTCTTCATGTATTGTCCTTCTAGAAGGACTAATTAAATCATCTCCAGCCTATAAAACTCATCTTTTGTCACTTTTAGGAGATGAAAATAGAAATTTATTTAAAATAAATTTTTGTAATATTTATTGGTTTCTTTCTTCATATTTATAGCTCTTTATCACCGGAAACGTTTAATATTAATTAAAAAAGAATTTAAAGCTGAACAAATTATATATTAAGAAGTAATTTTTTTTGTGGGGGAGTGTATTACAACTAATGACTTTATGCTTGGGTAATTTATACATGTTATCAAAGGAAAGAGCTACAATAATTTTGTGTATCGTTTCTAGAGAGAATTTAAATTGACTTCAGCAGGTCTTCTTTTAACAGTTTCTGCACATCTTGCTACTCCCCGAGTTGTACTAAGAAGTTAACCAGTCTCAGTAGCAATTGAAAACAGTAAACCGGTCATCTCTCGGAACTGTCACTCACTGCGGAGTGCACAAAGCTGTCTCGCTTAACATGTGATTTCTCTCCGAACAGTAGTTTCAGGTAAACCCAATGTACTGGCTGCATTTCTCTGGCTTCGACCATCTTCCACTAAAGCAACTTACTCGATCGTCAAAACCATTTTTAAATTTAATATTAAAAAAACAAAACACTTAAACAAATTTATAGAGAACAGTTACACTCGAAATCAAAATAGAAATGAAATCAGTCCGCCTTTTGTCTATAGTATATTCAGTGCCTCCGAAACATTTTCAATTATTCTATCGACTGCCATTGACATAACCATATGAAATTAGATATTATTAGCAAACATATATGTAGTATGATTTAATACTTCCAAGTCCCTTCAAGCTCAACAGGCTCTCTTCAAATTTTGCACAGAAAAACCATTAGGGTCAAATATAGGTCAAGTTCAAATATTCATGGAATAATAATTTTTGGTTTACATTGACCTTAACTACTGGTCCAACTAAATAAATAGGTCCGATGAAGAATAGCAAATGTCGGAAATATCTGTTCTAAATTCTTAATGTAGTCTTCTAGAAGGACTTAAACCAATAAAATCATCTTAGTCCTATAAAACTCATCTTTTGTCACTTATAGGACTCTGTCCAATGAATTTTGGGGTCGTCAGTTTATACATATTAAAACATTTATTATACCTACTGTATATTTCTGAGTAAATTTATCATTATATGTTCAGTTATTTAATAGTTTCAGTTTAGCCTATACTTAACTATTTGGTAAAAAAACCTCAGAAATCCTCTTGGCTTTTACAAATGTTGATGATTCCAGGAACTCAATGCCAATCTCAGATGTTATTCAGTGTTTAGCTACATTTTGTTGTATTTTTTTACATAACATTATTTTTCTAATTTTTACTCGTTATTATGATCGCCCCACCCTAATTAAAATCAAATTTTTGAAGATTGTGCGTTATGTTTAGTCTCTAGTTTATTCACCTGTCTAAATATACTCCAAGGTTGCGAACCCATCCTCTCAACCAGGAAGTACTTCGATTCAGAAATGTAATATACAACTTCATGAAAAAATTTGAACAGTTGTGTTTGTTTTTTTGTTTTTTCTTCCCCTCTAGATTGACCAGTGGTAGATATAAATATATATGTATACAATCAATAAATTAATTTGCAACACGGTTCAAAATTGAAAAATCGGTCAACATCAACGATCGTTAGTTATTTATGTGATGTGAACTTTGACTGAATGAATAGCTGATCAATGAGCTCCCGCAAAATATTTAAGTGGAGTATTATGATGCATCAACACAATGAAGTGTTGACTAGTTAATGTGATAAATATTTTTTATATAAACAGTTCAATAAAGCCCTATACACATAATACTATAATAAAGTAATATGATCGGAAAATATTAAGCCTTTCTCTGGCATCAAGTATAAAATAGTCATGGAAAATATCAACAGGGAAGGAAAGAAAGGAAAATTGTATACAGCTTTGATAACAGTTCTAAAGACTTCATATGATTACATTTTATCTTTATATCATTAATCGTTACAGGGAAACATGTTGAAGGGATACAAAGCTTAGGAATGCGAATCATCGATAACTAATCTTAAACGATAACACAGCATGCCTTGTTAAATTATAATTTTATATTTTTAACAGAGTAGGGAAGGCAAAATCTAAGCAGCGAAATAGGTTAAAAATATTTTCTGTAGCCAAAAAATTTATTCTTACGAGAAGAGTATCCTGAACCATGTATATATTGGTCAAAACAAATCTTTGATGATGATGACGACATTAAACATTACTTTTAATTTATAAAAAAAAATTTATTTATATTTCACGCTTATAGAAAATTGTGTAATGTAGCTATATGCAATAACATAAAATAAGTAATTCAATATGAATTTTAAAGACTGTCGGGACGTCACGAGGGTGCCTTAGTTACCTTAGCCCTAGTTACGAAGTGAGTGTTGATTAGGCTATACCTGGACAATTGCTTCATGGCGGGTCTTACTACTGTAAGACCACATCTGATAGGTATGTGCCCCGACAGTGCACTATGTTCAGGAGAAGAGGTATAGGGTAGGTATTGTATGTAGTTTATGTGGTCTTGGAATGACCACGAATTCACACTCGGTATCTGAGGGTAGGCGAAATCCGTCCGGATCCCAAAGGCGAGTGGGAAACGGAGAGAGGTAGACTGGATCACTGGGGGAGACACTACTAGGTAAAGTTCGTAGGGCCCAAGGTGACCGTCGTCCGCAAGAAAGAAATCTCTTCGAAGGAGGTGTTAGGTTTAGCGAGACCAAGGCAGAGAATCCCACTAGGAAAGTGTGGGGTCTGACAAGGCTGTACTAAAACATAGCGAGGTTAGGAAGAGAGATGCAGAGGTTTTCATAAATGAGAAGGCCAAATCTAGAAACATTAGTGAAACTGCAAGTACCAGGTCAGAGGTGAGCAGTAGTTGGATGACTTATCGGCTAAAACTAGGGGGTATATATAGCCCAAAGTAGCCAACAGGCTGGGGTTTTATTCTGGCCAATAGGGCGAGGTTTTATTCTGACCAACCAAATCGCAGGGTTGGGTGACGCTATACTGTTCTAGACCAGGACCCACCCAGCCCCAGGAGCTTACCTGACTCCCTCTGCAAGGGCCTATAACTAGTTTTTTGCAGCTGCGTATTTTATTGTTTACAATATTTACACTGATATGACTTATGGTTTGTTAATATTATTTACATTTGTTTACATTAATTTACAACATATTATAACCAATTTACAATATATATACAATAGAGTATAGGGTGATTTATCTTATGTAGTTAGCGGTCGCTACCAAGACAAACGTAAATCAAATTTTATCTTATCTTATCTATCATTAATCAGAACGTTAAAAAAATATTTATACACATAGTAATGACCGTTGAGTTAAAGTTTTAATATGATGTTGTATCGACTTTCTGCTGAAATATAGTTTGAAAAATTAAATTATATGTTGTTTATTAAGACATCCATATCTTTCGTTTGGCCTCCTACTGAAAAGTTTAGAGAAAATGTTATATTTTTTTTAATACCAACTAATCAATTGATAAATAATACTTAGTGGTGTATTGTATAGAATACTGTAGTTTTCATTTCTTTTCTGTAACAATTGTTGAATTGGGTGTAAACTTTCTTCATTAGCTTGCACAGGGGTCTCGCTACGACTTTGATTGACAGACAGACAGATACAGGAGAAAACATAAGAAAATCTAAGTGTTTATTGAGAATTATCGATTTGTACAGTTCATACATTCGTACATTAGAGGATTTATAATGCTCTAAGCAATTATCCTTAGTTGCTAAAATATAAAATCACAAGGTAAAAAATATATCGACCGTGCATAAGGAGACAAACAAAACCACTGATTAATTTTATTTGTCTCCAAATACACGATCAATATTTTTGATCACGTCACTTTGTATATTAGCTACTGAGGATAACATCTTAGATCAGTCAAAAACGTTTCCGAGGGTTCATTGTAGGGAGACCAAAGAGAATTTATCCAAGTGCAGGCTGACTTTAAAAAAAAAAAACCTAAATAACCTGCAACTACTTCCGAATGCTTTCACAAAAGGAGATTTTGCTCTGATAATTAATAGGCCTGAAGTGATAATTTCCACAGAGAGAAAGCTCGTAATTATGCCATCAAAATTAGCGATAATCCAAGCCAAAATCTGTTATTCCAATGGGAAACTTGAATCGTATTGATTATCTCTTCGTGTGGAATCGAGCAACTGCTCCTGTAAGTTCTACCAATGTTTTCTTCACCGAGTACTTCTGTATCGGAGCACACCTGGAGCAGGATAATACACCTGTCTGGGCTACTCTAGTCGAAGGCAAAGGAGTTCTTGCGGACCACCTGCTCTGACGTTAATAATATGGCGTTGTTTATTGCCCTGCCAGAAAGTGGGAAGGAATTACTCTCATTCGTGCCTATTTAGTTATGTTCTTCCATTAACGATGACACAACGGAAAATTGTTAGAAACACAACTTTAAAGGCTATTAATACAGGACTGGGGAAGGCAGGAGGAGGAGATGGTTGAGAGTTTGTACATAAGGCCAATGCATATCCCAACCTGCACACCGAAGGGTCGTAATGGGCTCAAGGAGGTTGTTTACACTTATAAGGTACTTCCCTGCAGGCAGGTAGCAAGGTAGCAGATTAGCAATGCCAAGCCCTTATTGTCATCTATAACTCTACGATAGCAGTACTAAAATTGATTCTCTCGATCTGAAACTGTATATGTGTATTCAAAAACAAATAAATATGATGGTTTAAAAGGAGAAAGTTCGAGCTGCATTCGCTATATTTTAATATATATTTTTTTAAGCCACCCAATGGTTTTTTAAAGTACCCATATGTTTTATTTATTTAAAATATCTTTTTATTCGTTCAAAAAGCGATTTCTTGCGTTACGACTAATTTGTCCACAAGCAGGACTCCCCCAATTTCCAGTCCAATGCATTAGGATGTGTCCCCGCTCTGCAACTATATCTTTTCTTATTATTAATAGCTGATATATTAATTACTATTAAATATAATAACTTAAGTTTCTAAATAAATAACCTTACGATAACTTTTTAGTAAACTGATCCGAGACATCTCCCGCCATTCACGTCCTACGCTGTTGATATAAGTGCAAGTATCGGTAGGTATAAAATGTTGTGGGCTATTCAACTTGATAAATGGACGCGACAACACTATCTCTACCCACAAACAAACAATACATATGATAATACATTAATATATTATCATATGTACATTGGTAAATTAGGTCAGACGGTTAAATGGATCTTGTCACATGGTGTGAACCGGTTTTGTTTTATCTAAATGCGTTACGCAAGGAACAGACCATAGCGAACTTTCAATGTTTGCTTGTTCAAAATAAGCCACACTCCGAAGGGGGATTTTAGAATTCGAGTCAAGTCTGATACATTGTACCGTTTTGGGGTTCTGTTACAATTACAATTTTATAATCTACTCATCGAAATCACGCTACTCGAAATGAAATATAGGAAAATAGTCATTTCATTAGTAATTTATTGGACATTCTGCATTAGTTTTTAAAATATGAAGCTTCAAATCAAAAAAAAAAAATCACTAGTTGAGTTAATGTAGCGAACACGATGTTAATGGCCGTTTTTTGGAATAGTTTGAAAAAACACACACATAACAAATAGTTAATTCGTTAAGACGTCGAGAACACTAAAACAAAAATTAGTGAAAATGAGAAATTGAGATAAATGTGTGAAGAGAAGTGTATTTCATTACTGAGTGCTTGCCATGTACATTGCATACAATATTTGTGAGACTTTGACCAAAGATAATTGCCGGCATAAAAATTCCGGTCCTGAATAAGTTGTTCTGAAGATGGCATTAAGAGATTAACAGCTAAGACAAGTTTCTAAAAGAAATTCGAGATAACAGTTTTGAGATGCAGAAATATCGCCAACGCGCTCGCTATTGTTAGATTGTTGTTGTTAAAGCACTTTTGCCTAAAAACGTTGTTGACTTTAAAACAACTTATTAAATCCTATTTGTCTAATGCAATTTAAATCAAAGTCCTACATCGACTAATCACTTGTTCTATTTTATATAACAGTACTACTATAAATGTCCTAAGAAAAAAAAATTGTGATTCTAGGTTTTTTAAGGCTAAAATATAAAAAAGGTTTGATTGCAGATTTTTGAAGCAAAATGTAGCATTGAAATACACCACCTTCAACATTCGATCAAGTTACCCTTGAGTTGTCAATGATGACGAATTACTAGAGAGTGTAAGCCAGGTTTCCACAGGATGATTAGCTGGTACAACCGAGGTTTCAAATGTACCAAAAGTATGTTTACAATTGTTGAAAAATAAAAACGAGTGTGGACCGGAAAGATGCAGACCAGGGGGGGATACGCTACTAGGTACATTTGTAGGGTCCAGAGACCGTCGTCTGAATGGAACAGATCCCTTCCTAGAAAGCGCTATTTTTAGCGAGACGAAGCCAGAGTAACCCACTAGGAAGGTGTGGGGTCTGACAACATCAGGCTAAAGAAAGCAAGGTTAGGATACAGAAGTTTAGAGGATTTCATGAATGTTAAGGCAGTATTTTGAAACATTAGTGCAGCTGCAAGTATCAGGATAGAGGCAAGCCGTAGCTTGAATAAATTGTCGGTTAAAACCAGGGGGTATATATAGCCCGAAACAGCCAATGAAAGCGTTTTATTTTGGCCAATCGGCATGCAGGAAGTACCTGCTAGCAGGTTCGGGGTCTTTGTGGGCTGTCTGTGAACTCGTTTGCAGCAACGTCATTTATTGTTTACAATATATACACTGATAGGAATTTGTGGTTTGGTAATATTATTTACATTTGCTTATTTAACTAATTTGTAGTATATACATGCCAAAATCACTTCAATAGAGTAGTGGGTAATTTATCTTATGTAGTTAGCGGCGCTACAGGAACAAAAAAAAAACGGTTGCTATAGAAGTTGTTATGCCCTTATTTGAGGCCCATATTATATCATCGTGTGCAATCGAATCCTGGCTTTCGCTCTCGTGTGATTCATCATCGTAGACAACTTGAGGGCGATTTGATATTGTCGGCATTGAAGCCTTTGAACCAAAGCACTGATGTTTTTCTACAGACATACCCGTTCCAATTTACTATACCTATGAATGAAACTCAAAATGGGTCGGGGTACATAATTGAATTAATGTCTTACTCGCAGTAATCATCGATATAAATCAGGAATTGATTTGAAGTGTGGTAGCCAATAATAAATAAGACCTGGGGTGTTACACCCCACAAGGGGTAAATTACGTGTTAGAGCAGAGAGAAAGAATGGAGCATTGGCAGTCACAAGCATGGAAGGAAGATCAACATCCAAAACAACGAATATAGATTCAATGTTAGTATTTATCATTATTTGTATTGGGTTTCTCTTTATTGAAATGTTACAGAATAAACTGTTATTCCTTACAAATGTTCTTTATGAATAAGAAAGTAAAATTATGGTATTGACGATTTCAAAGTGATATATAAAGTTGACAATGTTTTCATGCAAAGGGACATTCGTCCTCTCCCATTGACTTACCTTGGCGCACAATTCTCTGGTAAATTGTAATTTTGACGGTAGAATAGATGAGAAGCAAAGGAGAGGATCAATAATTGTCTATTGCACGGAGTGCGGACGACGGCTGTCGTTCCAATTGGTGCTAAGCTCTGTGCTCAGCTACCGTGACGGTGACTGATCTCTGGTTCCGTCGTAACCACGGGCTCTCGAGTCGCTTCCAGGAGATTGGTGTCTTTTCATTACTGCACATCTGGTAGGCGAATTTCGCACTCAGCCGATAACGTCCTGGTCTGAAGGGAGAGGCTCCACTTTCGCTTGTCAGTCTGTACGTACGTTCTACAATTAACGAGCCTTAAAAACATATAACAACTCAAAATAATTTATATTATTTACAGTAAATACCTTATAGTCAAGTCAAATGGGGACCAGAAAGGGATCCTGGTGGAAAGTTTTGAAAAAGTTGTGAAAATTGGCTCAGTTATGGACGATGGTTACAAATTTCAATTGCGTCACCTAGAATGTTTTCTTGGAACAACGTAAATTTTTTGCTCATAACTTGAAAACCCTGCATTATTCTAATAATTATTTTATATTAAATTTAATATGAGTAAATTACCTATAATTTCGATTCTAATGATGATTTTTTTTGCCTCTCTGGTTTGAAGCGAGCGCGAGTCGAAATGAGACGGAATGCACTGTTTGTTATCCGCGTCGGTCTTTTTCTCAACCCACCTCTAACCCTAGCTACCATTTGTTCATAGGGATGTTGATTACCCCCTCTTCCACCTTTTTGCCACCACCATCATTATTAGTCCAGTCATATGGTAATATTCCCTGGATAGAAGAAGAACATAGGAAGTGGAAGGTCCATCATAGGAACCAACGAGGTGTGGAATGCGAGGTGGACCAATACCACGAAAGGGAGTACACTAAGAAAGTACTTCCCCTCGGCCAAGGACAGGCTGAGGGTAAATTGGGTCTCCCTTGACTATTGGGGTTCCCAGATGCTATCGGGGCATGGCGGATTTGGTTCCAAGCATTAAAAGCATAAAAGAGCTGCGGACCCCATTGCGGGGATAGAGATACCGCAGAGTATGATGTCGTGTTCACCTGTCAAGCATTGGAACAAGCGAGAGCTGCTGCAAGAGCCCGGATGCTTCGCTCAACTAGCCAGTTCAGCCATAGGGAGAATTACAGAACCTTCCTCATCTCTGTATAGATGTGGAAGGAGCTGCAGGGACCAGTGCACTTCAACTTCTCCATGGGAGCGATGCAGGTTGAGCCGCCGTAATATCGGGGATGCTCATCAAGAAGGCATCGTTGTAACTAGATGGAGTCCCTTCATATATAGAAATAAGTTATAGCCTTAATTAAGGAGGGGAAGGGAGGGAAGTAATAAAGAAATGGATAGTTTTGGTGGGTTCAGGAAAAGACCGACACAGACACCAAACAGTGTTTAATTTAGTATGTTGGTGCTACTATGCATGGTTTTCATGCTATGAGTGAATTTTTTTTTAAATTTTTCAGTGAAACATTAAGATGGCACTATTAATTTTTAGAACTTCTCCAAAAGTTTCCAAGTAAAATTACCATATGACTGGACTATTGTACAGGATGTATGGATGGACGGAGAGACTTGTGTGGAATTGAGTTGTTGGGTATATTCTACAGAGTTTAAATAGGGCTGCTTTATTCTCCCTGAGATACACAGTTAATGTCCATTGTCGTTTGTTTTGTTCCGAGTTATCCCCTTCTACGTCCGAATGCTCGAGTCACCAATGCACTTTTAACTCAAGTGTTGTTCATGATTTATGTAGCTAGCTTATTGTAACATATTTATTCCGTCTTCACCAAGTTTGATATTAGCTGTAAAAATAATCCAGCTGAAATGTTAAACGTATATTCAACAACACCTCGATATATACTCACATATTCTAGTTAAATGCATAAGCAGGAATTGTTACAAAATAAGATAAATTTCGGTCCCTTATCCAACAACTGACATAAAACATAAAATATACACCATGGTTCAAAAGTAACTTAACTGCTTTGAAAATGTAAAAACTTTTTTATTAAAAGAAATAAAATATATTTCTTTTATGAAAACAAGAAACCGAAAATCTTAAAATTTTTTCCATTAAGGTTCGAAAACAGTTACTTGCAAAAGTCCAGTTGGGTTCTAATGAGGAGGAAAACTTCCTTATTGCTTACTAATGTTTATTTATCTGGCATTTTACCTAGTACATTTAAAGGTTTTCTTTTGTTTTTATAACGTTTCATCTTTAAATTTATTTACCGAAAGAGAATCAGAGAAATATATTTAAAACTCAAGAAATATGGAAGCACAACTCTAAACCTTATTAATGATTGACTTGCTAAACAAGATAAGTAGTTTATTATTTTATGTTAGCAATGGCTTATCTGTAACGAAATTGTTTTAACTTATCATTTTATTATACTTGGAGAATGTTTAGTGTAGCGACCACTAACTACATAAGATAAATCACCCTATACTCTATTTATATACCTATACCTATATATCTATACCCTATATATTTATTGTAAATTGATTTAAACAAATGTAAATAACATTACAAAACCATAAATCATTGTAAATGTTGTAAACAATAAAAGACGCAGCTGCAAGTAAATTAGTTAGAGGCTGGGAACCCTCCTCCTCTATCCAAGAGCAGATAGTAGCGACCCGGACAAGGCCTGAGTCACTACGAGAACAAGGCCACCACATACTGGGCTGTCATTGGCCACAATAACAAGTCCCATGATTGGGCACTAACGAGGGACGCCAACTATAAATAGACCCGGGTTTTTGCCTGTAATTCAGTCGGTAACAAGCTGAAGGTGAGCCTTATCACCTAGTGTTGTATATGAGACTACGAACTTTTTACCACAAACAAAATGTATTATATTTATGCACTCCTTCAAATGCATCTGTGAATGGCAGGAAGAGGAGAAAGGATATTATTTATTTTGTTCATGTAATAAAGAGGATTTGAAATAAAAAAAACCTGTAATTCATTCTCACGACGGATCTCTAACTGGTGACTTCCAGCTGCAATGATGTTCAAGACTTGGCCTTCTCATTTATGAAAACCTCTGGACCTCTCTTCGTAACCTCGCTATGTTTTAGTCCGGCCTTGTCAGATCCCGCACTCTCCTAGTGGGATTCTCTGCCTTCGCCTCGCTAAAACTAGCTGCTCCTTGGGAGAGACCTCTCCCTCGTGGACAACGGTTGTCGTGGCCCTTCAAATGAACCTAGTAGTAGTGTCTCCCACGGCAATCCAGCCTGCCTCTCTCCGGTTCACACTAGCCTTTGGGATCCGGGCGGATTTCGCCCACCCCCGAGTGTGAATTCGTGGTCATTCCAAGACCACACAAACTACCTACCCTATACCTCTTCTCCTGAACATAGTGCATTGTCGGGGCACATACCTATCAAATATGGAGTCAGATAGTTCAGTAGTAAGACCCGTCATGAAACGATTTTCCAGGTCATAGCCTAATAAACCCTCACTTCGTAACTAGGGCTAGGGTAACTAGGCACCCCCCTCGTGACGACCCGACATTTAGTTTCGTCGCTTATAGGTGTCTTTTTTTAGTAAGTAGCTCTTTGGTGTAAGAATTGTACTTCTTAACAGCAATGAATTTCATTTATTCTTCAGAAAGTTTTTAAGTATTACTTTATTTCTTAGTTAAGATTAACAATTTATTCTAGTTTGTTAGTCATGTGATATTTATTATTTTATTAGCCAGAATTTTTTTTTTTTTTGCGATCTATCCTAGAATTTTAGAGTACCCAATATTCGTTTTCTGTGGTACATATTTTGTAACAGTAGTATTCTGTTAGTTTTGATCTCTTGAGAAGGCCCCCAAAAAAATGTTCGTACCTATCAACACCATTATCTGTTAGCTGTCCCCATCAGTTGAGTTACTTCATCTCTCACGGGCATTAAGCTAACCATTGCCCACCCTCCCCTAACTAGGTCCCTAACCCACCGTGCTCTGGTGTGCAACCTGCCGATAATTTCTCATCCCTCCCCCTACAGCCTAACGTGTGTGAAATGAGAACGGGTTACATAAGCAAATATGCGACCTAGACATTCTCTCTCTCTCTCTCCCTCTCTCCCTCTCTCCCCCCTCTCCCTCTCCCCCTCCAATGGCATTGAATTAGATATTATATGGACAATATACACTCCAGAGTTTTTAACAAGAGAATGACAATCAGGTACGACATCCTAGTACGGTCCTTAAAAGTAATAATCTAAATACCAGTGGGTACTATAAGTACTAGAAAGATTTAAGGCTCAGAATTAAATGTGTCCAGTAATTTTTAAGATTTATTTTATTATAGATTTCAGTTACATTACTGTCCGCATATTTTCCCTACTTGTTACTTGTTGAGAAGTTCCATTGAGCCCTAATAGACATCGTGTTCGGTATTAGATTAGGATTAGACAGATGGCGAGATTTTATTCTGTTGCCAACCAAGTCGTTTAGGTCGGGACCTCTACCAACTCGAGCTATCCTGCACTTACTCAAATTACTAATGATGGGATCTATGTCACAACGAAATCAACTACCTAATTGATAGTGCATACGCTTTATAAGTAATGTATGTAAAGTTAGTAACATTTCTCTGAGTCGATGGGGCAATAGGAACTGACCGATATTTGCCCGGCGCCACAAAGTTCAACTTTAATGTGACCTGATGCGCCTGTGACCCTGCTGCTTTCTAAATCGAGACATGTTTTTGCGATTAGTTTTTACTACTCCTGTGATAGGATCATTGATGAATATCACTGTTCAAATTATGAGAGAGAAATACATGATTAAAAAAAATATTTCAACTGTTTATAAATAGAAAATATACTTACTATAAAATGCAATTTATTTTCAATGGTAACAATTAGCTATTAAAGTGAGTACTTAAAGATCGCTGTTATTCGTAGGTGGTCGACATACCATTGTAGAAAACTATCCCAGCAACAGACTTTAATTCTTAACAATCACTAAAGTATCCTATGCAACACTCGCTGTATCATGGCCAGGAACCGTCACAGATGTGACCAGATGGTAAGCATCTTCCCTTATGTTCTTAGGAGTGGGGGTGAGATAAAAGGGCAGTCTTAGCCCAACCGCCTAGAAAAGCGGACTCTTAGCAAGCTCCCGATTTGGCGGTCACCAACAGGAAGAGAGGAGAAGAACCAACAGCCGAAGTAACGTTGATTGGATAAAAGGAAGATCATCGATTGGGTTATATTAATATTGTTTTCATTATGGATCCATTAAAAGAAATTGAGCTCAAATTTCATGTTTCTTTTGTAATTAGTAGTAACTATCCTTGTTCAAAAGCAATTGAATATTTTTTTATATAATTAATGTCAACACTCTATATAATTATAATTATTTGTGATAACCATTTTATTTGGAATATATTTCACAATTCCTAGTTTCTCAATTTATTAATAACTACAACATTAGCCTTGAGATCGGGCGATTCAATCGGGATAAATTCCTATGTCAAAGACATAAAACAATTTGAATTAAAGATCTCATGACGGACCTGCCAAATTAGTTAAGGTAAATAGATCAAATAAATTAGAAAAAGAAATAGTAAAAAATGAGGTAGGTTTCAATATATATATGTAGTTGTATCTTCACTTATTATGATTCACTAGGCGTCAAGTGTGGTAGTGTTGCACGCAATATCTTTGCTAACGTAATAATACAACGGATAGAAGTTTACTATTGCTGAGCCACTTGTAGAAGTATTCTGCTCTATATATTTCAATTAATAAAACTTCGTTATTATTGGCCAGAGAAAAAAAGCTCTTGACACAACACTGGTATAATTATTAAAAATAGTTGCAGAAAACAATTAATAATTCATAATAATAAAGTTACTTTTTTGCCTGTTTTTCAGGACTTACACCCTACTGGAGTGGAATGTAACTGTCTTATAACCAGTGCAATAAGGCTACACCTCAAAAAGGTAAGGTTAAAAATTCATGATTTTTTAATTTAACCAATAAATTTTACTTTCGATTTTCTTTACTATCTATTATTTTAAAGGGGAAAGAAGTTTAGTTAAGTGTTCAATACCGCATAATCATGTTTTATTGTGTTAGGTTTATTAACATTCATATTTAAAAGCAGCCCCATTTGATTCATACATAATGTGATTTCGCCACCACTGCCACAACAGCTGTTTTCAATAAATAATAAAAGTCTGTCTCACAAGCTTCAAATATATTATTTATTTATTAGTTGAGATATTTAGAGAATGTTTACTAAATTTGATAGGAAAAAAATTGTTTTCATCTAAAAGCCAAAGCGATGCCAAATTAATTAATGAACCTATTCCAGTTTGCATTCCATACCACATTGTATTTGTTTTTAACATCATCGAACAGAACAAACATGAAAAATATCATACTTTTATGTCGAACAATGGGACAAATGTAAGTCGCGAAGACGATGTCACTTGATAACTTTTAATTATTTTATGTGATAAGTGTCATTACCTTGAAGAGGGGGCTCACAAAAAGTCCAGGAGGGACATGGTTGAAAACATATGGGTTTGGAGGGGATAAAAAAAAAACACAATGAAAGCCTAAAGATTAGGGATATAATCCTAGACCACACTGTTGCTGTCCTTGCGGTCTAACCGTCTTCGCGGTGAATGTCCAAGATGTGGTTCTATATCAGCCATAGAGGATGCGGTGAAGACATCCATCTACAGATTTAATGGTATTGAAGTCTACTTATCTTAGAGGCATTGTCTGCTTTCATACTGGATAAAATCTTGATTGCTTTCGCCGCTAACAAATAGACATGCTGAGGTGATTTTGAACCGAAACACGTCTTCTCCGTAGATATGAATTGAGAAAAACTAATATTAAAATACCGCGTTGTGGTATGGATCCCACATTTTATTATTAATTTCCCTACAGGACAGCCCAATCGGTAGAGGTATTAAGAGATAAGGAGATAAGGAGGCCTCGGGCTTAAGTCCTTATCCTGCAAGTGTATTTTTTCTTCTTCTAGTAATTATTGATAATACATCTATTATCAATTAAACATATATATCTGAAATGTATCTAAAGGAATTAAAAGTCGTGTAGTGTGAATAAACCATATGAAAAGATGGTTGGTTGACTGGTCTATGGAAGGCATTTTTAAAAACTTGAAAAAATTACTAAGTATTATTTGTCAAAAATGCTTCATTTTAATAGGGAGCTAAGCGATCTCAGTCACTAAAAACAGCTTTTAGAGAAACAAATAAGAAAAAGTGAATAACTAAAACACTGACATGTAAAAGGAAATTGACATTTCCTTGCGCGAGATTTGTTGACTCTTAAATAATTGATTTTTTTCTTTTAAATTGTTGCTGTCCTCCCTGTCTCTAATTAGTATAGCTAACCACGGGAAAAATCTTAAATTGCTTTTGCACTTTTCGTTCGTCGTCGCACATAATAAAACAAGAGAGTTAAGTTACCTAGTTGGTATACAGACATAGTAGTAGCTTTTAGGATTTGTCATTGTCGAACTAGCAAGCAGAATGCTAGTGATTTCACAAGGCTGGCCTGCATTGTTTATGTTTGTGTACCACTTGCCGCTACAGCCTTTTATTTCCTTTGTTTACAATTTATTAAATACAGTTTCGTTCATAATTGTTTTTTGTATAATTAACTCGGGATTTGTCACTTGCGATATAGCTAGCAAAATAAACGAACCGTTAGCGAGTGATCTCACAACGTTCACCTGTATTGTTTGTGTTTATGTTATAGTAGTTGTTGCTGATTTCCTTTATTATGTACAGTTTAGTTCATAATGGATTTTACTGTAGCCAAAAATCAGTGAATTTTTAATTGTTTTGGAATATACCTTTAAAATTTCAGATTGTCCTTATGCTAGATATTTTCTAACCTATTACCATATATTGAATTTATTAATGTTGACAAAGAGACGAGGGGTGCATCTCGTGATGCACATGCTAACATCGCGTGACTTTTACTTCTAGCCCAAGTAATGGGATCCTTTGGATGGGTATAATGATGGGGTAGACTGTCGTGATGGCCTCCTGACGTGGAACAGAGGGTGGGTGTGTGTAAACCTTTTTCCGTCTACAGACAAGTAACCTAATCATCTACTCATAATATTAACAAACTTTGTAAGAATTTTATTACATAGCAACTTTTTTACTCGATATGATACATATAAGGGAAAATTTGCAAAAGTTCCATCTCCCAACAAAATTTTCTACTTTTTGTTAATAAATAAAATTTATTATTTACTAGGCAATGGAGGATCTTACAAATTCTATACAACAGAAAAACAGATGAAAAAATTATTTAATTAATGAAATTGAAAAAAAAAAATTGCCTTGCCAATTTCCCTGTTAAATCAAAGTTTCATTTGTCTTAAATTATAAAATAATACGTATTCATGCATATGAAGTATGAATTTGTAATGTCTGTTATGAATTAGTATTCATGCATGAAGAATGATTTAGAGTAACCAAGTAAAAATATTTTTCAAAGCACGTTCGACTTATTTTCGTTCCGGTGTTGTTTATTAATGATTGTCTGTTAGTTCAAGGACTTCCTGCCTTCCCATTTTTCCTATAAGATTAAAGAGGTTTTTTCAGATTAATTATAAACCAAATTTTATTTGGTATGGCCATTTTTATGATATCATATGGGGTCTGGTTATCAAATGGAATCGATATCAACTTCAACCAAAGCATATTTCCCACCAAATATATGAATTCATATATATTGTAACATTCATGATATTTGAGAATGAAGATCATGACCCTCACATATGGTAAGGGTCATTTTTTTCCTTATACTCCTAGGAGTGGGGATGAGCGGGAAACCAGTCTTAGCACAACCGTCGAGAAGAACGCAGTTAGCAAGCTCCCGAATTGGCGGTTACCATACAGGAAGAGAGGAGAAGAAGCAGCAGAAAGTAACGTTGATTGGATTACAGGAAGATCATCGATTGGGTGATATTAATATTGTTTCTTATTATGGATCCATTAAAAGAAATTGTGCTCAAATTCATGTTTTGTAATTAGTAGTAACTACCCTAATTTAAAAAGGAATTGAATATTTTTTTATACTTTTTGTCAGTACTCTATGTTAATTATAATTATTTGTAATAACCATTTATTTGAATATATTTCACAATTCCTAGTTTCTCAATTTATTAATAACCACAACATTAGCCTTGAGATCGGGCGATTCAATTGGGATAAATTCCTATGTCAAAGACATAAAACAATTTGAATTAAAGATCTCATGACGGACCTACCAAATTAGTTAAGTTAAATTGATCAAATAAAGTAAAAAGAGAAATGGTAAAAAATGAGGTAGGTTTCAATATATATATATATGAATGAAGTTGATATCGATTTCATTTGATAACCCGACGACGTAAACAAATATTTTAGACTCCATAAAATATTACTAAGTGTTATTAATAATAATTACTGTGTAATAGAAAAGATTAATGACAATTGAAGGGTTTGCTGCAAAAAGGAGGTAGCTCCAATTTTTCCATTTGTTGGGAAACCAAACAAAACGTTTAAAAAATTCAAATTTTAAGTTATGTAAAAATATTGTTGTTGCTTACTTTCAATTATGGTGTTTACATATTACGATTGGAGCTGCATCCTTTTTGTGCCAAATAAAAGAGGTTTTTTTTTGACACAAGAAAGTGTTTCTAACTCCCAACAGCTATGGGATGGAGCTACCTCCTTTTTGCAGCAAACCCTTCAATTTTGTTTTTCATTTGGATAAAAAAAAAACAGCTGTTGCCGTGGTTACATTCCCATATACAATAACAAATAATGGCGTCTGTTTATGAAACTGGCTTTGAATGAGTATGATAATAAAAATAATTCAATAAAAACTAAATTAATTAATTAACAAATAATAATTAGTAAGAATATCAGATATGTTAATTGTGTGTAGTGCCATATTTGCATATGTTTTTTATGCATTGTCTGTAACAGTTTTTTTTTAATGTACCTCTAAACAAGGAAGACAAACCCCGTGCACCTGTACGAAAGTACTGCCTCTCGTTCCATTTCCTCTGTTTCTCCTCGGACAGAAAGTTTTGTAGGATACTCTTGTGTGATGGCATTCTTCCACGAGGGAACGTGCCCTCGGATCTTGTCAGGTTTCCATTCCTCGTGCAGTACACGTGTAGACACTGGGCTTTAGGTAACAGATGGAGAATATGCTTACTGTCAGGACAACGAACGGTCTAAACCTTCTTTATCCTGTTTTTTTATTTGTATTATCTAGATTAAGGGGTACAATATGACCGAATATTCTTTGTTTCTTGATCAGGTTGTCCTGTCATACAGGTTTGTCTGTATGTTCTAAGATGGCGACAGTAACAAGTTAGCTAATAGATATTCAAAAGCAGTTTCTCTAAAGTACACGGGAATATGTTACCACGTTACAAATGTTTTATTTAAATATTTGAAAAAAGTCATTAATTTGATTTTATCTTGTTGTTTTTTATTATTTATAGTCTACGAAACAACCGACATTGATATATAAGCAGGGGCATGTCCAGAATTATTAATCAGAATTAGGGGGGGATTAATAAGAAGGTAAGCACTGCAGATTTATAAACTTGAAAAAGTTTCTGTTATTGGTACGTTGATTTTTACATGATATTTTATTATTAAAAAAACTTTTTCTTGGTGGTATAAAAACATATTTTTTCATAAATTTCGGTACACTGTGCCACTCATCCCTCTAATCCTCCTCGGATACTAAAGCGGCAGTGTCGCCGTGACCTGCCAGTTTCTCCAATCATATCCTGAGCGTCTGTGGCTCTCGAGCTCTTCGTCAATCTCCACTGGCTCGCCCAGCGGGATATCCCAAGAACTATGCAATCAGGCCGAGGAGTCCTTTAATTTGATTCTGGATATTTGAAAAATCCTGAATTCGTGTCCGATCCAAAGACCAATATATTATCCTTTGACAAATTATTATTTATAGTTTGATAAATGCCATTGTTGTTCATTCATTCTGACTCAGGCTCCTGTGCGTAGTTCTTCATTGTTGCATTGTGTATAGTGCCTTCGGCTTTGTGACGCACAACTGTATGACGTAAGGAAGTGCGATTTAGAATTCGAATGACGGAGCGACAATTTCAAAGAAACGGAAATGACCACTATTTTACTGTTTTTTTTATTTTGAGAAAAATTTAAAACCGGAATTGTTTTCTTTTTACAAATCATCGGTTCTTAAAGAGTTTAAAAGTCGTGATGTGGTTTGGTTTCGATCCTCGCTTGGTGGAGGATATTTTTATTTGTCGGCTGGACTGAATGAATATGCGTAATTGATGACTACTGAATAACACTTTTTTCTTTTAATCTAGTTCATTTAACTTCGATCCCGTGGTGCGTGTGTCTAGTTATATACGTCAAAAAGATACTATAATCTACCGTTTACTGTTTTAAAAGTTACCGAGAATTGTTTACTAAGCTATTTTTTATTTTATTTGTTTACCTTTAGTCTGGTCATACCTAATCTCGTGAGTGCCAATGCAGTGATAAATTCACACAGCACAAGTACATAATAAACACCCTAAACCAAAAAATGTACAAGCAAACATGTTTATATTTACGAGTTTATTCACTATTTACGATTTAGTTCCCTATTGATTGATAAAAGTAAAAAATATGTATAAATGTATTTATAAACGAGAATGAAGGAGCCTGCACTTCCTTTAGACCTTTGACAATACTTTGGACACAATCTATTAGTAATAAATTAGCAATGGATACTTTTAAAGTTAATTTATTTACATACCCACTGTGTTTATATAAATGATCAGAAGAGTTTGTTTAGAGAGAAGTTAACTTTTTATCAAATACATCATTGGACGTCGACACAATATCTACGTCCTGATAACAAGAAAATAATTTAGTTATTTCTTCAAATGATATTCTGTTTATACCTAAGGTTTTTGTTGGGTTTTTTTTCTTGAGTAAATTAATATTTTATATTTTCTACTATTTAAAAAAAAAATTATTACTGTACGGGAAGGTTATCGGTAGATGTAAATATAATCTATTGTATTATCAAGTTGAATTGTAAATCAAGTTTTCTTATTCTATTCTGCAACAAAATATTTTAACCGTCAACAATTTATTCTTTATGTCACCCCTTCCAACCTCACATAGAACATTCCTTGATGTTATAATATAAAAATATTATTTTACCATTACATGTTTTTGTATGTATGATTTTAACTAACTTGTATTGATTTCCCACTTGTAGATATTGACTGCTTTATCATATTATAATTTATACATAGATAGCTGCTTCGACATAATAGCTACTGCGAGCCTATGAGATAAATAAATACTGCGAGCCATTGCTTTTATTCCCAAAATTATTGTGAAGACGTCGGTTGGAGATAGGGTCAGGCTGATTATAAAGAGTAGTGAGTTTGATTAATGAAAAAGGATTGGGCATGTCTACATGAGGTCCTTCGTGTGAGAATGAGGTCGAAGAACTGACTGAGTTTTCCTGAACGTCTTAAACAGTCGACACAGTACTTCAGTCCTCGTTCTCACACAAGGATCTGATGTAGACAAACACACTGTGTGTTCATGACAATCTGACGACTCGATTTCATTCACTTAAGTGGATCTCTCTTATTCAAATAAAATCTGCGCCGAGAGCCTGGTGATCCTTGGATCTAGTGTTTATTTACAAATGCTTTGTGTTGACGTGGAGTTGGAGGGTCGGAGGAGCAGGCAGCTGAGGACCCGCTAGACCGCGGTGACGTCACAGTTGTACCCCTCCTCCCTATCCCCTCCATATAACCCCTCCCCTCCCGCCTATCCCCTCTCCTCTAGCCACTCCGGCCTAGAGACGGGTTCAGTTGTGTTCTCGCCTGCGGGAGTGGATGACTTGATGGCTGCGTGTGGGCTCCTTTCACTGGCAACCAATGTCTCCGTAAGCTATTTACCATCTGTACTCAGTTGTATTAAGTCAATATAGTTTAAGGCAATATTACTCTCTTTGAGCGTTTCTCCTCACTCCCCAGTATTAGGACTGACCCCTTCGAGGCGAGAGAAATATTACAGTTAAGTAACAGATTTGGTCACTTTAAGTAGGACTTATCTTGTCACCGCTACATTCACTGGAACCGTTATTAAACTAACCAACAATACTGAGTCTAATAACGTCGAGCGAAAAGTTATTTCTATTGAGAAATTATAATTAATTGTTAAAAACTACTTTCCTTTCTTCGGTTGTATGTATCGCTCTAATTCACATTAACAACTATGACCTGACGACTAATAATTTCGTTTAAATTATCGTAATCGACTATCGATTTCCTATTCACTAATTGCAATATTTAACATATATGGTAACACGAGTTTGTCAATAATGAATCTAATTTTTGATTATCTATAAATCTAATTACTTGATATGTTTTTCTATAATTATGAGATCTATACGTTCTAGTGAAGAATATTTAGTTCGTGTTTTGTCCTTGTTGTTCTTCTTAAGTAACACTCGTAAAATATGGTTGAAACTATGATCAATACCTAGGTCCAAACTTACGAACATAAGTACTTTTCCACGGTGATCTTTTGTAATCCTTCTACAGTTTAACAGGATTACAACACACTTATGTACACACATATATATATATATATATATATAGGACAACATATATTCTTAGATCATTAAAATATTATCTGTACTGTCGTGTTTTATTAGTTTTGTAGTGGAAAATTTTATATTTAACTTGACACTGACGAGACGGGAAGAGAAAGTAAAACAAATGGATGGAGACAAAGCTAGAAACTTACGTCATGATTTACTTATTTCTTTGTTTTCTCTATATATATAATAAATATAAAATATAAATTTTTATAAAATTTAAAGCATTAGTTTTGACAATGGAAAGTGTCAGAGAAAATGATGTTTGTTTTATTCTGCTCCGATGTGTGACCAACAGTTTTAATGACTTTTATTTATTGTCTCAACGCATGTATTGGTTGTTGATAATTTTAATTTGATTAATTGATGTATATATATGGCTATATTTGGCATTTCTTAATAAGTATTTTCAATTCAAATTCAAGCATTGATCCCAAGTTGTGTGTACAATCACTGTTATGAGAATGAGTTAATTAACAATGTTTAAATAAAAGTTTTCAATCAAGCAATTTCATTGTTGCCTAAGAATAACAAGACGGTATACATTAAGTATGTTAAACTGACCATAACAATAGATATAACTTATATTACACTAATGCTATAAACAATGGTCCTATGTATATATGAGGTGACTTAAATGACCCAACAGCATAATATTGAAACAAAAGAAGTGAATGACATTTGCTAAAAACTGTAACTAAGGTTGTTGGTATGTATTAAAACAGGAAAAAAAAGAAGAATTATCAACATTTAAATAACAGATCTTTTACCTTTCCACGATGTAGTCTATTCAAACAAAAACGATTTCAACAGCAAAATGAAGTCATATAATTCCGACAAACAAAAATCAACACTAAATACAAATGAATAATTCATTTTATGTACTATACCTCAAAAAAATCCGATACGTAAATAAAAAAAAAACACGATAATATATTAAACTAACGGCTACTCATAGCCGTCGATTGGTCGTTTGAATCGATAGGTGGTTTGAAAAACTTTAAACATTTGAAATTATTTTTATGAATTTTATAATACATAAAATGGATGGACTATTTCTGACAGTGCAGTTTTGATTTTGTTTGTCATTTGATGAACACTCGATGTTTTTATCATATGACTTTTCTTTTTAGCAAATCAAGATGACAGCTTAGAGCTGTCGAAAACGTTATTGGTCAATAAAAACTATATTGTGGAAAGACGGAAGATATGTTATGGTTTCTAAAATTATTATAGATTAACAGTTTATATTAATCAGCTATCATCATTATCATGACCATTGAGATCTTATTAATTAATCAGCTTACTGTTTACGGAAGTGTCTATTGAAGGGCCTTGACAGAGCGTCTGCCTCCCTCTAATCAGTGCTCTGTGCCATTTTACAAATTATTCTATCAATAAACAGCTCTAGGAATATTTTTTCAGAGGCCATAGGAACCCAGTGAAAGATATTATTTAAATATATATTGACTTGGACAAAGGTTATACAGGGATGTTAAAGCATTCACGTTCCAAAACTCTTTTATGAGGACTTGTCAACTGGGATTGTCCTTGAGCTAAACGTAAATTTGAGGTTGTGTGCTTATACGAAATATGATTTTAAAAAATTAATAATATATTACATCCCTGGAAGGAGGCCTGGTTAAATAATATAAACTAAGCCATGCATCTGTGTCTAGCGGAAAGATTTATTAATAGATAAAATAAATGTTAATAATATAACACATCCAATGTTTTCACTGCACTGTACATTATTATACCCCAACGTAGTATGAGTCTTCGAGGTGGAGTGGATTCTGAAGGATGATCCAAAGATGACTCACTTCTGAAACTTGTCAGGGTGCTGAGAGGAGGTGGCCAAGTCCAGGGCTGTTTTGCTTTTATCCAAACTCTTTTGTTATTACCCTTTTAGCGTACTTTACGTTCTGTCCAAAAACCCCTTCTTAGATGTCGGAAATATGCAGTAGTGTTTCTTGGTCAGGTAAGGCCATTAAAAGTCACCTTTTCTTTATCGGGAAGTTCACCTCCCTCTACGTATTTCAAGGTCTATTCTTAATGTTAGATTTTTAGTTAATGTGATTACCCGAGATGAGTACACAATTTTGCCTGTTCATATCAAAATAATTGGCCCTAGAGATTATTTCTCATGCCGGTTTCCGAATTATAACTATGTTCATCCCGTTATCTCCTCTCCTCCCTGAATTTCCGGTAAGCACCGACTCTGGCTCTATCCGGGTATCTAATATTTATCGTTACATTAATTCGATATATTTATATAATTCGGAGGTTTTGTAGTAATTAAAAGGTGATAGGGGTCACCTTAAATACGATTATACGAACTGAAACTAACTTAACCCAAGTTTCTCGAAGAGCCTGTTGCCATCGATGAGGGTGATATTATAAGCTGGAATAAGTGCTTGTCAGAGATCAGGATGCCCGGGGTTCGTATCACGACCCTGTCACAGTTTTTTTTTTCTTTGTCCGATAATTAAGGCAATGCTACTTTTGGTAACGAATAAATTATCTTGCAAGGTAAAGTGACATATTTTCAAACAACACTGATTGTTGAATTTGAGGTCGAATATGTTACCGAAATGATTTACTGTGTAAACTCTTGAGATTATTTTTTCTCAATTAATTAAGTTGATTTATCCGTCGCTTGCACCTGATTGGCTCGTGACCAAAGTCTAGTCGCAATCACTACTTGCATGTTCACGTCACCCAGTTTCCCTAGTTGGGCTGAAAGGACCCTTTCTCGTACCCTCTTAACCCAAATAATGAATAGAAGTGCCGTGGATCGAACCCTGTGGCTACACAGCTGGGTAGTCGGGTGTTCAATATCAATCACAAGGAGGCAGCATACATGCGTACCGTAATAATAACGAATCGTCTCCTGCCCATATGTTCTTATCTGTGCGAGTCCTCTGTTCAACATAAGAAAAGGAATTATTTCATGGAATTGTCATTTTACGTTTTGACATAAAACAATACTAATACAATTCTGAGAATATGGCGTCAAATTGAAAACGTTCTGGTTTTGCTGACATGGCATGTGCTGGGACTTTATAACGGAATACAATTAAAATAACAAAAACTCATTACAGCCATTCAAATTGTCGTGGTTGATGCTTCACACTTTATTTCAATTTTTCATCTCAAAATTGCCAATTGATTGTCCTATTTATTTTAAATTATCAAATAACATTCATAGGAAAAGGAAAGGCATCTACTGCTGGCTGCTTGTACATATTTTGTAGTAATATCAATCAAAGCTGATGTGATTGTTTTATTATCGCCTCGCCCCCCCCCCTCGCGTCTGTGTGCACACCTATGCTCTAAAGCGTTTTAATTTCAGTAGGATCATTATATTTATAATTGCTCTGTCGGTTATCCCTAATTGAATAGAAATTATATAAAGCATTCCTAGATGTATTCTTATGAGAATGATAAATGACTTCATAAATGACTTTAAATTTGAATGGAGTTCTTAGCTCTATAAACTATTGAACACTTGTTTATTACTACTTGTCAAGAATTTTATTTCGTTAACTTACTCATGAAGGAAAGGAAAATAGTCTGTATATGACATTTATTGTTGAATGGAATGGATTTTATTTTTAGCTTCTCTGGGGCAGCGCTATGCTAAATGTCACCTCTCCGAAAAACAATCACAAAAAAAAAACCGGTTGTGTTATATTTGCCAACATGTTGTTAATAACTGTTTATAAGCACTGTTTAATAATGATACAGAATAAAAATGTACAAGAGTTTAAATTTGATCGCCGGTGAATTTATACTTTTATTTATTTTCCGTGGCTTCCTAAAATCAAATGATTCTATCTCACGTGTAAAATTGGATGTACCCGACTCGTGAGTGAGTAGACTCGCACTAAACAGAACAGACATAATGTTTTCTGAGTTTTAGGACAGAAAATAGAGGAAAAGTTTACTCACGGCTAATGAATAACTGTTAATCTGCTGACGAGTTATTAGTCACGCGTTTCTTTTTCTACATTTAGTCACTGGTTTTTCCGTTTCGTTCAAGAGATGCGTTCAGCATATATGACGTATGTAAATTTTCAAATTGGGATCCAGTGGTTTCGCCACACTTATTGTGATTCGTGAATTCTCTGGGTTGTGCTCATTTTGTAACCCCCAAGTTTATAACGGACTAGATCCCACCATAATATACAATAAAATTAGGACTCTGATCCTGAAGTTATTTATTTTCCAATGTATAAAATATTTTGAGATCTAAAGAATATGTTTAAAAATAACTATAAAATTGTAGGAAATACAATAATATAAAATAGAATAAACGTTGTAAGAACTAATTAAGAACATTAAAACATAATATTGACGACAATATGAATGCTAATAATTAAAAATCTTTATATATTTATCAAGAGAATGAAACAAAACGAACGACGTAATAACCTACTTATCCCTTACCTACTATTTTTTTTTCATTATGTTATGTTTTAAAGAAATTGACGTCGAGTCTCGAGAATTTCTCTTCGTTATTGATACAAAAATACGGGCAGTAAGCCAGCAACTGTGGTTTTTAATTATGTTCACGTGTGTAGAATAGTTAACAGGTGACGAATTTAGCCGCATAGTAAATATTAATAAATAGACACAAAATAATCAATTAAATTCTTAATAATAATATACTAAAATAAGGTATAAGTATATAACCTTGACTAGAATTGAGTAACTAACATATTAATAGAAAATTTACGAAGATTTAGAAGGAAACGAAATAGCTATTGTTATGTAATAACACACAACAAATTACACGGAAAGTGACAAAAATGAGTTTTATATAGATCATAGAGCTTTTTTATTAGTTAGTTACTGTCCTTCTAAAAGAGCACATGTAAAATAAAGTTTAAGCCTCTACAAGAAAAAGTAACATTAAAATAAGATTATTTAACTGGATTTAGCAAATAAAATCATAAATGAATCCGCATAAAAACAACAATAGGAAGAAGTCTGTACAATACAATAAAACATGAAATGACAACCATTACATTGATATAGAAAAAGAAAATAAGTACATATAATTACAACGCTCTTCGATTCTTCAATACTTCCCCATGACGGCTTGATCGGATATCGGATCATTATTGGATGGCCTAAGGGTCGATATAAACCAACTGCGAAATTCGAAGAATTTTTCTGGAGTCCGAAGGTCCTCGGAAACTATTAAGGTCTGAAACATTGGATAGTGATACGAGTTATAAGAATGATATTCATCCATTCTGTTCTTCCAACTTCATAGCCGTTATAAAATAAACTTGAGATGATGATACCAATGTATAAATAGAAACTTGAGTACTATTAGAGCTCTTTGGGTATAAGCATGTGAGGCTTCCTTCTGCTAGGTCTATAACCTCTTTGTCTCTGTGAACATGTGACGACAATGCATCCAAGGCTTCTTCACAGCTCACACGTGATGCTTCTTTTTTTTTTTCTGTTATCACATTGCATCGAGGATAAATAAACAACTTTTGCTGTCCCTCCTCTTAGTTGCGTAATAGTTTGAGCATAAGTAATTTCTTATTAGTAATGATTTAATTTATTAGAATGGTTTTATTTTTAACATCGAATCGAAATATGTCATCATGCCTCAAAAAAAAAAAAAACACGACCAGAATTAAAGTTGTGAACGAACAATGTCAATGACAGTTTTAATGAGTTTTTGTTATTGTTACATAAATATATTATTAATCGTTATGTCCAGATATTTGATCTGTTCCTCTAATCAAATATTAGAAAAGTACAGTACTACACATGTACGTTTACTAGTCTTTAATGGAGATAGCTGCATTTTATATGTATTTCTCTTGCTCGAATTGAGGACTGCTTTTAGACCAGAACAGACAAGTGAAAACCTGAAGGGTTTGAGTACATTGTGTTCATTGATGGCATCTAATATGTGAACTAGTTGAAACGATTGTAAGGTTAATGAAAGAGAGATCTTTCTTATGTTTACAACAAGTATATTAATTGACAATGTTTCCTCATAGCATGTAACTACGTTCATATAACAAGAACAGGATATCGGATGTAGGGTTTTTATCTAGTCTCTCTCTCTCTCTCTCTCTCTCTCTCTCTCTCTCTCTCTCTCTCTCTCTCTCTCTCTCTCTCTCTCTCTCTCTCTCTCTCTCTCTCTCTCTCTCTCATATATATATATATATATATATATATATATATATATATATATATATATATACATACACCAGTATCTGTATATGTAGCTAGTGACGTACATAGGATTATTTTTCGGGGGGGGGGCATACTTCTCTTAGCTCTGTGCCCCTGGTAATGATGAAATGACTTCAATTGTTGTAATAAAGCATTATAGTCTATTAATTAAGCAAGTAAAAATTTGAATAAGTTACTGGGCGAAATTAACAAAATTTCAACACATATAGGGGGAGGGGCCCCTTATGTCTGTATCATATTAATATCAATTCATTAGCTACCCACTTAAGTCTACATTGTTTTTGTTTTGATTCCCGTATTTTAACAAAAAAACCCCGTCCGGAGCTTCACTCTAAAAACTAACTATAGTAGACTAGAAAGGATCCAAAACCTAGGAATGCGTATCATCAACAACCACCCTCTTTACATGAAGATAACGTTCCATAATGCTCTACCACTTAAGTCTTTCCACGATTCAAGAATTCAGCCGTTCTCTAACAGAAAATTATTTCAATAAAACAATAGGTTTTTTTTTTTTTTTTACATAATTTTGTAAATCAGGTTTTTGTCGATTTTTTATTTTATTTTATTTTTCCTACTAAAAAAAAAAATGTATGTATGCATATCATTGTGTGTAAGCCAATACAGATTAAAATGGGTACCAGAATACATAATAACAATATAGTACCTGAATTGTAAATATATTTTTCTCATTCATTTATTGTGATACCTATTATTTTTGTACCTGTCTGTTGTCACTAATCATTACCAATCACCTTTAGGACCTGATGCAGCCAGATATAGTATGTCGAAACTTTTTTCATTAATATACTTAATGAAGGCAATTTGCCAACAAGCGCTTTACTTTTTAACTCATAAGCGTTTCAGGTAAGGTCATAAGCGGTTCATAAACTAAAAAACGTAACTTCAAATATTAAATAGTTTTTCATGAGGATTTTTAAAAGTTAACAAAGTTGTTTTTCGTAATTCTCTTTAATCTAAATCTAATGGGAATATATACGTACCGTTGAAAGTTAAGATAGATTGAATAATGTTTAACAACTAACAGATATGCATTTCCCACGTGAGTCCGTCATAATGAACTAATAGAGCACTGGTACACGTCATATAAAATAACGAAGTCCACCTTTGTAATTTTTCTAATGATATTTGTTCTGTGGTCTGTCTTAAATTAGAAACAAAATACAATTTGTTTTGGTTTTTTGAAAGCTAGTAACTTTACCTGTCTTTTTGAAAATTTTACATTGGGTTTTAGTAGCGCAACAGAGCCCTTAATTCTTAATTCCTTAGTGCATTACTCTTTACATGATTTTTTTAACCCGTTTTCCTTGAAACCTGTAGCTTGTTTTATCATTTTGTAAAATTCTTCATGCGTGAGTAAAACAAAAAAAAAGTTAAAGTTCAAGGCTTGAAAGCACTCTGCGATTTCTAGAAAAAAAAACAAAAAGCAGACCCAAGGATTATCAGACTCAGCAGCATTCGAAACATATTTAGTAAATTAAGCTACATTAAAGATATATAATAATAAAGTAAACAGAATGTACAAAAGGTTACCGGTGAAAAACATTCTAAGTAAGATAATCTTATCTGTTTGTAATCGTTTATTTTTTTTTAAGGGACTTTCACCTGACTTAAATAAACACAGATAACAGACAGAGTTAATACATTTAATATCAGTGGAATGGATATATGATTGCCGACTCAGAAAATTGCGACTCTGCTTTTATTCTTGTGCAGGGCAACCGGCATTCGGTACGTTCTACGAAACCCTTCGTAAAAATTATCCAATCCATCTGAAATTTTAAAGAAATACTCTCAAACATTTTACTTTGTTAGATTTACGCTTGGTTAAGATACATCAAACGATAAAGAATACATATATTTATCGTGACAAATAGCTACTTCATTTTGTAGCTATTTATTGTATTACTTCTCGTAATCTATCTACGTTTTAAAGTTTTCTGATTTTCCGCCTTGTGTGAGGAAACGGATGTGAATTTAATACAATACGCAAACAAAACAAGACAGGTCGACCTTTTTAGATCACTTGCGAAGGATTCGTTCACTCTGCAAGCTCCACGTGGCCAATGCTAAGAGCTAATTATCTAAGGTAACCATCCAATGTCGTCTTTTTTATCAATTCGGAGTTTATCAGTGCGTATTACAGGTGGACATTGATTTTTATGTCTGAGCCGATAAATTAGAATCACCGCCGTGATATTTCACAATAATTATAATGCTGTAATATAAAATTACACTTTGCTAGAAAAAAATAAATCAAGAAAACTGGATGGAAAACTAAATAAACAAAAATAAGTACTCTATAATTAAACATCTCACTCAAAACAGCCAATACACACTCATTCATAAATTAATTTAATTGGTAATACTGGGGCTATTTGAATTGGCAGAGAAGGTAAATAGGACAACAGTGATATCTTACCTCATATAATTAGCCCTTAGCATTTAAGACTGGCGATACAGCTGGTAAAGTTAACGACAGTTTTGGAGTGCTCGATCAATTTTTTCTTTATAATCATCTTAATAAAACCCTCAGTACGTTGTTCTTTGTCTCTCCTGTCAAAGTCCATCGAGTTGATTTTGAAAATAAACACCTCATATTTTCATCTGAACCCGTTGGTCATCTCTTCGTAAGTTCGATATAAAATATCTACGACTACCTCAAGCGATAAAAATATTGATTTTTTTTTTATCATTTTCACAATCATATACAGAAAAAAAACCCGGCTTTACCCGTTGAAGAGTTACGATGTAAAACTTGGTGAGACGTAACACCATTATTTTGATGAACTTTTCCGAGCAATTGTTTCGCAAAACTTGTTGGTATGATGTAGATTATTGGCACATTAAGGTCAGTATTAGATAAAACATGATGTGTTTTAGGTAAAATATTTCCAGTAGGAGCTGGTGTTGGATCGATACCAAGTCCTAGTAGGCCAAACCTTACTGGGGGAAAGGGTCAACTTGCTTTGGTTGCTATGGACTCATGTATCACTCTGCGTCCTTAGTTTTGGTGCTCTTTGCGGTTCCCTTGGTCGTCCTCTTCTAAACCAACAACCCTTATGAAGAAGATGATGCAGGCATGCATAGTATGTTGAATTGTTGTCCATTGATAAATTTGATGAAAACATAATCTTTATCATCAACCTAAGCCTTCTTCTGCTCACTTACGTACTCGTGGCCAAGAATGAACTCACCTTCTTTTAACATATGTGTGTTTTTTTTATGTAGATATAAATTTATGTTTTTAGTAGTGTGTCTGTTCTAGCCTTTGTTTGATGTATATAATTATTAAATCCATGAACACATTTCATGAAGAGGTAGGTTGGGCCGACCGATGAATGTCTCCGTAGTTTGTAAATGGCGCTGAGCGGCTAGTGTGCATTAGGCGTTAGCTCTCAGCCTTAAATTTAGTTTTCTTAAACAGATTCGCTTCTTCATTATTAAAGTAGCCACTCATTTTTCCCCACGCGGCTGAGTTAACCCCGATCAAACTCATACCGTAAAGAATAAGTCTTTGTGTGAGCCGGGGATCGAACCTGTTTCTTCTCCGTTGGAGGTCAGCATGTTACTTGACCACGGAGACGGACAGTCATCTAAAAATATACTTGTCTATAATTCTAAGTAAATTAAATATCTCGGTGTCTTGATTAGTAATATGTGACTTCTGTAGACTACATAATTAATTACAAAAAGGCTCATTACAATCGTATGCTCAATATGAATCGTTAACACAACCCTTTGTGGGTTTTTTTCTATTTTGATCTGTAGTTCCATTTGATGATCCGATGACGCTTAAACAAAATGAACCCCACGAAACATTATTGAGGAAAATGAACATTTCTACATCATATTGAGTGTTAGTAGTAAAAACTGGAGAGTTGTTGATGAAGACTTCGATTGAAATCATGTAATATATGTTGGTTGGTATTTATGTACACCATTCTTGTCATAACCTCACTGAAACCTGGGTTGGAAAGAAAGGATATCATAATGGGAGCGATCCACTACTAATTTGCTTAGCTTCAGGAAACAGTTAAATTCACCGTCTATCCAAGGATTTGAACCCAGATCTGATGCTCCGTTCAAAAATTAGTACTCTCTAAAAAAAACAAAAGTCGAAATTCTAAATAAATAATTGATTGATGATTAAATCTAGGTTTGCTCTACTAGCCGGCCAACTTGGTCGATGAGCCTTGTCCCGCCTTGTCAATGAACATCTTTTACTGTGGCTATTTATCAATGCTGTCCTCATTACCTTCATCTTTTTGTCACTGCAACAAATCAATCTTCCAGAGAGAAGTTGAATATACTTTTCAATATCTATTCAACGGATTGAAATATGATATTATACATTGCTAAAGAAAAAAAGTTAGTTAACTGTGAAGTATTTTACTACTAAGGGTTTATATTTACAAAATAATTACACTCTCTCTTGATTAATTTCCTAAGTTTTATCAAAGTTATTGATTGGTACTGGGCTGGTAATTAATAGCTATGGCCTCAGCTGTTTAGTTTTTCAAATCAAATCAAAAGAGGCTTATATCAACACCATTGCAACTTTAAAACAGAATTACTTGTGCTTGAAAACATTGTTCAAAGTGACATATTAAATCATCTTTTGACTCATTTGTTTGTATAATTTATGTAATTAACCTACGTTCACTAATCCTTTATGTACTCCGACGGTATTCGCGAATCATTTACTATTATATAATGCAACGAGGATAGCCTAAGAAAAAAAGTGTATTTATATATTATTATAATTAAAATAATTAAGGAAAACGGGATTGAATACGAGGATGGCACTTCATACACTCAATTATTCCAACATTGTTTACAGTCCTCTGTCATGTTGATTATCTTTGATTGTTTCTCTATATTTTTTTCCTTTTCTTAACTTATTTCATTTTATTTGTTGATAATTGTAAATTCTTCGAGGACTGATAAATAATGTTAAACAATAAATAACCCACTTTATGTAATGTTTGTTATTGTTATTTTTGAGAGAGATTTCATTTTAACTTATATTTGCTCATTATATATAGTTGCCAGATACAGTACTTATCCACTTAATTATTTATAGGAAAACCGAAAAAAGAATAACTAAAATACTAATTTATAGTAGTCTTAAAAATAAAATGAATGTTTATATATCTTCTGTCTAGTTTATACATTTTTCCTATAATTGATAATTTTCAAAATACTTTTTTTTAATTTTTTAATACATCTTTATTTCCGTTAAATAATACGTAATGATGATGATAATGATAACTGACTGATTATATAACAGGTAGAAAATATGAAATTTTCTGTCAATGATGAATTATAATTTTTTTGACAGCCGGTGTTCTTAGGGGTTAGTTGTGAGGGTCTTAGTTCTCTATGACAGAATTACATTATGTATCATCATTGCTCTTTCAACATTTTGGAGTTGGTGGTGGCACTTCATGCCTTTTATTTTGATGAAATTTTCTATTTTCTCATTTTGCAACTCTTGGTGAAGTTGTTTGTTTCTGACTTTTAAGTCCTTTCTTTTACTGTGTTATAAATTCTTTCACATAGTCGGTATATGGTAAAAGGCCTAGGTTAATTTGTTGTTATTGTTATAAATTTATTCTGTATTCTCTGTAGTTTACAGAAGTTACTAGTGTAGGTCTTACTCCAGGATGGCGATGCTTAAGTTAATAGAGCTATGACAAGTAGTTTATAAATTAATGCTTTATATTTTATTGCCAGATATTTTGCAAAGGAATGGAAACAGCTGAGATGGCTGCCTCGCATTGTGTACTCTATGTAAGGTTTAAAGGTTAAGCCTTTATTGAAATTATGCCTACGTACTTAACAGTTAAGTTTAAGACCATTTTAAGTTCAGTATTTCCTAAAATTGATGTGTGGGATTAATTTGTGCCTGTGTTTAGTGAATAAAATTTCTTCCGTTGTTCTTAAGGGGTGTAGCCCCAGGATAATAAAGCTATATTATTGTTATAATGTATTGTATTCCTGTCCACTGTTTAGTGCTGAAACGGCTAAATTTCAAACAGTAGCTCTAGCCTGGGTGCCACTGCCGCCCGGTCGCCTCCTAGTGGGCCTAGACTAGAGGCACCAGGTCCTGTTAGAGCGAGACCTTCACCGTAGCTTTTCTCTTTGTTCGCTGAAGGGTCACTGGCCTCTCTCAGCTCCTATCGTAGTTCGGAGATTCATATCGCGTCTATCTAGCCATTAATTCCATAATACGGCTTATAATAAACATTGGCTATTATTTATTTACAACTCTTCGCAAGGATAGATTAATTCAATCCAAAGAGCTAATACGTAGATAAGTTTCTTGACTAAGTGATTAACTAGCACAAATGGAAGCTAATGAACCGTTCGCAAGTGATCTCACAATGCTCCCATGTTTTTTTTTTTCATGTAAAATAAAGCAATCTAGTATTAAATGTTGTTACAGCTAATGATAAAGCTTCTTTTCTATTTGATAAATAATTTATGTGTTGAAAATATGTGTTTGGAGGACCGAGATGGTTTGAAAAATAAAATGAAGTATTTTTGTTCAAAAATAAAGCAGTTATTTCATATTAAATAATTAATTCATTCAAAAAATTCCAAGTGGAGTGTCGTTAGTTTCTGTTGATATTGTTTATTCACATTATATGTTATTAATTTCCTTTATTAGTTAAATTTAATTTGATTTATGAGGTTAGCCAAAAATTCTATTCTTTACTACATGTGATAACCAGACACCAGATTGATTAGTTAGCATCCATGAATGTGAATACTTTTTTCGTTGTTTATCATTTCTCTTCTTAACGGAAAGATCTCCGATTTCCGTTTGTATATCTTTAAACCCTCAATATCCCTCATCCATGCACTGGTCACTATTTAAGCGATATTTCAGTCTGAAATCGTCTTGCATCAGCTTGAAAACGAATACCAACCGTGAAAATCATTTGAAACCAGACAAAACAGCAAAATATCCTTGTAGGAAGTGTCTTGTGGCTTCTGCGTACACCGGGCGTCTAAAAAAGAAAGTTGCTCAGGTCCTCTTCCAACAGGTTCTTCACAGTGGATTCTGTCAACTGCTAACTCGCCACTAACAGTTTACTGAATATTAAATAACTGTTAAAAAACAAAAAAAAAACTACAAGGTAATTTTAACCAAACCATGACACTGATATTCTCCTTATCAACAAATAAAAAATAATGGAAACAGCAGAAGTATTGCCATGAGAAAATCTACTTATTAAAATGCATTAAACACCTAATTACTATTGCATTTAAATCGAAAACTTAATGAGTATATTTTTAGGTTTTATGTGACATATTTTTCACTAACGCTATCTTAGAACATGCAGACATACGAAAGACATCGGCCCTCCCTATTTCTTGAAGAGTTGAGCCTTAGGATTCGAAAGTTGAATAATATTTTTTTTTTTATCCAGTGCGTAAATAAATTAACTGAGCAGTCGAGAAAAGATTTTCTTTCGAATCCTCTGACGGTTCAGATTTCTCCAGCGAAGATTGTTTTCGATGTTGACGAAAAAGGGTCTTTATTCTGCGCCATTGTCCCCCTAAGAGTAACAAAAAGACACTAATAAATAAATATGGCTGACAAAAACTATAAATTCTGGCTGTGGCTGGACTAGAAGTAATAGTAGCATGTGCATGCAGGGAGTATTAAAACCAATAGCAATGTAAAGTATTATACAGGCAAATAAAAAAAGTGAGCCCCATCACTTTTAATATATTCAGTCCATTCATGTATAATGTACATCATTATACTTTGTACATTGCACATCATTATTCTGTATATTATAACTTGTATAAAATGTATGCTATAGGAAATACAATAAAGCAATTGTAAATAGATTCGGTTGAGAATCTATATTTTGTACATATATAAATTTGTAACAAGGGGGTATGGAGGTAAAAAAAGTAATATATATATATATATATATATATATATATATATATATATATATATATATATATATATATATATAGGCAAAATACTCAAATTGATAAAATTAGCTAACAATTATAACCAGAAACATGAGGTAAAATATAAGATTTATTATCGTGGGAAAATAAGAATGACAGATTGCATAAATAATATTAATGAAGAAAAATTAGTAATACTAATTAAGAAATTATAAGATTGAAGAGAGATATGGAACTGGTAAAGTCTAGACTTGAAGAGTGGAAGAGTTGCAAAGGTTTGCGACACGGATAAGAAAAGAGCGGTCAAATGAAGCAGATTTCTGAGAAGGGAAATACAGGTCAGATGGAGAGGATCTAGTATAGCGGGATTTGATAACTGATTTGAATTGGAGGAGGGTGCAAAGGTAAGAAGGCTTTTTAGTCTTGAGGAATCCAAGGAAGTATTTGCGTCGGGCGAAAGGGTACAGCTATCCCGACTGCAGCTCGTTCGTTTACAGAATGCCGTTGAAACGTCTCCCACTTCCAATTTAACTTGGCCCCTGAAGCCTTTGAGAAGTTACGAGGCGAAAGATAGGTGACGTCAATACACGATGAGTTAGTAGGGGGGGGGGTTAAGATTTAGGGGAATGAAAAATATGTCCCCCAATACTCAGAGGCATTCTCTTGGTGAACGGGCTTTCGTGATTTAAGTTTACGTTTTGGCGTACAACTCCTTGACCAGCTCTACACGGCCAGGAGCCCTCATAAATGAACAGACAGTCGGTTAATAACTAAGTAACTAAATTAACCTTGGATAAAATCAATAAACCTTGTAAGCCTTTAGGGCTAGTGCTCTTCGGCAGTTGGAGTTGTACGGTTGGTTGCCAATAGAAAAAACTCAAGGATAAACTTTGCTGTCTATAAATCTAAATAATAAATGCTCTTTGTTTTCATTTGTCATTTGAAAAGCATAATAATCGTGTGGAGTGGAGTGTCTGTTGCCGAACTGGCGTTTATTCCCGGGATAGTTTATTCGATTTTGTTTTTCGTGTGTTTTTTACTGTTACTCATCAATGGGTAATGCCACAGTGTGTTAGTGTAAGCAGAAGAAATATTGGAGATTTCATTTCCTTTAAATCGAACATTGTAGCTCCCAGTTCCTTCCCCGTTGAGAAGCAAAGATGCGAGACTTTTAACTAAAACGATGATTCAGACTTCTCTAAACCGTTAGTATAACTGCCATCGGAAATTAATGAAAAATTCTTAAAATCACTTTGGAGAACTATGGCGCTGAAATTCACTCAATCGATTTTACCATGTAAAATTACTGACGCACCCATATGCGTTTCGATCGGGTCGTTGCACAACGATTTACAAATGCTAATCATTAATTACGTCATTGAGGACAGCTACTCTAAACCCCCTCGAGATCTTTCGTACAACCTACCTACGAACTCTTTGCTGTCTTAGCGACTCGAAAGAAACTGTTGTTGAGATTTGCTGATAAGATAACAATGCAGAAGCTATAGGGGACAAGATTACTGCAATGCAGGTGAGACTTAAAGTCGCCGAATAGTCAGATGTAAATAAATTTTAAGCTTCCTCTAGGCAAATCTCACAACCTATCGAAGATGTAAACTTCTTAATTTTCCCCATTATTAAGGGCAGATTAAATACTAAACAAAATTTTTTATTGCAACTGCTTCCCCTGTCCGAAATTGAAGATTATACAATATATATGATTCATTTAGGGAAGTCGTTTCTTCTTATTTTAATTAACAAAATGGTTATTTGTTGAATACACAAAGTGGAGTGTTTTTGGTGGGCTCTTGCTTCAAAGGATAAAGTAGTTTTTCACAATCATTTTATAGGGTTTTGAGAAAATTCTCAGGTTCTGGTTTGCATCCAGACCATGATTACTTTTTTTTAAAAGTACTATTTACTTGGTAAATAAAAAATTGTTTTTTACCTTCCCTCCCGCCAGGTACCGTACGTACTATCTGACTATTCAAGAGTATTATTTAGATACACTAGCTCTTCCTCTTTTAGACTTTTTTTTTTCACACAATCTGATATTTAAAATAATGTGAGAGGTAGGATACAGCTATATCTGCTTAATGCCTCAATGTATTAAATCTACCCTGGTGTATCACTTAAATGACCAGTACTGCAGTCTGAGATTGTGCACAAGGCCTTCTCAACTTCAGTCAATTCTGAATCCTTGCTCGTCAAGTTAGGATCACCATCTTCCTGACTGTGAATCGGTCTTCCTAGCCAATTACCCCCCATTTTAGTGGCAGTTCTCAATCTTCTATACCTTAAACAATTTTTTTTCGGGGTGTATTTTATGGCTTCGACTGGTGTTTTCATGAAATAGTTTAATAATTTATTTTGCTCTCCCATATTCTTTTTCGAACTATTTTTACTCCATTCTTTTCTCTTATTATTTTGCTTGCTTCCATGAATTTATTTGTCTCTCAAACATGTCTCCCCCCCCCACTACTTGAGTTGTCCTTGTTTAGTTCTTCCCGGGGTGTCTTGATTCATATACTTCTTGGCCTTGTCTTTTCTCACTCCTTCAAGTATTCTGTTTGTTCCGCTATCTTTTAATTTATTCTCTAGGGAGTTATTTTTATAAGCATACTACTTTTATCAACTTTCCCATAACTATGTTTAACTTAATTTATCTTCATTCCAGGAATGAAGATAAATAAAACAGAACTTATCAGGATAGTTTTTTTTATTGGGAATGCTTTGGCTATGACATAGATGAAAATGTCAGTTTTAATTGTTCTTACGTGAAGAGAGAATCTTCCCAATACCTCTGTCAAGATTCCTTGCTTGATCTTCGCATTGAACATCTCTTTTGATAACTTCCTAATTAACAACATATATGAGCAGCCAAAAAAATTAACTATCTTGAAGAAATTTCAATTAATTTGCCTAATTTTAATAAATTATACATATTCTGTTGTATAATGTTTATAATTATATTTTCCCTTTCACCAATAATTATTATACAATAAATTATGTTTAATTTTTGGTTAAATTTGATAAATCTATTTCTTCAAATGTTTCTATTTGATTGCGCTTGCCTGGGGTGAGGGGTCTTGGTATGAATGTATATTCTTAAAAAATTAAATAAGTAGTCATCATCTTTTTTTTTTTTCCAGAGCCCAGTACATACGAGCAAGACAGCATTGTCTAGGTACAACGGGATATCTAAAGGGCTACCCAGCTCAAACAAAATCAGCAATGCGATGCCAGCAAAGAGCTCTGCGCAGGAGGTAATAAGATGTTACTTGTATGGCTATCACATTTTTTAACTGTTTTCTTCTCCATTCTTTGTGGATTTTGTGGGGATCAAGTCTGCCTAAACCTAATATCAATAGAAGATTCGAGAGCATCTACAATTAGTAGGCATTATAAACTCGTTTACTTAAAAAAAAACTTATTTACTTAATCCCACAGTTTTAAATAATTATTAGCCAAAGATAAAAAAATGGTGGATTTTAACTCACAACCTCCTGATCTGGTCAGCGAGAGGTGGAATATGATGGAAGTAAGATGTGAAAGGTTTAGCTCATATTTGGTGAACTGGTGTGTTTTATAGTTAACCGTGTTATGATAGGTTAATGAAAGAAAGAGTCATCAATGGGGGACATTTTGACTTATTATGTATATCTACATCGCGGACTTGTTCGAAATTAACTCGAGATGAAAGTAAAATATGAAAATTCTAACTTATCTCAATGAAATTAGAAGAACATGTAACATATTTCTTTACATCAACCAAAGCCTAAATTCCCAATTAAATATGAACTCACAACTTAAGCTCTTTTATGTAACATAGTTTTCTTTAATCTTTTTATATAGTTTGTTTTAAATCGTTACTTGATGAAACTTGTCAATTATATATTGTTTTCAAATAAAGAACCTACATGCTTTCACAGAGTTTATTAGCTGGCATCAGCCGTTGATTATTGAGAAATTATGAATATTGTATTAATCAATTTTAATTACTAAAAAAAATCTAATGTTTATTACAGTTACCTGCTTTGAAGAAACTGATGAGAGCACAATTACCACCCACTGGTAATCCTGCTCTAAACAACAATACAACAACACACAATAACAATGCTAACAACAACAACAGTCTTCCGCCTAGTCCAACAGTACCGAGATGTGATCCTCATGGAAGGCTTCTTCCACTGACACCTCATGGTAAATTAAATTGATTTCTTTTAAACCTTTGTAAATATATGGTAGAATCAATAAAGTATGACAAGAAGTGAATTAACCTATTTGTTAATTTGTCTACTCTTAAATCAATGAATAATTTATTTTATAGAAGCTGTTAAGTATTACGGAAGCAGGTTGAGTGATTATGAGAGAAATGAAATACAAGACTACGATGAAATTTGGTACCTTGGACTTGATGCCTGTAAAATTCACGGAAACGAAAGTCTGTTGCAAAACTGTGGGTTTGATGACGACAACGGGAGCTACTATAAGGTGTATAAAATTAAACAATGTCTATAATAACTTAAATATTTTAAGTTGTAAAAGTATTATTTTCTTAGATAGCCTAATAAATGGTCTCTCATTTATTAATTTTGTATTAAAATAATTTCATTAATCAAGTCAACATTTCACCGCTTTTTTCATGTTCTGTATTTTGACTGATATAATGATTGAATTCATTCAATCATTATCAAAATTGTCTTCTGGAATTTTATATTATGTTGCTAATTTAGTGATAACAATTAAGTGAATTCCACAATTATATTATTCAAAGTCCGGACTTCTGAATTGGGGAAATATTTTCTTGTAGAATATGGTTCTATTCATAGAGCATAATAAATGACAGAATATTAGGCCTAGCTAAAAAATCATTTGTCTTCAGCTTACAGTACAAAAGTGTCTCTTATTTGGAGTATCAGCAATTTGTTTAATTTTTTTTTCAATTCAGACTATAACCAACCTATATTTTACAGATATTGCATGATCACATTTGTTACCGATATGAAATCCTTGAAGTCATCGGTAAAGGAAGTTTTGGACAAGTGATCAGAGCCCTTGATCACAAAACCAATCAACATGTAGCAATAAAAATTATCAGGTAAGAAAAATAAAATTATTATTTTGTATTGTTTTCTTAGATTAATTACCTTAATTATTTACTGAAGCCATTGAACAATTTGAGAAAGTGTTTTTTTTCTCCTAGAATGTGTATGTATAAATAAACATAATTTTAATATACTAAAATTATGAATGAAGGTAACTCATATTAAGTAATGCTTCTTCCACCACAATAATTTATTCACTTGTGAGAGCTCTTTTTAATAGTTAATTATCAAATCAAGTACTTACATTAGTAATGTACCTTAATTGTTATTTTAATGATTATAAAATGAAAATCTGTAATATATGGGCTTTGTAACAGGAATAAAAAGAGGTTTCACCATCAAGCATTAATCGAAGTGAGGATACTTGACCACTTAAGGAAGAAGGACCAAGATTCCAGTCATAATGTTGTTCACATGTTGGACTATTTTTACTTTCGGAATCATCTGTGCATTACATTTGAATTGATGAAGTAAGTAACATAAGCTATTAATTCATAACTATGATAATTATTAGTCATTGAAAAGGTGTTGTGACAGGCCAGAGCTCGATTCAGGGACCTCCCAATCTTCAGTTTCCTAGTCACCATTACTCCCTCGATTGAACATCATTAAGTCTCAATAACATAGGCTAACAGATGTTTTGGAGTATTTGGAGCTGATTTCATATGAATTTGCTGTCCTGAATTTAAATATGGGGTTAGTTTTTTTTATTTGATCCAAGGATTTAACTAAAAAAAACTAAATACAAAATTATTATTATTATATTATACAAATGTCATTATATACAAAAATATAGGAAAAAGTCATCGATGAAACCAACCAGTCACTAATACTTCGGAAGCTTCTTTTTTGAATAGTCCCTTTTTAAACTCCAGCAGTAATCTGCCATCATGTGTGCATCCCATCTTCTTTGGTAGTGGGCCTCCATAAATTTAATATCCTGGTGAAATCTTTCACCTTGTTCCTCACTGTTGTCTCCTAAATTGTCACAAAAATGGTCAAAGTGGCTGTGTAAATAGTGCACCTTAATACTCATGTTACACTCAAGGGATTTGTTAAGCAAAGCAAATCGTTTACCAGTCAACATAGTTTTCAGCTTTGCGTTTGCCCAGGAAATTAACAACAATTACAAGAAATGAAGGCAGGATGCATAAATTGTCTTATTTGTGGGCCGTCAAATATTCCTGGTTTAATTTTTTTCATACTCAACTGAGGTATTTATTCCCCTATATATGCAAAGCATCTTCCATTCTTATCAAGAGTCTTTACAAACTGCTTCATAAGGCCCAGCTTTGTATGCAGTGGAGGAAAGATGATTTTTTCATTCAACAGGGTCGTTAATGACATTCTTTTCCCCAACGTCCATGTTTTGTCTCTTAGGCCGCTCTTTTCTATCCCAGTGGTGTGTTTTGTCTCTGCCAGGGGCACAAGAAGCAAGGATATTTATTGTGGCCACTTTGCTGTCTAAGGAGAACGTTTACCATTTTTAAAATGGTAAATCACCCATTAATGTTCATGATACTTTATCTTTTCCAAGACCAAAGCTATAGTGTAATAATCTTCTTTCATTTTCGTTGAGTGAGCAATTGGTATTGAACCATATTTATTCCTGTCGTGTGGAAAGACATATTTTAAACTTTGCTTTGAGCTATCAATAAATCATCTTGATAATAGTCAGCTAGACTCATTTTTCACAGGAGTCATCTAATTTCATAACCAAGTATGAGATTGTCTTCTTAAAATCATTTTTCTTTGGCTGTTAATTAGTGATAATTATGGATCAAAGTGGGACCAATAACACAATAAAATGTCTCATATTACTGTTGTATTTTAAAAAAGATATTATAGAGTTCCATTTACTCTGCTGAATTAATTTTATATGACATGTTTCGAGTTTTTTAATTATATACAAATCCATCGTCCACTTTTCAGCTGATCCAAGTAGCTGCACTGTCTTGTTAAAGATGATCTCGTGTCTGTTTACAATTGCTCTTTTCATTTCTGACAAGTGAATCTGAATTAGATAATTAATTACTAGTTATTTTGGGTTGCTCAGGTTCTGCAATAAAATCCTTACCTCATCTGGATCATTCTCTATATTAAATTTATGAGCTATTTATAAAATTTTATTGAATGTTCAATTATTATGTTTCAGTTTAAACCTCTACGAACTGATAAAAAAGAACAATTATCAGGGGTTCAGCGTGATACTCATACGGAAGTTTGCACACTTTCTCGTGCATTGCCTCAGGCTTCTTGCCAGGGAAAACATAATTCATTGTGATCTCAAACCTGTAAGTAAGATAGATAGATGATTATCAATTTTAAGTAAATAAAGGGTGTCCCAGAAGATTTGATTTAAATAGAAAACACAGTTTGTAATATTTTTTTATTGAATTATAAAGTAAATAGGATAGGGTTATTATATTATCCATAACCATTTCGCATAAATGCGGTTGAATTTTGTTGATGCAGAGTCGAATTTCCTCTTTTAATGCACGGGTGGATGTGGGTTTGTTGACATACACCTTTGACTTCAAATAACCCCATAAAAAGAAATCTAAAGGTGTTAAATCACATGATCTAGGGGGCCAATTCTGATCACCGAAACGAGAGAGTACACGACCTGGAAATGTCTCGTGCAGTATTTGAATTGTTTCATGGGCTGTATGACATGTGGCATTATCTTGTTGAAACCACATATTGGCCACATCAATATCATCCAATTTCGGCACAAAGAACTGTATTTACGACGCCGAATTGATGTTCCTGGATTTTCAACAACACCCTCATGCACTGCTTCGATATTGACATTTGAATGGCTTGTTTTTGGACGACCAGTGTGTTTAGTGTCTCCAACTGATCCAGTCTCCCTAATTTTTTCAATTAATCTCTTCACAGTTGATAAAGTCGAAAACACTATTCTGACCATATTTTGTATGAAATTTTTGAACTGCGGCCGCCAAACTTTCATTATTTTTGAGATAAGTTCAACAATAAAGACACGTTTTTTTATCGTGTAACACTTCATTTTTACTAACACTAAAGTGTCAGCTGTGAAATTGTTTTGTTTTTTTAGGGTTGCCAGCACTTTACTGCACAAGTGGCGTCAACTTTAAATCTTGCATTAATTCTTGGATACCCTTTATATATATATATTCCTTTAAACCCTTTTATTAATTGAGTTGTGGTAAGATTTGTTGCATGTATGTAAGAGGGCTGCAGACACTAGATTATAAGGGGTGAGCATGCTGGTTAAAAGCAGTTATTAACATTTTTTAGCCATTGACGGTTTAGTTGTAGTCTCGACTTGGTGTGAAGTAGGTCTCAAGTTTTAATCATTTTATTGCAATTGAATGTGAATTGAACTAATTCTTTCAATAATAAGTTTCTGAGTGGATTTATAAGTCCCTACAGGCCACTTTATAGTATAAGAAGCAAAGAGTGCAGCTTTAAGCATTTAAAAAGAGGGAGTTAAGATGTACTTGTGAATCGTTATCCAATTCGATTAGATAGTTGCCATGATGATGTGGCCTTATATATAAATCACCCAAGTAATAAATATCTTTATAATTAAACTCAATCCCCTTAAGCTTGGAAGTGACAGCAAGGACATAATGTAGGGGGAAATGTGCCACCAGCTAATGATCAGCTTGATGTAAGATTTTGGCTGGATGAAGGTCTGATCATGATGCTAGTTAACATGTATAAAGTATGAAGAAATAGTCCTGCTTTTGGTAATCAGTACCCATATTTAGAATATTGTGTATGAACAAAACAAAATTGTCTAACTCTTGTAGATAATATGTAATATAATGAATATTACATTAAATAAATGTAACTAACTTAAACTTCCTAATTTTTGTTGCGGCACAGATCTCACTATTATTAATTAGATTTATATTTCACTTCTTGTAGTCTAAACAAATGAAGTGAATAATACTCTCTACCAGGGAGTGCAAAGATGTATAAATTAATAATATGGGTTCTCAATGTTTTTATATAAAGTATGATGCTGACTGCTAATGATTGCAATTCACCAAATGGAGTGATATAACCCTGTGAATGTATACAAGCTTCTTTTTGTACTATATTCACTTCGTCAATTATTTTTCAATAACATAGAACAATATTTGACTACCTATACTTGAGTGTCATATTTACTAAGGAATCAGCATCTTAACGAGTAATCTAACAATAAGATATTTTAAGAAATTTATAGATTATTTATTACTAATATTAATCTGTTTTTGTGTCTAGGAAAATATATTATTAAAAGAAAAAGGTAGTACTTCGATCAAAGTAATTGACTTTGGTAGTTCATGCTACGCTGATCAACGAGTTTACACTTACATCCAATCCAGGTTTTATCGTAGTCCTGAAGTTCTCCTAGGACTCCCGTATGGAACACCTATTGACATGTGGAGCCTTGGTAATGAAAACTATTTTAAACATTTCTTTGCAAAGAAAAAAAGATAAGTTACATAGCCGAGGCTCGATCCCCGGTACTTTTCCTAATGAACTATTTCATATTTATAACCAGGTTTGTCAGTATCCAATCTCTCAGGAAACCTTTTATTCTTATAAAAATCTTTGTTTGTATTTCAGACACTTAAAACACTCATACATTTAACCTAATTTTACTAAAACTATCTTTATCCTATCTTAAAATATTTACAATTTAAAACTTTACTGGAATTCTGTTGTGATCATCACTGTTTACACTTTTGAAGAAATACAACTATTGGTACTCGCAGTTATCGTCTTGAAATATGCAAATGTCCTTAAATTTGGTTACGAGGTAAGAATTCTTCCATCCATCTCGATGTTCTGCTCCTCAATCCTTTTTAGCACCCGCTGCTCAAACATATAAGAAGGAAGCTTCTTACACCTCCTGTCTGCCATGCCCTGCACATATACATTTACCTCACACTTGCCTCTATTCCTTGCTCCGATTCGGTAAAAGATAAAAATCCTGCCTTGCCTTGCCTGGATCCAGTGAGTCTCTCCGACCTCTTCCTTTATTTCCGTGTCCTTACCTTCAGCGTGTTTTTGGCGTAACCTTTGTTCTTAAAGGTGCCATTCCCCTCTATGTCATGGGTTTTTCCCACGTGTGGTCAATTTTACAGCACGTCTTTTCTACTTCTTTTACATCTAATCCTAAGTCATCTCATTAACTAAAATTAATAATTCTAATTTAATAAATTTAACATATTTTAACCTCAAAAATAACATTGCAATCTAAAGCCATAAAACATAAACTCTCAGAAAACGTAAATAGACCACACTCTAGTCACATTAAAAAATGTCGCTTTGGCAATGTGTTTCAAATGATTCCTGATACAAGCTCATGATATTGGATACTGACACAGGTGATATTTGATAATGAATTGCTCTGTTAAAAAAATTGCCTGGCTGTGGAGAGTCACTAACTCTCCTCTTTGGCTTATAATCAAACAGTCGAATAACAAACCTAAACTAGTAATTGTTAATATTCGAAGATATATTTTACTATTACTGGTTATTAAGCAAAGAATTGTTTTAGGATGTATTTTGGCTGAGCTATATACTGGCTACCCACTTTTCCCTGGGGAAAACGAAGCGGAGCAGCTAGCCTGTATCATGGAAGTACTCGGTCTACCGCCTGAAGAGTTAATTCTTAAAGCTTCTAGAAAGAGGCTTTTTTTTGGTAAGATTTTAAAATTATTTTTGGACAAATAATTATTCTTGAACCGTTACAAATCTTTTGAAGATTTAATCTGCCAGGTGTATTTTTTTTCATTGTCTATTTATAAGATTACAATAAGAGATGGTGTTGATATGAAAGGGTGGCTTGCTCAGTCAACTGATTTTATAAAACCATTCTAATCAAATACACAGAGATCCATACAACAAATATTATGAAATTCACCAGAATGGTTTTAGATGATGACTGTTTCTCAGTTCTGTGTGAATTGTATGTTCTGGTTATTGCGAGACCTCTGTCCGATAAAAAATCTTTAAATTTTACACAAGTCTGAAAATGATAACATCAGTGTTAGCTAACAATACTGACAATTCTATACAAATATTAATCCATAAAGATTAATAATATCACTCAATGGTGTTGAGGCTTTAACGGACTATAAAAAAATTCTTAAAGCTGACATTAAAATAATTTTCGCAACCCTTGTTTGTCTTAGAAGTTCCACTTTATATCACAACTATGCTAAAAAAAAGTAAATTTTATTAATTTGTTTAAACAAATTCCTATGTGTTAAATCTCCAGCAATCCTTAATAAAAATATAATGTTTTTAAATTTATTTATTTACGTCAATTTACTAATATAAAAAAATAATGAAACTTTTAAACTTATAATTTATTATATCTCAAGAGGATTCTTGACAACCAAATATTTACATAAAATAAATACAAATAAGACGTACTTTTTTTTAGTTCTTCACAATTTTTCTGTCTCGACTTATCTTGCTCCAGCTCAAGTAGCGTGTTTTGTTGATCCTAACGCTACAACTATAATGCTGCCTCAATGGCCTTCTGTAGATTCTGTCAATCTGATGAGCAATACAAGGATATGAGGAAATATGAAAAACTGACATAAGAAGAAATGAAATACGACCGTTCTCACAACAAATATCTTTGACTATCTGCAACTTCTCAAACAACTGACCAGTTATCCTTTAAAGCATCTCTAAACAACTGAACACCCAGCTGTAGTATTAAACTTTTAACATTAGTCTATGACATTTTAAATCAAGGCATGGGATTTGATTGCTAGAAATTTATGTTGAAAATTGTTGTCCCATGATAAAAATGAACAGCATTTGACATGATTATTTTGATTTATGTTCTGACTAACGAGAGTCTCAATTGGTACTGCTGATGAAGTTCTTGGCAATTCAATTACAGAAAATAGTTGGTGGATGCAAGAAAAAACGAGGACCCGTTATTAGATTTTTCAATATATTCTAAATATTTTAGAAATATTATTATTTTAGCTATTTCAAAGGATTGTAATTTTTTTTTACAGATTCTCGAGGTTACCCTAGAAGCCTTACTAACAGTAAAGGTCGAAAAAGAAAACCTGGATCTAGAGATCTTTCCTCCTCCATTAGATCTGATGATAAAGTGTTTGTTGACTTCATATCTCAGTGTCTTTGGTAAGTTTTGTTATAAAAAAATAAGAATTATGTCATAATTGATGAAAGAAAACCTTTAGAGGGTAAAAATAAAAAATTTTTTACTAATGGAAAAATAAATTCACAGGTTATCAGTCCATGGATCAACTAGTTTTTTTAAATGTGTTGATATTTTAAGTTTTAATTTTCTGAAGATAACAAAAAAAAAAGCTTAAAACATTAAAATTTTTAAATTATTAGTCAATTAAAACCTATGATAAATTGCCATTGCAATATAGAATATTTAAATTTCTGAAAGTTTCTTTTTGTATTATTATGGGATTTTATGGTTCTAATATTCCATGGGTTTTAGAATTAGATTAGTTCCAGACCTGGTCCTGCCACTATCTACAATTTATTCTTTAGCTAAACCTTTTGGGATAACAGACTACAACTAACTATTGTCAACAGTTTATACAATCATTTAAATTTTATTTTTGTCTACAGTTGGGATGCTCGGAAGAGGATGAGCCCAGACAAAGCCCTCCGCCACGACTTCCTTAGAGGACGAGAAGTGAGACGAAGCGCAAGTGCAGCTGCTCGACCTCACCAACAGCCTTCCACGGAGCTCTACCTGCCCCCGATACTCTGATCTCTTTTTTTTTATTGTGTGATATTTTTTAATCGTAGTTTGTTGTCCTCTACGAGACCAAAGTGATGCGTCTCACCTGAGGCCTGACCATTTTTTAAGAATGGATAATGGTCTGTTATATATATGCTAAGATGTTCATAGGTTGAGTATGTTGTAAATGCCCTAAGGCCTATCGAATTAGTTTTTTTTTTTTTCTTTTGGAAAATTGTAAGCCGTTGTAACCTCCCAACTTATAATTTACTTCTGTCTGTTTAGATGTGATATTTACGGCCTTCCCTGTTTATTTTAGATATTTAAAATTTTAATTAGAAATTGGATTAGTCTTATAGGTATTTTGTGTTGAAGTATTATTTTGGTTGCATTAAGCTGATTAAATATTATATTACTCACTTATTTTTTTTTTTCTTGTAATTTATATAAATAACTAAGTTTAGTTATCGCATAGTGTAAAAGGGTAATGCGACTGAACATAAAATATGAGTTAGTGGTGATAGATATATTTAATTTTTGTCAATTTTGATTAGTTTTAAATTACTGTAAACATTAAACTATCAGATTTGAGTGGAAGAATTTATTTGGGTTGATGAAAGAAAGATGTTTCGAAACACTATTAAAATCTAATACCTTTCTTTCATTAATCAAACCAATAATTAAACAAATAGATCTACTTAAATCAGTTACGTATGTTTTTCCATTTGCCATTTATTTATATATCCTAAATTATGTTCGATGAAACTTGTTCAGAGGCTTTTTAGTGTATCATAATAATCATTGCAGATTTTAAATATTTAGGGAAAGCTTGAAATTTAAAAAAGAAAAACACTCAAATTCCAATTAACCAACTCTAAAGAACATTTTAAACCAAACATCGAGTATTATTACCCTTTTAATATGAATCCTCATTTTTATCATTCTTTTGTCAAGAAAGAATAAGTTTGATTTGAGAAAAGTAAAGTCATACCCATTGATAAAAATTAAGACTTAGACTAATAGGTCAACCTTTAATCTGATGGGATTAGATGTTTTTTTTCTTTTCTGAAATACCTCTTTAATACAATTTACTGTATTATTAGCTATTGATTTAATTTTAATTTAATACATATATATATAAATAAATAACCATAAGCTATTAATTATTGAGCCTTGTAATAGTTAATAAGATTATGATTGATTATAAACTAGCGTTTCTTTTGTGAACATAACTCCATATATACTTAATGTATATGTAAAAAAAAAACAAAAATTCATAAGTGATTTTTAGGTAAACTCCTTAGTTGTTCTTTTGACAATCAGTGCTTTTTAAATAATTAAAACTTTTATATATTTTATTATTGATTTATTTTTAGTCTTATAAATTAATCATCAGTTATCTTGAAATGATATGAATGAACATTATTCATGGGTTTTAATGTTAATAGTACGTATGTTAACTGTTTGCACTAGTACTGTATAAAGTCTATTCTCTAGATATTTTTTCATTAAACAATTTTATATATATTTACAAAAAAAATAATTAAATTTTACTTGATTTTTTATGTCAGAAACAATTTGTTTTTGTCCAGGGCACTTTAATTTTTATGGTATACACATTATTCCAATTATATCAAGACTGCATAATTCTGTATAACTTATTGTTGTTATTATAAGTTAGCGTTGGAATTGTTATGCCAGTATCGCTCTGGACCCAAATTATATATTATGTGTGAACAATTTACCAAAGTACATCCGTTGGTAAATAGTACATTTATATCAAGTCCACTCCCCAAAAGTATGTATAGCTTCAATATTGGTAATGTTATTGTGTTCAGCTGCTCAAAGAATAAACTTATTTAAAAGACTATTATTATTTAATTGTATTAAGTTTGTTAATTGTTTTTTAAACATTTATTTATGAGTAATATCTAAATTGTGTTCCTGCCTTAATGTAGTAGTTAAAGGTGTCATAAATTAATTTCTCTTTAATATTATTATTTTAAATAATCTTGTGATATTATACTACTTTCTGTTTTTTTGTAAATTATAGAGAACAAGAAAATTTTTAAATAAAATAATTGATATCATTGTAGATTGTAACTCATAGTTTATAAATGAGACTATAAATTTTGCAGTTATCTCAGCATTTATCAGCCAATCATCTTATTTTATGTTTGATTAATATACTTATTATTTGAGTTTCATATTTTGTTTTTTCTGCCTCCTTAAAATACCTACATTGCGATTTGTTATATCAAAAATAGTTCATCGGAATAATATAGAAGAGTAAATCCAGGGAGGTTAAGTATTTTTTCACTTTATAGAAAACATTTCATTTTAAAGTTTTGTCTGTACTTCCAGATAAAATTTTTAGTTCTGCTAACTTTCTCCCATTGAAATCTATTAAAAATGTTTTAAGCAACTATGGGCACAGCTTGAGATAGGATTTGTATTGTAATGTACCTCATTTCCTGAAGAGACAGGATGTCAATAAGTACAGTGGTCCAGCCAGCAAATAGATTACTTTTAATAGTAGTAATAATAATAACATAAGCCAACAGGTGTTTTAATGGAGCTGATTTCATATGAATTTGATGCCCTGATTTCAAATATGGCAGTAGTTTTTGCCAAGGAGCTCAAATTTCCAAGATATAACATTTTAGATATTTAAATATATACATATTTAATTAAAATTAAATTAAAAAACTAAACATGGATTTTTTATTATTATATTATACAAATATAGAAGAAACAAACCAGTCAATCATTGAACACTTCGTTCGGAAGCTTCTTTTTTGTGACATTCTTGAATGCATTTTGGAACAGTACCTTTTTAAGCTCCAGCAGTAATCTGCCATCATGTGTGTAGCCCATCTTCCTTGGTAACGGTCCTCCATAGATTTAATACCTTGTGAAATCTTTCACCTTGTTCCTCCATGGTGTCTCCTAAATTTTCAGGAAAATGGTGTAAGTGGCTTTGTAAATAGTGCACCTTAATACTCATATTACACCCAAGGGATTTGAAACTGTTAAGCAAATCGTTTACCAGTTCAACATAGGTTTCAGCTTTGTATTTGCCTAGAAAATTTCCGACAACTGCAAGAAATGAAGTCCAGGCTTTTCACTCATCGAATTTACGAAGGCAGAATCCAGGATCCTTAATAAGTTGACTTATTTGTGTGCCGTTAAATATTCCTGCTTTAATTTTTTGCGTACTCAAATGAGGCATTTCCCCCCCTATGTATGCAAAGCATCATCCGTTCTTATTGAAAGCCTTTACTAACTGCTTTATATGCAGTGGAGTAAATATGATTTTCTTATTCAACTAAGGGGTCGTTAATGACATTCTTTTCCCCAACGTCCATGTTTTGTATCTTAGGCCACTTTTTTCCAACCCAGTGTTTTTTTTTTTGTCTCTACTACCCCAAGGGCACAAGAAGCAAGGATATTTGGTGTGGCCAATTTGCTGTCTAAGGAAACATTTTATCATTTTTAAGTCCTAACAAATCAACAATTGATGTTCATGATACCTTATCTTCTCCAAGACCAAAGCTATAGTGTTTTCAATTTTCATTGAGTGAGCAATTGGTATGAAACCATATTTATTCCCATTGAGTAGTAGGACATATTCCAAACTTCTCTTTGAGCTGTCAATAAATAAGCGTCAATCATCTGGAAACTAGTCAGGAAGACCCATTTTCTCCAGGAGTCCTCTCCTGTTGTGTGTGAGTTTAGTGACAAAGTACAAGATTATCTTCTTGAGAGATGAGTAGCAGACCCTTTTCTCTTGTATGAGAAAAGGTAATTTTGGTTCCTTGTTCCAGAAAATGTTTGTCCTTCAACCTGGAAGCCAGTAATTCACAAAAGCTTCTTTTGACAGGTTGAAATCTCTGGTGAGGTCATTTAACTCATCCCTGGTTTTCAGGACTTTGAATTGATGGCATCCCTTTATAATCACTGTCACCACATTAGTAGCGTAAGGGTGATAAGAGGGACAGCACTCGTCTTCTTAGAATTCTGGTAGTTGGTGAAATGTTGGGATCGGCACTTCCTTCGAGTCTGGGACTGGGCGTCTTACAGAGACTAAATCACAATAAGTCCACATATATAGTACAGATTCATTCTAGTAATATTTACTAGGCAGAAATAGGAGTCATCGAAGTGTTTTTTGGGTTCTCTTTAAACCATCGGGATGCTGAATTTCAGACTTTTTCTTTTCCCACTGTCTACTGTCTGTCGGTAGTTTTACAGGCCTGATGCGGTCCTCTGGTTTTAATATGATCACCAGGCCTAACAACAAAGTACCCAAGATAAGCTCTCTTTACGAAGACACTAACAGTTTTTCTGTTCTCTTTTAACGTGTATTCTCCGCATACGTAGGAAAACACATCAGGATGTTTAACACAACTTCTTCTACTTGAACTCAATTTATTTCCATTCAACAACACAATACATTTTAGGTTAACTTAAAAACTCTTTCCTGAACACAAATATCAGGTGAAGCAAACTTCGATCTACCCTGCATGGTGAGAACTCACCAACTTGAAGTTTTTTCTTTTTTTTCAACAGTCCCTTTTTAAACTCCAGCAGTAATCTCTCACCATATATAATAAAAAAAATAAGAGTATTTATGATAATAATTCCATGCATATTTGAGTTGTTTTTTTTATTAGGAATTGTTAGCAAATGAAATTGTTAATGTTTAATCAATATCCAAAAATCAGTTACTGTAATACTAGCAACAGGTAAATGAGTAATCCAATCTGTTTTAATATAACAGTTTATTTTAATCATAATTTCATATAATGTGTAATGTAATAATAATTTCATAAAAATTCAGAAACAGGCAACATAATATATCACTTTTGATTGCCGTACTTCTTTAATTCGCTTTACATGTCGCAGCATGGTGATGATGCTCAGGTATTTTTTATGCCCAATTTTTGTATTTCCAAGCTTATCGAAATCTTCTGCAGTACAGAAATATGATCCTAAAGAAAAATATGCATTAAATAATATTTATTGCCTAATTAAAAGTAAACAAAAATTAAGTGTTTCCACAACTTTTATTGATTTATGAGATACTACAAACCATTTATATAGATAGGTAAGAGTTTGTCTGTATGTGTTCATTATGCTTAATACCATTTGTTGAATTGGGACCAAATTTGGCTGTGGTTAATTTACACAAATGTTGAGAGCATATGTTTTCATTATTTGTTTATTAACTTTTAAACAGAAAGTGCAAACATTTTTATTTGCATACTGTTTTAAAGGTGATGAAACCACCGACCTTTCTTCTGCTTACCAGCGATCATTACTTATACAGCGATATTTTAATATGAAGTCATAAATCACCTCTTTGGACACATTGGAAAAAAATAAGTAAGGCAGTGTAAATAATAGAAACACTAGAAATGTTAATTCATGAAATAAACATAAATATCTTTTCCTGAAAATGTACAGACAGAAATAAAAGACAAATGAACTTTATTTTAAAAATTGCAGCTTTATGCTCAAACGTGTTACCTCTCAAATCTCCTACCTCCTGCTCTTTCCATACCAAACATTGTTCCAAATCAGGCTTACTTTTAAATTTTTTCGCTTTTTTAATCAGTTCATATTTCTTGTTAAGTGTTACATTAAAAATGTTGATAAATTCATTGATATTATCTAATGTGACACGCCCTTTCATATAACTATAAAGAACAAATTAAAAAAATAATTAGTAAAAGTTTATTTTATGAAAAACAGTCAGTTAAAAACTAGGCCAAATCATAGCAAAATTAAAAAAAAATTACTTAAGAAGATGTTTACACCATATATGCACAGTCTGCAAGATGAGGTTTTGTGACCAACGGACCATTCTGCAGTATGAAGTTATAACTGTTTGTTATTTTAGTAGGCATTTTTGGCTTTAATACTTATTGCTGAGCACAAAGATGGAGGCTTTACAGAATAGAAAGCCAACTGTACTCTAACTAGGTTACAATTGTGTTGTTTGAAATTTCACCAGTTGAAATCGCAACCGGCAAACGAGGCGACTGATTCGAGAAACTAATTAGCCTGGGGATAATTAGCTATACGTTTGAGTTTTAAGTGGACTGTAATTATTTGAGAGTCTCGTTAGAGAAATGACAATTTCAAATGTAAACACAGTAATGTAAATTCCTACCTGCTGCGATGTGACGACAGCGTGAGAATCTCCCTTCTTGAACCTAGACAACCAAGAGATTCGGGCCCAAACTCCAGATCTGTCCAAGTTCCGATTCATCCAATAGGTGTCTGCGTTCAATCTGAAATGTCGCTTCTCCAAGACTTCGTAATAGTGAGACGGTGTTAATGAACAAATAAAGCTAATGGCGTTGAGAATACGCTTGAAAAAACAGTGTGAAGTGACAACTGTTGAAGAGAAAAAAAAGGACGCTATAGAGAACATGAAGCTACCAGTCGAGTGACAAAAGTGGGGGGAAAAACTCTGATCGAGCCGGCAGGCAGCGCCAGCGTCTGTGATTCACTAAAATACCGAATGGTTTCGGGTAATTATTTATTGAATAGCAAATTCAAATTAAAATGAAATTAATTTTACGCAAATGGCGTAAACATACCGCCCACCAAATTAGAGCAACTAATTTCCGGGTTAAATAAGAGCTAACACAAAGGAAATAGCATGATCTACTCGAGCGTTTATGTACATGATTGAGGAAACAAGGAATAATGAGAATGGAAACGTTAAAGGGGAAAAGGTAAAGAAAAAGAGAGAAAAAAAAAATGAATAAATGAATGACAACTGTGAAACTTAGGCCTGAGAGTCAAGGGGCACAAGCCGATTGACGGGCCGAACGAATGAACCAGATGGGTTGCGTATGGTTGACAACCCGTGTCACGCCATCAGCGCCGGGGTGAAGGGATTCTACCCGAGCCATGGGCCAATGAAGAGGAGAAGTTGAGATTCCCTTGATGAAAACAACATCGCCAACAGAAATTTCCTTGGAATGACGATTCCATTTATGGCGTTGCATGAGGGTGTTGAGATATTCGTGAGACCAGCGATCCCAAAATTGTCGGGAGATCTGCGTGATAGCTTTCCATCTTTGGGTGAGCGAACATGATGGCGATGGGGGCATTTCTGGACGGGCTAATAAAGGAGCACCGATTAAGAAATGTCCAGGGCTGAGGTAATCGGATGCCTCGAGAGGATCTGATGAAAGAGGGCACAAAGGTCGGCTGTTAAGGATGGCTTCAATACGAGCAAAGAAGGTAAAATATTCTTCGGAAGTGAAGCAAGTATCTGCAGTGATACGGCTTAGAATGGTTTTGATGGACTTGACACCTGCTTCCCAAATACCGCCGAAGTTTGGAGCAGAGGGAGGGTTAAAATGCCACTGAATGCCTTGGGAACTGAGGTGCGAAGTGATTTCGGATGAATGATCGCGCATGAATACTGAAGCTTCATTTAAGACGCGGTTGGCGCCAATAAAATTGGTTCCTCGGTCAGACAAAATGGATTGAGGTAGACCGCGACGTGCTATGAAACGATCTAAGGCCGAGAGAAATGCAAAGGTGGATAGCTCGGAGGAGAACTCCAGATGCAATGCCTTGGTGGTCAGACACACGAAAAGGCATAAATAACCTTTGGTAATGGGGGCCTTACGCAGTCGCGAAGACTTGACGTTGAAAGGGCCAGCATAATCGACGCCCGTGTTGATAAAGGGACGGCCTGGTGTCAGGCGGACCGACGGAAGATCTGACATCAATGGTTGAGGCGAACGCGCTCTGAACAATTTACATGTGCGGCATGATGAAATTACCGAACGAATCAAACTGCGCAAAGATAGGATCCAATATTCGGATCGAATGTGCGCCATACAAGTGGTAGGACCAGCATGAAGGCATGTCAAGTGAGCATGACGTGATATCAGATATGACAAATGAGCTCGTTTGGGCAGCAATATTGGGTGTTGAGCTGGATAACGCAACTGAGAACGCGAAAGTCTACCGCCCACCCTAAGGACACCGGCTTGATCCAGAAAAGGGGTTAATGTTTGCAATGAATTGGTGTTTTGATGGGTCTGAATACGAGCTATCTCGGCTGAGAAATGGATGGATTGAGTGGAAGTGACATAATATTGCATGGCAGCTTGTAACTCGGAAACCGTAAGGTCACCCTGAGTTCGATGCGCTGATGCTGCAATGCGAGCGTTGGTTGAGAAACGCAAGATCCAACCCAGGACTCGACGTGCTCTATTTAATGACGAAAATCGGGTAAGCAAATCGTGCAGGAAATTGCTGGATGAGACTGCCACCAATGAGACGGGATTGGTATTGCGTAACTCAGGCAGCTGCTCAGTGTGAGCTGTGGATGGTTCAAAGGCGTCAGGCCATGGAATTTGAGGTTGATTGGCGAATTCAGGGCCAGAATACCACAATGTTTGAGAGTCAGGAGTGACAAATTGCTCAGCTGTAAGACCTCTTGAGGTCATGTCAGCAGGGTTCTGGTCGGAAGATACATGCGACCAAGAGCGATTAGAAAATGGAATTTCATTTACGCGGGAAATGCGATGAGCAATAAAGGTTTTTAAAAGATGTGGGGAAGTGTTGATCCACGAGAGTACGATCTGAGAATCCGAAAATAAACGGACGGTCTGCAAAGGGGAAGGATAAGAAAATGTCAGCAATGAGCAAATAAGCTCGGACAGCAGCAGAGCTGCACATAACTCCAAACGAGGAATTGACAATGTTTTGAGAGGAGCTACACGAGTTTTGGCCTTCCAGAGAGTACTGACGCGAGAATGAGCGGTTTCTGAACATAAGTACACTACGGCAGCATAGCCGAGTTGAGATGCGTCGGCAAAGCCGATAAGGCTTAATGAAGCGTCATTAGGTTGTACGATATGTCGTGGTATACGAAGGCTACCAAGAGTGCTCATGTTGTGAACGAGACGAGACCACGATTGTTGAAGTGTCTGATTGATGGGTTCATCCCACGTAAGGCCAGACAACCATAATTGTTGTAGCATAGCTTTTAATGCAAATGTGACTGGAGCTACAAACCCATTAGGGTCGAAAATTCGCGCAATGTATGAAAGTAAGGAACGCTTTGTACAGGTTCCATCGAAGGGGGTGATACGGAAAATAAATGAGTCGGACGAAGGCTCCCAATTAAGACCCAGAATTTTGAGAGTCCGATCGGGGTCTGAAAACAGAAGTGGCCATTCCAAATGGTCATGAGGCAAAGTATGCAGAAGCTCAGGATGGCTGGATGACCATTTGCGTAGCTGGAAACCGCCTAAAGCCAATAATTCAGTGAGCTGAGATTGCAAAGAGGCAGCCTCGCTAAGGCTGGAAGCGCCACAAATAATATCATCCACGTACGAGTTATGCATTATAGCATGAGAAGCCATAGGGAAACGGTGGCCTTCATCGTGGACTAGCTGTTGGAGCACTCGTACAGCCAAAAAGGCTGACGGAGCCATACCGTAAGTGACGGTATTAAGCTGCATTTCTTGAGTAACAGCGCTCTCGCTTGGTTTCCAAAATATGTGCTGATAATGCCGGTGCTCGGGATGGACGAGAACCTGGCGATACATTTGCTTGATATCGCAGCAAAGGGCAACAGAGTTGAGGCGGAAGTACAAAATGACATGGGAGAGATCTTGTTGCAGTTTAGGACCCTTGAGGAGTCGCTCGTTCAGCGATACTCCAGTGGAGTCGGGGACTGAAGCATTAAAGACAACACGAATTTTCGGACCTTGATTGGTCTCTTTGGTTACAATGTGATGGGGTATAACGTATGTTGAAGCAGTGGAGGCAGGTTCCATGTGGCCTGCTGACAGATAGTCGGACATGAACATTTTATATTCAGCAACAATTGAGCCATGTTTGGCTAAGCGGTGCTCGAGTCGGGATACTGATGCTCGAGCTTGAGTGACGTTGCAGCCCAATGGGGTTGCACTAGGGTGAAATGGCAATGCGACGGAATATCTGCCGTCAGCATTGCGTCTAAACGTAGAAATGAAATGTTGTTCAGCAACATCATCCAAGGGATTGGAGATGGAGCCTTGATGGACGGATTCAACGTCCCAAAATGCGGTGAGTTGCTTGTCCACTTCAGTAGTGGATAACAAGGAAATGGTAGAGGGGGTCGGATTCATGATTTGAATCGGGCCTACAATGATGTGTCCAAAAATGGTGCCAATGGAAATGGGACCATGCTGAATAGGCCGAATGCCAATTTGAGTTATCAAGCGGGGAAATACGTCAGCCCCTAATAAAATGTCAATTTTATCGGGACGGTGAAAATGAGGATCCGCTAAACGAAGACGGAAGAACCGTTTTAGGTTTTCCTTGGGGATTTCCATGCTAGGAAGTTGGTGTGCAATGGTGTTGATTACGGCAACACAGAGAGAGAGTCGTTTGTTGTTCAAACGGGAAACCAGTTGGATATTGACCAAACCTGTAGACAATGTATCGGAAGAACCTATTCCGGATACAGCCATGTGATTAGGAGAAGTAGACAAACGCAAGTTTTGCACTATACACTTGTTTATGAAGGACACTTGAGAACCGGGGTCAATGACACCACGGATGGGATAAATAGAACCAGTACAGTCGGTTATGAAAGCACGAAATGTGCCTAAAAGAGAATGAGCACGTTCCTGAGTGGTTGAACGAGCAGCTGAGCATGAAAGCACTATTGGTGCAACACTGGGATTTTCAATTGATACCGATGGAGCTGGAATGGACATGGCAGAAGTTGACGGGGTTGCTATTTGCTGATCCGAATGTAATAACGTGTTATGCCGTTGTGAATGACATTTGCGGCATGACGATGTCGATGTGCATTTGGACCGCAGGTGACCACCAAGGCAATTGAAACAACGCTGATTCTTTTTCAGGAGCTCATATCGAGCTGAAATAGGTAATTGCTGAAACTTGCTGCATTGTGACACATGGTGATTGTGAGAGCAGCAGAAGCAGGAAGCAGGGGCTCTAGCTGAGCGGTTATTAACGCTTGCATGTGACGTCTGAGCAATATACGAATGAGATTTGACAGCAATCCGAGATTTAACGCTGGGTTCACCAATTAACTGGGTAGTTTCGATGGTTTTGATCTGTTGATTGACAAAATCCAATAAGCTTTGGAAAGTAGGTACAGTGGTGGAATCATGTTTTAGTTCAAAAGCATGTCGAGATTTAGAATCCAAATTTTTCAGTGCTAATGACACTAGCAAAAAATCGCTCAAATCATCAAGTGCCAAGGCTTTGAGAGCATTGGCAGAATTTTCGTGAATGGTCATAAAGCCCTTGAGGTCAGACAATGAATTGGATTTGGCAGTGGGAAAGTCGAGTATGCTTTTGAGGTACATGTGACCAATTTGTCTCGGATTATTGTACCGGGCAGTTAGAGCATCGAATGCCAATTGGTAATTATCTTCGGTTAGATGGAATGAAGCAATGACAGAAGCAGCTTCATCGATAGTGGATGTTTTAAGATAGTGTAATTTGGCAATATTACTTAACTGCTGGTCGCGATGAACCATGGAATTAAAAAGTGCAAAAAAATTAGGCCAATCGGACAATTTGCCATTGAATTTAGGAATCTGAATTTTTGGCAGATGTGGATTTGCTACAGATGGAACATTCGCAACGGGATTGACTTCAGCTTTCAATACTGAAGGTTCAGTTTTTTTGAGCTGAAAATATTTAGCTCGGATTGTGTCGATTAATTGCACAAAGGCTACGTAAGGTTGTGTAGTTTCAATATGATCAGTAGCTGGCAAATGCAAGTTTAATTTTTTTATGAGAAAATTAAATTTCTTGAATTCCTGTTCAATTTCAGGTAAGCGTTCATAGTTGGCCTTAAGCCGAGGTAAATCGGCTATAGTCATTATCTTAGCAGAGTCTGATAAAGCAGTTGCAACTGCAAAACTATCATTTCGCTGACTAATAGCTAAATCAATTTGTTGTTGTATTTCTTGGGTTGGTGGAGCCATTTTAATGCTATTACTATCAGGAACAAATGGAATTAGTGGATATTTACAGGAAAATATAAAGGAAATTATGTACAATGAAACAGAAATTCTGAAATTTAAAAAAGATAATAAATGATAAATGTTGAACTTTTGTTCAAATAAATAAATAAATGTGAATATTGAAAATTAAATTGAGTATTAATAAAATTAATAGTTGGACAGAATAATCCGGAATACGGAGTACCAATAAATTTGTTTGAAATTTCACCAGTTGAAATCGCAACCGGCAAACGAGGCGACTGATTCGAGAAACTAATTAGCCTGGGGATAATTAGCTATACGTTTGAGTTTTAAGTGGACTGTAATTATTTGAGAGTCTCGTTAGAGAAATGACAATTTCAAATGTAAACACAGTAATGTAAATTCCTACCTGCTGCGATGTGACAACAGCGTGAGAATCTCCCTTCTTGAACCTAGACAACCAAGAGATTCGGGCCCAAACTCCAGATCTGTCCAAGTTCCGATTCATCCAATAGGTGTCTGCGTTCAATCTGAAATGTCGCTTCTCCAAGACTTCGTAATAGTGAGACGGTGTTAATGAACAAATAAAGCTAATGGCGTTGAGAATACGCTTGAAAAAACAGTGTAAAGTGACAACTGTTGAAGAGAAAAAAAAGGACGCTATAGAGAACATGAAGCTACCAGTCGAGTGACAAAAGTGGGGGGAAAAACTCTGATCGAGCCGGCAGGCAGCGCCAGCGTCTGTGATTCACTAAAATACCGAATGGTTTCGGGTAATTATTTATTGAATAGCAAATTCAAATTAAAATGAAATTAATTTTACGCAAATGGCGTAAACATGTGTAATATAAAGAAAGAAATAGATTACAGTAGATGCAGATGCGAGAGTATTGAAATTTCAATTAGCAAACATCAGTCAGCTCAGTAGAAGTAGGCTGACACATATATATGACATTAGCAGAGAGTTAAAAGTTTTAGTATTGTCTCAGTCATAAAACGAAATTCAAACCATCGGTCAAGATATTGTTCAAAGTAACTTTTTATATGGCATAAACAAATCTTGATAAAATTCCGACTGCACTATATACTCGTATAGCTGTTGTAGTCTTGGTCGAATTACACAAGAATGTATAGGAATCTCAAGGCCAGGCTTGTTCAACCCCCAGCCCAGACATATATAAATGTGCCTTGACAAAAAATCATAAAAACTGCTTTAACAACTGAAAACATGATTAATAATAATACAAACACAATTTTAACATTTCATTAATTTATCATTGATGAATTTAACACATTGTTTAGCTATGAGGGATCCATGAAATCATTGCAAGAATTCGAATAGTTTGTGTGGATTGTGAGTATTGATTTAGGATAAAGCACACAAGAAACAAAATATCCGATGAACACATTGCAACTACTTCCATCAAACTAAAATATCAAAGCATTTGTTTCTCAAAAACAATGACAAACTTATATGATTTACTGTCTTGAATTTGACTCGTTTACTAAAAAATGTATGAATTAATGAAATTTAAATTACTTAAATATTTAACTATATATATTATATTCTTAGATTTTTGGCTCATGATTAGTAATTAATATGTGGCCCAAAACAATCCATCTTCTTCAAATCAGGTGGGGCCAAGGGAAGTTAAACCTGATATAGACACTTTCTAGGAACAACAGATTATTCTGATCTTAAAAAAAAATCAAATCTGAACATTTCATTAAGATTTTGTGCCTATAACATTACTGTTGGGCTGTCACCGAGGGGGTATTTACTGACTGAACCCTGGTGGCGAAGAAAGAGGTAAACGTGTGGGTCTTTGACCTTGGTGGTGGAACTACGAACTAGGAACTACCAAGCCGTGTCTTCTGATAGGAGTGAGCAATATGGTGCCTTCAGCCCAATTGTGACGTCAAGGTTCAAACAAAAACAAAATCTCAAGAGCTTCACAATAAGAAAACTAAAAATTTGGACGCCATACTATTTGATATAAAATGAAAATAGTGAAATCCTAAAAGAAAAAAAACACCCCCATATAAATAAGATATTCAAATTTAATCCTTAATATGTGATAATTTCCAATCATCATTTGACCATCAAAAAGAAGAAGAAAAATAAATTGATTGAAAAATTACCTGCGGGAGACAGAATTGAAGACTGGCACACTACCTATTACACTACTGAGGCTGCTGGATATTGGCTCCCCATTCACTGCATTCTTCCAAATATCAGAGAAGCAAGGTTTATAATTTGAAATTTCAAAATTCTCCACTCATCTCATTACCATAATTAAACCAAAATTGAAGAGTAATAAAAGAATGTGCTAAATAAAAGAAATTAAACACCTTTTTAAATATAATCAACATAAATCCTTGGTTTATTATTTCTGACTAATTTCAAAAGAAAAAAAAAATGATTCCAGCTAGATCTAAATCTTTTTTGTCCTTTGACTGTATTTAATAAAGGTAGTTTATTATCCTCCTCCCTTTTTTATCTATCTGTAATTTAAAATAAATAATGAAGAAATTACCTTCAGCAAAAACTAACCTTGGTATTTGAGAATATTGATCATTTGTTAGAAAGCTTATTGAAATTTCCAAGTCATTCCTCGGTTTAGGTGTTAAATTTGTCATATCCTGCTTTACAACTGTCGAATTAGCAGGTAGTCTCTCAAAAATAGGCTGCAAAAAATTATTAGCTCTGTGTGATAGTAAAGAATAAAAATCAAATATTTAATTTAACTAAAGTTCACTATTGCGTAAATATAAATAATGATTTGTTAACCATTTTCAAGTAAAGTGAAACCAATGTGTTAACAAGTGCGGTCAAGGCAAATACTGCTTATTTTTTACCAACAAAACTTAATTTTATTTTTTTTAATCTTCTCGGTTACTAAAAAACATTTATTCAATTCCCAGACAAGATTTCTATTATCGGCTCTCAAGATTCAAGTTTTTCAAGTATCTTTAAGTTTTTCTGTGTTACTGTCTTTAAATTCTTCTTAACATATGGCATTTATGTTATCTTATGGAACATACTGTATACATAGAATAGAAAAAAAAATTTACTATGGGACAAAAGTCTCTTATGAATAACAATAATGTTCAGATGATAAATTCATATCTAGCAAATAAGAATTATAACATCGGAAAAAGAAATAAAAAAAAACTAAGATTGACAATGTAAACCTCTACAAGAATAATAAAATAAAAATAGTTAACTGCATTTAGCCAATAAAGACACAGATGGATCCACATAACAAAATATATATATTACAATGTTATATTTAAGAAGTGATATGAAAGAAGGATTATTTTATTATATACAATATCAAATAAATTATAAAAAGTTTAAATCCCAAACAAGTGAACGTAACAGCAGGAAGTATGCGAATAATTGGAACTGCTGAGAGGAAGGGTGGGACTGCAGTTGTTTAGAGATGCTATAAATGAGAGGTTGTCATTTTTGGAATTGTTTGAGAAGAGAGATCTTTGTTCCAGTTTGCGGATGGCCAAACATATTTGATGTGAGGGCCTTTACATGTCGTATACCCTCACACATTGTCTAACTTCATACTTCGTATTTCTTATTTCTGCGTATAACCTCATACCTCTTATTTCTTCATATTACCTCGTAGCATCGCATGCCATCATATAATGTCAAAGATCATATTTACATATTGGGAAAGTCTACAGAAGGCTATTGAGGCAGCATTGTATTTGGAGCATGAGGATCACAAAACTCAATACTTGGATGGAGCAAGGCAAGCAATCGACAGAAAATTTGTAAACAACTATATAACTAAATACATAACAACCAAAAATTTACATGAAAGAAATAAAAATACAAAAATATATAAGCATGAAAATACAATATAATGAATAAAACCTTCCCAAACTAGCAAGGTGGATGGTGAGGTGTTGGAATCGGAGGGTTTTTATGGTTTTACTTTTAATTTAATAACATAATTATGATGGTAAGATATTTTATCAGTACCCTTAAAAAGAGAAATTTTTAAATAAAATATCTTCCGCCTTTCCACAATATTGTATTTATTCACCAATAACGTTTTCGACAGCTCTAAACTATCATCTTCAGTTGCCAATTGATGGTGTGAAAAAACTTGTAACATTTGAAATAATTCAGACTTTACAGTATGTTTGCTACCTCTTCAGACACTACAACTCTTTTTTATTTAATTATACCCTTTTGTCATCCAGAACATATCATCGTGTGTTCGCAATGAACATTAGGACAATAAAAATATAATCATACCAAATTCTAATCTTTCTTATTAAACTAATTACTTACATTGAAATTTTCTTTTTCCTTACAAACATCAATGGATGCGTTCATGATAGGTGAAATTTCAAGATTTATTAAATCCTTGGTGATTGGTTCTTGAGCCTGAAAAATAGCAATACATTATATTAATTGCAGTTATTAAAAATGCATTTAATATATAATAGATGCAAAAATTATTTGAGTGATTTTGCTTGGGGTGTTGATTGTGCGTGAGTTGAAATAAAATTCAGTATTTTCACGATAAGTATACATATTTCTAAAAGCAAGAGTTCACGCTGCCATTGGGCAGTGTCATGCCTGTTACTCTAGAGTATTTTATACTTAAGAAATGTTATAATTTTCTCTTTTATTATGTAAATGAAAAATTAAATATTATTTAATTATGAATAAGTTCTGTTGGAAATTCCCAGCGAAAAAAATTCATAAAAAAACTATTAAAATTTGAAATATGTCTTAATTACGCCATCTGGATATTTAAATTGAACTTACACATAATTCAGCATCTTCTATTAATAAACGTTTAGGCAATCTTATGCTTTGAAGAGACATTAATCTTTGTTTCTTCTCTTCTAATAATTCTATTAATTCCTGAAATAATTCTTTTATCAGAACAAAGTTCAATTTTAAATGATTAATGCTGGTTGGGGAATGGTACAATAAAACAGCACAGCTTTTGTAAAGTCACTTTATACAACTTAATTTCCTACACTAAAGACCCGATTCAATTAAAAGATAGATCGGACATGTTTAGATCAGAGTGTGGGGAATGTAATAAATCATATGTTGGTAGTACAACTAAAAAATTATCAATTTTTATATTCAATATTATTAGAAGAAAACATTCATCATCATAAAGAACATCTGAAACAAAAAATAAGCTAATTCCACCAATATCTACAGGAAGAAGGGCATCATGAAGCACCATATAGAATTGCATTGCTACACCATACAAACAAACAATAGAATTGTAATAAACATCCTGGATAATATTGAAATAAAATTAGATTCCCTAATGTCAGATAATATAAATAAAAAGGGAGAAATAGCAAACACAAGTATGCTAGGAAACCCACCCCCTCCATATCTCCTGGATAAAGGCAGTCATAGAGTGAAGAGTGTAGATGTAGTAGAAATAGTTTAAAGTGATAATAATTGTTGGTAATGTTTTAAATATCCCACACAATCAGTTAGGTGAGTAGCCATGAGATTGATTTATACTTGCAGCTTTATCACTGGATATGGACAACCAAAATGACAAAACAGGAAATGGTTTCCATATTTCCTTGGTGTGATCTTGATGAGGGATTTGGGTGGTCGGACAATGCTTGGATGTATTTTAAGAATTTGATTAGGATGTGATCTAGGATAGGGTGTGCATTAATGTCAGCTTGCAGGGATCGTATAAGTAAAAAAAGGAGCATTAACTATTGTAGTCCTTACTTTGGATTCCATAAGCCTCATTTTCAAGTACTGTACTTTGATGTTCCCTATTATTCAAGAGCCCAGAAGATTGGTTTTTTAGGGCTTTGTATTAAAAAATGTTGTTTTATAAGCTGAGATGATTAATTTACAATAAAATATTATCTTTCCATTGAAAATTTACTTTTCCTGAGTCCGAAGGGCAATGCTCTGCGTTGCAAATGGTCTATGGGACGATCACTTCATGATAGCAGGCTTTAATATATAAATTTAAAAAAAGTACATTGTCACTGAAATATGTTTTGGTAAGTATTTAATTATAGAAAGTAAATGAAGAGAACTCATTCCTGAATCCCTCAAGATCAAGTTTTTCTCCGTCTTCTCAGCATTCTCAGGTCTCTGATAAGAAGCTCAGTAGAGCTAGCTGCAGCTGACTAGACATCGTTCAAAGTAAATTTTTATATGGCATAAACAAATCTCAATAAAATTCCGATTACACTATATGTATCCACTGCAGACTTGGTCGAATTACACAAGGCAGCTCGAGTCCTGGCTTGATCAACCAGCAGCTCAGATGAATGTGCCTCAACAAAAAATCATAAAACTACAAACTTTGTGAAATTATGACTATAAATACTATTATTAAAACCACAAATAAAGTTTTAATGTAACAATTATTTATCAATGATGAATTAAGTACATGGTTTAGCTATGAGGGATTCCTAAAATCAATAAGAACAATCCTTTATTCAATCTACTAAAATGTTTGTCAGGAATCATAAGAAAAATATCTATTAGATGTTCTGGAAAAACTGGAGTGGCTAATGGTACAAAGTGACTGTTAGAGAGTAAGCTGATTTAAACATGAGTAAATATTAACTAATGCATTATATTACAAAGATGACAATTGATTAAGTTCCTAAATCATTTTAATGACCTTTAGTCGCTGGTTTTGTCCTGATCTAGGCAATGTATAGCGAAATAAGAATGTAAAGATTTAAAGTGTTTACCTCTTGTTCTTGAACTGCTGAGCTGTATTTTTCAAATATAGAATTCAATTCAACTTTTTTCATTTTCGCATTTTTAACTCTCTCAATTAAGCTTCCACAGTAGTCTTTAGTCTTTTTATTGTAGCCATCAATTATTTCCATTGATAATTTCATTTCCGTTATCTTTCTAGTTAAATGATCCATACCGTCCATTTTCCTGAGCCCGACTAATTACTACTAGAGAATAATACCTACCGTATAATTCAAAGTCCAGACATTATATCAAAACAGTTTGGCGGGTTTGCGGGAACTCTGTCCAAAGAGCTAACATCAAGCACCACGTCAAATACTTATTGGTTAATTAGAAAACATATCCCGAGTGTTACCATTTGAACCCTGGCCCTTTTAGGGCACTTTCCCACTGAGTTATCCATCACCCGATCTTGGCTAGTCTCCTTATTTAGCTATTAACTAGCCAAATTTTAATGGCTGCTATGAAATAATCATTATCGATAGTTAGCTAAGTACGCTTGAGAAAAATATGAGAGGCTTTAGGGGGAAGAATTGGGTTAGTTTGATGTATTCTCATTCTCATTTATAAATGCAAAACGTTTTGACATAGTATAACCCCGATAACAATAAAATAAAAAGGAAATACTGTGAAAAGATGCTATTAATAATGAAAGTGGATATAAATAAACGTCTATAGGCTGTGGGGTTAAGGATTATGAACAAAATCAGCCGTCCTTGACCTGAACCTCACTCTCGCGCTTGGACAGCTTCGGATATCAAGGGAGGGGGGGGGGAGATTGTGGAGAAGGGCGTTTACTGCAGTTGCCTAGCATTTAATAAACATTTGTACCTGCCTGAAAATGTTTTTAAATAAGAAAAAAAAAAGTGGAGAGGTTGGAGAAAAAAATGTATCTACTGAATTAGAAGAGTCTTTCCTGGAAGAAGAAAAAGAGTTATATTATGTAATGAAAGAAACTTACAGAAAGGTATATAGTCAGTAATAAAATCACTCTTAGCAGAGTGATATAATCTATAATATATTAAATTATTTTTATAAAAGCAGTTTTTTGTTGTTTTTTTCCCCCCTTTCAAAGCTCTCAATTTGAAATGGGGGAAAAATAAGATGGAAATTATTGGAGTGAAGGGGATCCTTTTACTAGAAGGGATTTATTTGAAGGCTGGATGAAGGAATCGAGGAGTGTGGGAGACCTAGGCTGAGGTGTAGCTGATCTGGGGAGTGGTGAGAGTCCACTGGAGGTTGTGCCTAGAGTCTGTATAGGCAAATAGTTTTATCTAATTCATACATGTAGTGATCCCTAAAAGCATTTTTTTCGGGAGGGGACTTAAGTGGACTAGATGAAAATCCAGGGTTGACAACAAACGTCAATGCTGAAAGACAATGAGGATGTTAAAAAATAAGAGAAATGCTTTTGTAGGCTATAATTAAGTAAATTGATCAAAACAGTCATTAAAATCATGTTCATTTTCACATCGGCAGATGATAATTTTCATCCAAGTTTGATTTAATACCCTAAAGGTGCTAAACACAAAAATAATGAAGGGTCACAAATCAATCAAATACTTTGCAATTAGCCAATAAACATTTGCCTATCATATTAATTATGATGCCAAAAGACGTCAACATCGTGATTAAATATATGTACAAAGAGTTGGAACCTTAGTGAATTACAAATACAAAAGCTCATTAAAACTTTAATTTACTAAACCCTTAATTGAGTGATAAGTCACACATTTTACTTGATTTTTTTTTTCTACCCTGGGTGTTTAATAAGTTAAGAATTTAAGAAGTTAATCATGTTGTCTGGGAAGTTGATAGAGAAATAGATCAGACTTAAAGCAAAGCCAATCAGAGATTATTTCAATTCCATGCACATTATCTGGCAGTGAGGCTAGGATAAAAGAATCAGGACGATTTTAGCAGTGATTAACCATCCAAAGATCCAGCAATTAAAGAAAATATAATGTAAATGTAACTGAGTGACATAATCTTACAAAACAATTTGCAGCCTCAGCAAACTTTAAACAACAAAGGATTCACTCACCGAGTTAGAGCTTGTGATTAATACATTTTTTAATTATCATAACTATAGCTCAGTCAGTAATAGGCCGGTCACGAGTACCAGCAGACACCATATAGTTAAATAGCAATACCAATAATAACACATCAAACAAATGTGTATATAACATGAAATTTTAGTGCAGAGATCTTAAGAGAGAAAATTCCAGTCAAGTGTGATACATAACACAATCAATGGTTTTTTTACAGTAGCAAAAATGATTTGACAGTTTAATAATAATAACTTTTGGTACTAATATTCCACTACAGCCCTAGTGCCACATGATGAATTTAATTAATCATGATGATATTAATGATTCATTTTTTAATGAGATTGCTCATTACTTGTCACTGGGTTAGTTTTATTTTCAGGTTCATCGGGTCATCATGTTAATATTATGCCTCTAAAAGACAAAATAGTTGAGCTAAAGTTGCAAATATTTATGATAATTTATAATTATCATTAGGAAAAACAAAATATAAATTACATGCTGTTCATTGGGACTTTGAGACCTTTAATCTGATACCCTACTTAAAGTTAGTTAAGTGTGCAGTATCCCACAATTAAGGGTTTCAACGATCATTCTAATAACATACTCTTTTAAAAGCAGTTTCTCTAAAAATTATTTATTATTCTAAATATTTTTGAAAAATGGTCATTAATCTGATTTTATGATTTTGTTTTTGTAATTATAGATACTAAACCCCTAATATATTATACATATTCTTGATCAGCCCATCGAGATCTTTAATTTTATACAGTAAGCAATATGATGCAAAAAAAATTATTATTTTTCATTACACTCTAATTACTTTTTATAGGATTCCTTTTATTTTTATTAAGATAGAATTACCATAATATAACGCTTCCAAAAATAAACATTAGTTAAAGCTAAGTGGTTGTTATAGTGAAGCAGTTATAAATAACTATAAGTTCGGTTAGCTGATAAAAATAACAGTGTGTTACGAATACGTGTTATACATTCTGTTTGTAATTAATATCTATGTCTCATTGCGTAAATAAATTGTGTCCCATTATTCAATTACATATAAAAATGTGTCCATGGGTGAAATTTCCTTCATCGTTCTCTCTGAGGCTGTTGATGACTAGTGAAAATTTCTGCGGTCCTATCACATTCACCTGGAACCGATCTCTAGTATACCTGTTGTTGTTGTCTATGGGCTGCCCCCTCTGGTCGAGCCACTTCTGGTGACTGATGAGTTCAGGTTGCTGAGTGTTGACCTGGCAGGTAAGCAGAACATTCTCCCCAACCAGCTTCACTTGGGTTTCCTGGACTGGGTAAATCTCCAACTGTGGCTTCAAGGCCTCACCTGGTATGATGGGACTCCAGGACCTTGCTTCAGCCGAGGCTACCAAGATAAAGAAGATTACCGCAGGAATCATTCTTTTCTTCTCTGTCCGCAACGGAAATAAAAATATCTCAGGTATTTATTGAGAGCACTAAACCGATGAACACAGATTAAAAATAAACCGAAATTGAAGTTATGGGAAACGAGAAAAAAATGAAATAATAATAAACAAATAAAATTCGAATGCCTTCAGGCTAGTTGGCTGAAACCATTAAATTAGTTCATTAGAGGTGGAAGATCTTCTTGCTGAACTCCATTATTCAACAGTTTTGAAGGGTAGAAAAAATTATTTTTTTGACTATTAACAAGAGATGACGACTTTACGTAAGTGCATAGAGAGATAGCGGCATTAGCCTCACCAAGCGCTGGCTTGTGGAGTACTGTCCTCGGTGATGGTTTCAGACAACGCCGCCATCTTCAAAAGTGAGAGTTCCAGCTGTATTGCAAAGAGCGGGGGATATTTCAAAAGTTTAGCGCGCCAAATCGTCCAGCCACGAATGGTCTAGCAGAACGCAGCATCCAGACATTGAAAAGAAGGCTCAAGGCTGCTGCTGATGATCCTGCTCCGCTGTGTTCTAAGCTGCGGAACATAATGTCCCGCTACAGGGCAACACCCTTAGCCTCAGGTCTATCTCCTTCGGAACTGTACCTAAAGAGAAGGATCCGTACTCGTCTCGATGCTCTGATACCAAACAGCAAACCTCTGGCTCCAACTGTGCCTACTGCATTGCGGGTTCGTAATCTTCAAGTGGGGGAGAGAGTGCAGGTGAAGATTCGCTTAGAAAACCAAGACGTTTGGCACCATCAGGAGGAAACTCGGCCAGTACCATTATATTGTCGAGTTGGACACAGGTCGCACCCTGAAACGCCATATTAATCAACTGGTCGTCACCTTGGTTCCGAAGAAAGAAGTCTCCTTAACTCCTTTGGTTCCACAGCACAGAATGGGGGTGCCATCCAAAACTGAAACTACAAGCTTGCCACTAGACCACCAACACCTCCTTCACCACATGTAAGTAGTCCAGGTACACAGCGCGACTTGCCTAATCCATGCCATCCAAGGCCAACTGTTCAGCCTGGTCCGTCTGGCCCTCCATCGCCTAGCCCTACCAGGAGCCGGAAAAAGCCGAAGTATCTCGAGGACTATGTCTCCAACTTGTGTTGTGGACCTGTCCATAAATAAGTGGGGGAGATATAGTGAAGCAGTTATAAATAACTATAAGTTTGGTTAGCTGATATAAATAACAGTGTGTTACGAAACGTGGCATGTGTTCAGAAGGTTTCAGTTGTTTGAGTGTATACATTCTGTTTGTAATATCTATGTCTCTTTGTGTAAATAAATTGTGTCGCGTTATTCAATTACATATAAAAATGTATCTCATTATTCGGCCCCTTGTCACAACAAGTTGGCGACGAGGATAAAAGTACAAAACATTGGGAAAATTGAGTGCCGCTAACAATACTATAACCGCTAAAAGGTATTTTATTTTTTTACTAGAAACCATCTTTGGATCATGAGTGTCCCTGTCACCAACAAGATTTGTTACTGCCAAGTTTAGCTTCATCTTCCCTTGGCCTTTTTGCCAAACATCAGCCACAAGAGACCTGTGACGTTGGCAAAGTAGCATGAGACACCGATGATGATGAGGATGACAACCAGCGCTGCAACAACAACTCCGATGAGGAGCCAACTGGACAGAGGAGTCTTTTTATTGTGGAACATATTTGTCTCGCTCCCAGTAATCACATCGATTTTAGCATTTATTATTTCTGTTGGGATGCTTGCTTCCCTCAGAATGATTTCGTGGGTACTCTCTCCATGTATGTTTTTACCCAGGCATTTGTACGCTCCATAGAAGACTCTATCAGTAGGTGTTACAAGAAGATTGCTGACAGGACCGTTTCCTATCTTGAGGAAGTTGCTGTCTTTCTCGATGGGCCTGTTGTTGAGGAACCAGGTGATGGTTGCGTTGGGTATAGACTCAGCGATACAGGTCAGATTCACTGGTTTCTTGTCCCATGACCATGCCTCCTTCATCGGGGTTGCTTCGAACGACGGAGGAAACTCTATGGTCAGGTGTCCATTCTTTATGTCTTCACCTCCCTTGTTGGTGGCTATACAAGCGTACAGACCATTGTCTTTCCGTTCAAGAGATGTAATGGTCAGTATACCAACAGTTTGTCCTCAGTCTCGTTCCTGTCGCTGCACGGAGATCCTCTGATCGCCAGGCTGAAGGCCAGCGATCATCTTCTTTGGCGAGCTTAGTTTCCTGAATGTTATAATTGGAGTAGGATTTCCTGATGCCTTACACTCCATAACTACTTCCTTCTCTGTGCGGATAGATATGTTATAGAACTCAGCAATCTTCACAGCAGGCTTTACGATGACGGTGAGTCGTATGTTCTGCTCGACGTTGCCTGCTCCGTTGTTGGCTATGCACTTGAAGTCGCCGTTGTCCTCCCTGGACACTTTGATCAGAGACAGCTGTCCTGTGACTTCGTTGACTGCAAACCTACCCGAGAAGGTGCCCAAGTTCTTGCCTGTGGAGGCCTTGATCCAGGTATAGGTTGGTGGAGGCTTACCCTCGGCTTGGCAAAGCATTGTTGCAGACTCTCCTTCCACTGCCTCCATCTCGGTAACCTTCTCCATCTCTTTGGTCATCTTCGGTGGTGTATGAACCTCTACTTTGATTTCTCGCTTCTGGAGATCTCCAGTGTCTATGACGAAGGCTCGGCAAGTGTATACTCCATCATCGGTGACCTGTACATTCCTGATCAGCAGGCCATCTGTCTCCATCACGAGCCTGTCGTCTTTTGGGACCTGTCTTCCGTTGATCTGCCAGTCGACATGAGGAGCAGGCCTTGCGGTGACCTTGCACTTGACTTTGTAGTCATCACCTAAAAGTGGGTATTGTTCCTCTGGAGCATCTTTCCAAGTCACTGGAACATATGTCTTGAGGATGACACTCTTACTGAGCTGTTCAGAAGACTGGTAAGTTGCAATGCAGGTAAAATTTCCTTCATCGTTCTCTCTGAGGCTGTTGATGACTAGTGAAAATTTCTGCGGTCCTATCACATTCACCTGGAACCGATCTCTAGTATACCTGTTGTTGTTGTCTATGGGCTGCCCCCTCTGGTCGAGCCACTTCTGGTGACTGATGAGTTCAGGTTGCTGAGTGTTGACCTGGCAGGTAAGCAGAACATTCTCCCCAACCAGCTTCACTTGGGTTTCCTGGACTGGGTAAATCTCCAACTGTGGCTTCAAGGCCTCACCTGGTATGATGGGACTCCAGGACCTTGCTTCAGCCGAGGCTACCAAGATAAAGAAGATTACCGCAGGAATCATTCTTTTCTTCTCTGTCCGCAACGGAAATAAAAATATCTCAGGTATTTATTGAGAGCACTAAACCGATGAACACAGATTAAAAATAAACCGAAATTGAAGTTATGGGAAACGAGAAAAAAATGAAATAATAATAAACAAATAAAATTCGAATGCCTTCAGGCTAGTTGGCTGAAACCATTAAATTAGTTCATTAGAGGTGGAAGATCTTCTTGCTGAACTCCATTATTCAACAGTTTTGAAGGGTAGAAAAAATAATTTTTTTGACTATTAACAAGAGATGACGACTTTACGTAAGTGCATAGAGAGATAGCGGCATTAGCCTCACCAAGCGCTGGCTTGTGGAGTACTGTCCTCGGTGATGGTTTCAGACAACGCCGCCATCTTCAAAAGTGAAGAGTTCCAGCTGTATTGCAAAGAGCGGGGGATATTTCAAAAGTTTAGCGCGCCAAATCGTCCAGCCACGAATGGTCTAGCAGAACGCAGCATCCAGACATTGAAAAGAAGGCTCAAGGCTGCTGCTGATGATCCTGCTCCGCTGTGTTCTAAGCTGCGGAACATAATGTTCCGCTACAGGGCAACACCCTTAGCCTCAGGTCTATCTCCTTCGGATCTGTACCTAAAGAGAAGGATCCGTACTCGTCTCGATGCTCTGATACCAAACAGCAAACCTCTGGCTCCAACTGTGCCTACTGCATTGCGGGTTCGTAATCTTCAAGTGGGGGAGAGAGTGCAGGTGAAGATTCGCTTAGAAAACCAAGACGTTTGGCACCATCAGGAGGAAACTCGGCCAGTACCATTATATTGTCGAGTTGGACACAGGTCGCACCCTGAAACGCCATATTAATCAACTGGTCGTCACCTTGGTTCCGAAGAAAGAAGTCTCCTTAACTCCTTTGGTTCCACAGCACAGAATGGGGGTGCCATCCAAAACTGAAACTACAAGCTTGCCACTAGACCACCAACACCTCCTTCACCACATGTAAGTAGTCCAGGTACACAGCGCGACTTGCCTAATCCATGCCATCCAAGGCCACCTGTTCAGCCTGGTCCGTCTGGCCCTCCATCGCCTAGCCCTACCAGGAGCCGGAAAAAGCCGAAGTATCGCAAGGACTATGTCTCCAACTTGTGTTGTGGACCTGTCCATAAATAAGTGGGGGAGATTATAGTGAAGCAGTTATAAATAACTATAAGTTTGGTTAGCTGATATAAATAACAGTGTGTTACGAAACGTGGCATGTGTTCAGAAGGTTTCAGTTGTTTGAGTGTATACATTCTGTTTGTAATATCTATGTCTCTTTGTGTAAATAAATTGTGTCGCGTTATTCAATTACATATAAAAATGTGTCTCATTATTCGGCCCCTTGTCACAACAGTTGTATTAATGACCTCTTGTATCTATGATTATGAGATCTTTAATTTGATAACTTAATCAGTATGATCGGAAAATATTTATTTTTTAAATTAACAAGTAATTAATTAATTATGGCACATTCTAATTTCCCAAGGAGTTGGTTTCATTTTTAGTACCATCAGGACTTCAAATGAAACTAACATGCAAAATACCATGCCTCATTGTAAAACACGGATCGACCTAAACTTGCAAACACAATGTAAACGACCTAGTTTAATTACAGTTTTAAAAAGTTAGTGAAGTGAATAGTGTTGCATGATTAAAGCTTTTAGTTTTAATGCATTTGCGTGATTACAGTTGAAAAATTTAATTTTATATCCTACTCAATATGACAGAAAAATATTTATTTCTCTCTAAACTCTAATTACATATGTTTTATTGGGATTTCCAGGTAACAGAAAATAGTAATGCAGTTCCTTTTAGCAAAAAGAGGCAGAAGTTGGAAACTCATTTATTTGAAATATTAAGCGATTTAGGAAAGAATGTAGATTCGGTTAATAAAAGCGAATAAATTACACTTGGTAAAATACAATTGTGTTGTCTAGCTATTAGAATTTTGTTAAAAGTACAAGTGATTTCAACAGACTACCACTGTCATTTAATGCTACAACATGATGATTAATAAAGATTGTACATGCAAATTTTTCTACACTAAAAATTCTAAAACATTATATCACTTATCCTAAAACTCCAGGTCATTAAAAATTAAAATGGATAAATATTATATTTATTATAATGTGAGCTCATTGTTAGCTGTTCAGATCAATGTGTTGTATCTGATTAATAACCTATTGTTGCCATTATCACACATTTTGTAATTAGTTTCTTTTGCATCAAATTTAATGCACTCCTTTCCTTAGAAGATAACTACTTTATTTTGTATACATATTTTATGACAAACTATCAGACTCTATTTACACTGTATGTTATATTTACAGTTAAAACTGCACCTATACTGTTTAATCTATTATCTATCTATATAATAGTAATAACTATATAGGTCTTAGTAAATCAAACCAGCCAACTGTTACATATTTAATTGATTATCCAGCTTTTTGTTTTGCGACTGATCTCATTAATTATTATCAATCACGTTTTGTCATCGGTGAATTTGCGTGTTTCTAATCTGTGAATTTATAAATCAGTAGATACACAAACTTAAGGCCTTCGAATGGGAAATTGCCCCTGCATAGGTGATGTTGTCATGAATGACCTTCTGAATCTGGTTATAAAAAAATAACCCAACCATTTATTTAAAAAAATAAGTAGAGGACAACTGTCAGTTGTCCTAGACCCTGAATACCTCTTACAACTATCCTAAATGCATTAAGCTTTCACTTCAATCCTCAAACCACCTCATCCATCAACTTAATAAGTACACATTGTTTACGCTTCATTTGTCATTAGCAATTTGCTCTATTTCATTTCTATCTTCCTTGTACAATAGAATTACCTAGCATGGTTGTTTGTAACTTTCTCTTTCACTCATTAATTATTATACTATTATTACTAATTAATTACTACTATTATTATTATACATTAACTATATCAACCCTTCTCTAGTACTATTATCAACACTCTAGTTCTCATACTAATTTCGATTTCGTTTCTTAGATATTAACTACTCTATAGATACGTTAATGGTGTATATCTATTCTTTCACAAATTTGTACTCTTATTTGTATATCTAATATTTTTGTTTTGACAAATACATGTTTTATCAATTCTCCATATTCTTTAAATTGAAACCTAACATTTCATTAAGCTATTTATGTTGCACTATTATCTACACTTATATCAATCGCTTGTTAATAATTATTGCCACATGTTTCTTTTCTTGTTAATAGGACCTGATCCAGACAAAGAATAGAATACAAAAAAATGTACAAGAAAATAAAATAATAAAGAGTATCCTCAAATTAAAAAATATCCAAGAATTTGTTTAAATAAAAAATAAGAAAAAAGTATAATACACAATTAAAATAAACAAAAATTAAGGGAAAATAATAAGAATAAAATTAAATAAATAAATATTAGGGGTTACTCTATTTCAAGATAACAGCAAAGGGTTTATAAACACAAAAGTTAAATGATAGCCATCTTATAATGTCAAAACGAATCCTATTAGGTGAGTTTTAAAAGTACGTAAGGATGAAGCATGTCTGATATTGAGAGGGAGAGAATTCCAGAGAATGGTGGAGCAAGGAAAGGAAGAAAGGACATACATGATGACACAAAAAAATGTCAAAGCATTGCCAATTAATTAATTTGAAGAAAATCTAACATCTGTTTTAAGAGACTAAAGCCGATATGCCATCAAAGTCCTTCATTCATTTATTACATTGTTGTGATATTTAGTATTGTGGTTTTGTTTTTTTTATTTGAAGTTTTAATATAAACTTCAAATGAGCAAGGCATAAAAAATACGAAACAACTGAATGGCCAATGCCATTAAAAAATATCCGGAAGGCAGAGGAAAGGGTATAAAAGGCGGGGTTTAAGACGCTCTCGCTCTCTTTTTTTTCATCCAAGCCAGCACAAGAGGCACAGCAGGGACACTCTGGCGCGAGAACCGACGGATATGCATATCATGAGGCCGGCTCCCACACATAAGATCACACGCTACGCATAGAGCAGGGACGCTGAAGAGGACGAAAACCACATCCGAAGAATGCACAACGAAATACTGGCCAGTTTAACGTTAATAAATTGATGTAATTTTAAAATAGTATCATTATCAGTATTATGTTCATAAATTAATGTAATTTTGAATTTGGTTTTTCATTATCAGTATAACTTGTAAAAATAATAGTATCATCATCAGCATAGCGTAATATAATAAATGGGTAAAGTTGGATTGATTTGGTTAATAATGGGTTGTTAAATTATATATTAAATTGCTTGTATATTGAATTATTGATAAAATGTGTGTGAATAAAATTATTCCTATTACCAGAATTGTCCTAATAAATTAACAGAACCCTGGAATGTAATAAAAAATTTTAATATAAAGAAAAATATATAACTTAAAAATAAAAAATTTAAATTAATATAAAAAATCGTAACAACATATTGTAGCGATTTCACTTTTTATATTTGCATACTTACTTATTATTAAAGATGAAAGGGCATTCAAAAAAATTCATTAAGAATAGAAGTTTATTTATGTTTTAAGTTAATACTATTTTAGGGTTCAATATGGTCCCAGTACACATTGTTAAAATTTTAAGTTTATTAAGTTAAAAATAATAGTTACTAAATGTAAAAATAATAACATGGATAGTCTCCGATGTTGTGTGGTGGGTTGTTTTCTATCTTCTTGAAGTATATCCTCTGGCCACAACATGAGGCCTCCCTTCTGCACTCGGCCTCACCACTGACTAACTCACTGGCTACAACAAACTATTTAGATGAAAAGAAAAGACTCAGCTCTTTCCTAAACAATATTAATAGGCAACCTACCCCACCAAATAAAAGTGATTTTTTCCAAGGGATATCTGTTCTTCGGCGTTTTTTCCAAAGGTACAGATTCACCGCCCACGTAACAAATAATTATATTACGAATTAATTCAACCAAACCTCACTCCCTCAAAATCAATCTAATTCTAATAAATAAATTTAATTTGCCAATAAAAATACCATCATCACCATTGCTCACTCAGCATTCAAGATTTCATCAAGAGAAGGCACATCAAATTTTTCGACTCACTCCGACACAGCCACAACCCACTATTCTCTGACCTTCAACCACCACCAATGCCCGTCAGATGGAAGCACTGATGGACCGCCGAAGCCTGGAGACAGATGGACGTGATCGAACCCTAGCCCCCTGTAGACTGAAGATCTACAACCAGCCGAGAGATCGAGGCCGACTCAACCGAAGCTACAAGACCCCATCTACCTGTTTAAGGAGGGTCGACCTTCCGACTGAGAGGCCGACTTATTTCAGGCCCCTACCGGGGCGGGCCAGGCTTGACCTGGCCGACTACAAACCATTGCCTAGGTACCCCTAGGCTCCACCCTCTGTAGACTCTCACTACCTTCCTGATTCCACCCGCCTCCTTTAGGCATTCCACACCCTATATCCTTCTCATACATCCTTCAAATGGGGGACTCCCCTTAGTGAAAGGCACTCATTAGCCCAAAATAATTATCCTTTATTTTTCCCACATCCTATTTTATAAGTTTGAGAAAAAAAAAAAAAAAAACCATCATCAATACAAAAATAATTTGTCGCCTGAAGATCTATAATTATATATAATTATCTGTAAATTTAAAGGGGCTATAAAAGGAAAAAAAAATACCATCACAATATTGTTTACAACTTTATATTTTATACTACATGTCACATTGGACAATTGATAACATAAATATTTACCTATTGTTGTGTAGTATTATATATTATAGCGATTCTGCTTTTATTTAAAATATATTTATACTTTCTTATTATAAATGATAAAAACAAATTCATAACTTCATTAAGAATAAAATTTTATTTATATTATCTCAGGGTTCAATACGGTCTACATGCATAATGTTACTATTTTAAATGTTTCATTTTAACAATTTTCTAGAGAACTTATATACTTAAGATAATAATTACCTAATACAAATACTAATAACATGGATATTCTTTTCTCAAGTATTCTTTTGGAGGCTATCCTCGGGTCTCAACATGTGGTTTCTTATCGGCCCCTGACTAACTTAACTCTTCCTTTTTAACCCTTTTATAAATATTTAAAATAAAATTATACATAATAAGCTGGGATTGGGTCCTTGTATTGCATACTTAGCGTTTTAAGCAGTTTCTGTTTACAAAACATCTCCGATTGTAGTTAAAAGTTATTAGTAAAAGGGACTAGTTGATGGTGCTCAACATTGGATTATAACTTGACTCAGCTGTTATTTATAGATCCCCCTCTCCTCACCACATAAAAGTAGGTTTTCCAATGTGACTAGACTAGTCCTGGGTTTCCAATGTGGGGACTAGTCCTTACCTTTTTTTATTTCAAGGTTTTCAGGTCTTTCTAATGTTCCGTTTTTACTATCACAAAGGGGTTATTCTTTCTATCCAGGTATTCATTTAAAAAACAACAATTTAATTTGACTATAAAAAAATCATGCCAATATATTGTTGTGATATTAGATATTGTAAAATTTGTGTATAAAGAAATTGAAATATAAAGATTTAATCCAACCTTGTATCGGGAAGGTGGTGGAAACAAAAGAGGAAGGATGAAAAACAAAATGACTATTAGTTGTTGTTCTTCTGAGAGAACACAGTAAGTTAGTCACTCTAGTTTTGGGGTCAGTCCGTGATACATGTATCTGAATATAGTGATTGTAATAAAAATTTCTTTAAGTTATTTGTTGTTGGACTTGGAAGCGAAACGGAAGAAAAGTTGCACCAGGAAGAAGTGTTAATTTTGTTTAAAGAAAGAAGAGAATTGAAGAAGAAAAGGAAAAGAAAAAATAGACAAGTATATTTATATAAATATTAATAAGTTTTTGTTTTATTTGTAATTAAATTCACCTTTTGCCAGAATTATTTTTTATAAGCAGAACCTAAAAAACCTTAGATAATAAATAAGATAAAATTTTTTTTTTTTTGCTAATAAGTATTAAAAATAGTGGGATCAATACCAAGACTATTAATTCTCAATTCTTTTATTATTGACAACGGTTCGCTCTCCCATTTATGTTATCAACTTATATTTACGGAAATTAAATGAATTTGTTTCCCATCTAGGGATTTGACCAATCACATTTGCAGAACCTAAAAGAAGCAGCTACGCTAACCACCACTCTACAGTGTTTGTACTAATAGCTTGCTCTCTATCTAAAATTGATTACTGTCATAAAGAAGTACGCTCGGCTAGAAAAAAATGGTTTAAGTGTTTTAAAATTAATTAGAGGATCGATATTTTAAATGCAATGAGAGTCACCTTTAGTTAAACAAGTATATATTTTTTAAATACAAAACTTATATAAATAAGCAAATGATATCGCTCATAACATTATAATAAATTAATTTGGTTTATTTGACTAACATAACAAAAATATATATATTAATTTTATACAAAATAAAATGATATAATTACATTTTTTTTCTTAAATAATCGAGAAAATTTTTATTCTGAGTCTAAAAATTCATCTGAATTGATTGATATCAAAGTCAATTTTACTTCATTTTCAAGCCATCTTTTCTGGTATGCACTAGCATCAAATGGTATTGGATGCTGGAATAAATAAATACATAGCTTTATTTAATTTATAAAATTTAACGTCCTAAAGATTTGATGGCATGCTTTAAAAATGATTTCATGCAGTGCTTTAATGTTTTAGAAAGTAATCATTCCAAAAATTGCATATTATACTCACCCATCTACATCATAAGATTGCACTTGTGTTGATTCATGTCCCTCTTAATTAAATTCATTGTTAATTAAAGTGATTATTCTCAATTACCAATGAGTGTAGAAGGTTAGTTAGTGGTTATAAGATAAGTTTCCCCAAAACATGTAGTAATTTAATAACTAATTTCTTCATCCGTGAAGTCACCATTCTGTAACACTTAATATTATGTAAAATTATCATTTCAGATGTTACAACGAACAAAAATATTTCTTCACTTTATCATTGTTAATCAAAATAATTTGATTTAAACCACTTTTGAGTTTTCTTCTAATTTTCTTCATATGGATGCTTAATGTTACCCTGTTATTATACATACATGACACTATGTAATTTAATCCATGACTGAATAAACTTAGTAACAAATAGATCTTATTTAAAAGTAATGCTAAAATTACTCGTAAAAAGTCAAGGTAAAAGTTAGGGTATTCTAAAAGTAAATTATATTGATTGAATCCCAGGTTAAATTTTTTTTAATAGACCACTCAGAGTTTCTACAACTAAAAATGTAAAGAATCGCCAAGAAAGGTCTTAACCATGAAACTGTATAAGATTCAGTTATAAATGCGATAAAGTATTTAAGTTTATAAATTATTTATAATACAATATAATATTTATACAAGCAAAATTACCTCATGTTGCTGGGATAATAATATATCAGTTCATTCTAATTATAGATTAAAAGCAACATGATGCACTGCAAAGATTAAAAAACTAAAGAATTTAATTACTCCTGGCCAGGGGGCAGCTTAATTCAACGGCTAAAAAAAATATACAAATTCTCAGTATTTGCATCCCTTACACTATTATTTTTGACAGATATAGTTATCGAGATATTTTAATTCAAAATTCTCAAGAGGTTACTTCCGAATCCTGATTAAAATATCTCATTAACAGTAACTGCTGGCAGAAAAAAAGTCAGGGGCTTTCTCCCCCTTTAAAAATGGTTTACAAACAAAAATTGTATTTTTTTCCGTCAAGAAGTTATGAGGCAAATGAAAAAGGAATTTTTTGTCTATTATTGTCCGCTGTTGACATTAAATGAAAAAAACTAATTTGAATTTTTAAACCATATTTACAGTGTTAACTTACATTAAGGACTATGTTGAATTTGGTCTGTCAAACAGCCATAGCAAACACAAATAAGTAAAAATAAAAGGATATGTAAAAAAAATTATCTTATAAGTTTCTATAGGCCTTACCTTTAATTTGAGGTGTTCTTCTGATTGTTGCAAAGCCATAATTTAAAGAAGCCACACCTTATATTACAACATCAAGCAGTAAGCAAGAAATATAGCTTATATGTTAGCAAGTTCGATGAGTGATGTTTAATCAACTTACTTAGCATGAACTATAGACAAGTTCTGCTTTGTTTATATTAATAATATTATCTTCTACAATTATTACGTATTCAATTAAACGTTTCTTGTTGTTACACTTAGAGTGAGGATAAGAAAGAAGTATAAATGTATTATTATTTACTCCACTTCATAATCAAATATACCTGGCTGAAAAACTCGGATAAATAGTTCAAACTAATTTTTATGAAGAGTTAAGCACCAAAGAAAATTTTATTGGTAAATGTGGAATAACCTCACCAATATTAACACTTATATGCCTCTAGCTAAGTAGTCCAGCCGTGCTTCGGTTGATAATATGTTACAATGCTCATTTAACCTGCTTTGTTAGGCCCACTTATCCAGCTGGTTATTTCTTCAAGCTCTTTTAGTTTCCCCATTAAGAGTTCACAAAACTTCACTTTTTCTTTAGTAAGACATCTATGCTTGCACAGAGCGTCAAGGTCGAGGGTTTTGACCTATGCTTTCTAGTCTACACACACTACGCCTTTAGGTTTGGGTTTATTCAATGTACTTGCTGAATTTTAACTTGCATTAAATTTTTAATTAAACTTTACTTAAACTATTCATATCAGTTTAATTTTTGCCGACGCTGGCACAGATTGAGTCAGTAACAAGTCGGACACCACCCGATAGTAAGCGTATCAAGTTGAGTGAATAGCATCTCTTTTTATGATTATATTTTTAGCTACTTAGTTATATTATGACTTTTCTTCATGTTTTCAGAACTTTACTATAAAATTTAATTTTTGATCAATATTTTTTAATAAATATAAATGTTATTATTGCTGACTGGTTTTTTTCAAATGTCTTTTAAACATCTGTGAAATTGTATTACTTATTTATTTTAATATTACAAATTAAATTTGTTTTTTATGTTGGTGATTTTATACTGCTTGTGCATACATAAACAGTTTTGTTATTTGGCACTTAGTAATTTTAAATAAAAATACTTCATTTTTTAAGATATTTATTTTATTTACGAGTACAGTCACATACTGTCAAAACCTTTTGTAAATACAAACACACATTGTAGGCACACAGAGTTGCTTCATAGTATTCAAAAGCAACCCACAACCAGAGTAAAATATAAAATATAATAATAATAAAATAGCAGAATTAAGATTTTTTTTTCTAAAAGCATTTATTTATGAAAAATAAGGAGTTTTTAGGAATGGTTTAGTATCATGCAATTAAAACATGCATATTAATGAGAAAAAAAAACCTGTACAAAATATTTCTGAGGTTTTTTCCTCTAAACCAAATTCAGTTGCCATTTGTGCAAACAATTTGTTTGCACTGAATTGAATCTCAAGAGGATAAATTTTATTTCACAGTGTCTCGGCCCAACATAATAAATAACCTAGCAGATAACCAAGAATTTTTGGTTCACTTATGTGACATTAAATTACAGTTTGCTGTATAAAAGAGTATAACAAAAATAAAATTTTCATGACTTTGTTCAATAACTTCAATAGATTTATTCTTAACACATTTTACCTCTCAATGTTAACAATAATAAATAAATCAGTCTATAAATAGTTTTATTTTTTAAGGAAGACTAGAATATATATTACAGCCAATATATACATGGTAACATCATTTGATTTTATTAATCAGATAAAAATAATAAATAGAATTTAGAAAAAAGATATAAGTAAAATTTAAAATTATGTACTTAATTTAAAAAAAAAAAGAAAAGTGTTAGTTAATCAAATAAAAACAATACCTCAAAGCATCAATTCATAAGTATTAATAAAATCATAATTTAGATAATCTCCAACTACCTCCTTTACGATTGCAGGATATGTATTGATGATGTAATCCCAATTATATGGTTTCAAGAACGAAGCTTTAGAATTAGAACAATCTAGAAGAAATTGTCTAGAATATTCTTTCTTCATGCCTGCAAAGTTTAAAAAATCTTAGCAAAAACAAAATAAAATGAAATATCAACTATATGCTAAATATAAACTCTGAGGCTCTCCAGGTATCATCTCTTTGCTGTAAAACATGAATATTAGTCTAGTAAAAACTGTAGTGGGTCTGCTCTGCCCTGCAGACTTGCGCTTTGCGCTCATCAAGTTAAACACGTAGATTTAGCGAATAACATATAGAAAATGGAAAAATTTCAACAAGTCTCTCAGACTGCAAATGTCTGATAGCAGTCGTAAAAAGTGATACAATTGAGTTTAAATATATACTACACAACATCCCAGTTTACATTGTATATCTTTTGGTTAAGTTAAAATTGTGGGAAGTATGCAAACAAATCAGACATAAAAAAAATATAAGAAAAACACATTAAAGAAAGTATTACAAAAATAACTTAAATACAATACAAAACTAAACTAAATAATATAGTTGGTATATCTGAATACAAATGGATTACTTTACTAATAAAAATTCAGTTTATTACCTGTAATTATAGTGCTATTTCTAGCTACTATTGAATGGGCACTTTCAGAAGATGAATCGTTTGCCAAGTCAGCTAAAAATGCAAATCATCATCAGTAGTTGGTAATTTATTTTAAATGGATTGTTTTTTTTTATATCAACAAGAATAACAAAAAAGAAATTTTGAAAGGTGACATAACATTATAAGGGGACCAGGAGGTGATGAAACTACTAATTATGTCACCGAAATTTCATGACACCGATAGATGATGCTTGGCAAACTCCAGGCATAAATCAAGTACAATACTATCAATATTATTGTCCATAGAAAATTACTAAGCGACTTCTTAATAAGGGCAGTCCTACTGAGACGGAATGATCATTTGATTTTTTTTTTTGTAATAATCCTAAAATAAGAAATATGAAGAGAAATAATTATTTATCCGGCCTATATGAGTACATGATAAATTCCACACTAAATTAAATAAAAGTCACATTGTGTATTCTAGTAGTGGTTAGCATAACCACTTCATGAAATAAAGGTTCTCAGTTCAAATATCTAAAGAGAATAATAAATATAATGACAAATTCATTACCAAAGCGATAATTTATAGTTTATTTTTCTAAATATTACCTGATTCTAAATAGAAAGGCTTGCTTTGTGGTTCTCGTGGTTGGTCGATGGAGTTAAGGCTCGATTGCCTTGAGCCCATATATCTGCAATAGTAAATTAATAACTAAATGAATAGGAATTAATAGTATCATTAAACAACAAGCTCATATTATAAAGGAAAGATGGGATTTCTGGATAATAGCCTGATATCAATAGGTAACGAGCCCTTAGCTCCCATGATGATCAATAATTGTCATAATAGTCAATTACCAATTTACAAGCAACTGTGATAAAATTACCTCATGATTTTGTCTTCATAGTTATTGTTATTATTTTCTGATGACTTGTCAACATATGTTGAATCTAATAGTATTTTGGCATCCTGAAAACATTAAAATTAAGATTATTTCCATAGTACAGAAATAATGATATAAATTCTAAATTAATCGTAATGATTTATGGTTAAATGACTTTGTGACACATTGTAATGTTATTTCTAAGTAGTAATTTGAAATATATGTTTTAAAAGTAAACTGTATAAGGGAGTTTAAATACAAACAAGTACGGGAAAAATGGGTGTGTCCAGTCGACTATTAGGGGAATATGTCAGGAAATGGATCGACAGAGATGTTCAGGGTTAAAATTGTTTGAGAAGAGAGGTTGATGCTGATGGAGGTTTAGAATGCTTTTGTTGGAGTACTGTGTTTTACCGTTTGCGATTAGTCAAAGATATTTGTCACGAGGGCCCTCGTATTCCCTCGTCTTATCTCATACATACATGTCAAAAAAACTTCCATGACAGTTGTGATTATGCCAAGGGTGCAGAATATGACAGAAACCGAACAGGCAACATTATTATTGCCTTCAAGGAATTCTTTTGTTGAACTTCAGGATCAACAAAAGACACTATTTGGACTGGAGAAAGCCAAATCGAATGACAAAAAATTGGTGCAGAACTCAAAAAGTATGTTTTTGGTATAATTTTAATATGTTTGATTGTCAAGGACCTATGTACCTGAAAGTAAAAATAATAAATTATAAGTTAAATTAAAGAATACGTTACAAAATGTTACTTGAAGCATTAAATAATAAGTTTTACTATCTGAAATATAAAATTGTACTACATTGTTTAGCATATATAAATATAGAATGTGATATTTTTATAGCCAATTTAAGTTTTAATTTAAAACGAATATCTAGTTAGATGGAATATACATTGTTTAGACCTTGGGAATAGATCAGGGTAACCCTTGGGAAAAATCATTTTATTTATACTGAGGTTTTTGCCTTTTTCTTCGTCATTAAAGCGGCCAGTGGGTTAAGTTGTTGACCAGTAGCTGTGAGACCAGGTGTGGAAGATAGAAAGAGAGCCATGTGCCATGTGCTAGAACAAGGAAGCCAGTGTGGTAGGTACAATGAAAGAATGAAGATCAATCACCCAATATCAAAGAACGTATTCATATTATTTAAATAATTGTTTACTGTTAAATATTCTTTTTAGCAATATAGTTCTCTCAAACCATATATTGCACCCATCCTGAAATAGTGTGATAACTCAAAAAAGTAGAATTGTGAAAAAAAAATCATTTGAAGTTGTGCATCCCGGTCTTTTCACTTCTGCCCCCTTAACTGTCCAAAAACCTAGGTAAAAATATTTTAACCCAACTTGTTACTATTTTCTCTGAATTGTCATTCTAACTATGAACTTAACATTATGCAGAACTTAACATTGAACCCTGAGATCATATTGATCTAAAAATTATAAAATAAACTGTTATTTTAATGATTTTTTTTTTATGGAAGTCCTTTTTACTTTTTAAAAACAAGAAAGTAAAAGAATTGTTAACAAAGAAAAATGGATCCTATGCACATGGAAATATATTTATATTATATATCTTAGGATAGGATAGGAATTCTGTATCCTAATCTAAAGTAGGCGATCGGAGACCGTCCTGATTGGCAGCATCATTATCACTCGAGAATGGCAACATGACCTGTTAAAAGCGCGAGTGAATGTTAATAAATATAATAATTTGTGGGCAGACATTATCATTGATGACTATAAACTTAACCGACCACCAGCAAACACATCCTAGAACGAGGGTTTCTGGTTTTGAAAAAAAATAAATGAAACCCTAAAAAGAAGCCCCAACTTACCAACCCCAAAATACTTCAAAAACGGCGACAGCCTTTTCTCAAAATCTGGTAGAATAGGCAAAGTTAGATAAATTGTATATGACGGTAATTTTATTCAGGTTGCAAGTACCTTGGAGAGTCTTCAAAAATATTTCCTCTCTCGAGGCCAATTGGCACGGCTGGCCATACATATAGTTATGAAAGTACTTACAGGGTTATACTTGGTCCGTAAAGTTCAATAATTTATATCCAACAAAGTCAAAATATCAAATGAGATCTCAATGTAAAATTAAAAACCTTTAGGGAAAACAGCTCAATGGCTAGGACAGGCGGACATGCAGGTGAAAAAAAGGCACCAGAAAAAAAAGTTTCAAAGCTGTAATAATTTTAAGGAAATATTTTAACAAGTGCCTTTTACAAGTGCAATCTACTTCATCTCACCTAGATCACTTTTTAAGAGTTATTAAAATTTATACAATAATATGAACATATAATAAAAAAAAAAAATTGAATGAAATGGTATAATTGTTTTATTTGAAAAGAATTAAAATACTAATTTACTTACATTTAATAGCTCCAAATTGGTCGAGGATATGTTTATAATGTCATCATTAATCCTAACGGAATACCGATACTCTGTAGAAGATAAAGGTACTATTCTTCCCGTTGAAGCTGAAAAAAAATATTTATACACATAGTAGATTTGTATTGTACATTTTTTTTTATATTTGAGTATATGACTGCGAATACTTAAATGAAAATTACAACTAATCATCAAACTAGAACATAGCTATTTATTAAATTTTATCATCCACCAAAGAGACATAATATTATCAATAAATATAATAAGAAAAAAATATATTAAAAAACTGCAAAGATAATTGTAATGAATTTTAGCAACTACAGTCGACTTTAAGCTAGTTAATCGGTGTGACGAGAACTGTAATTCGAAATCTTCATGAATATGAAAAGAAAGTATTCATTCAAGAACTATCTCCTAAAATATTATACCTCTAAGCCAAACAAACAGTTGTTATCGAGATAATGTTAATGACAGTTTAAATCACTTTTTATAATTAATTATATCACAGTTATGTACCAAACCTATGTTACACATCAGGACATCGAGATATTTAATTTGATACCCCACTTAACATATAAAAACATTATGATTTCTCAACAATCACTAGGGCAGCTAAAGAAAATAAGATTTTCCTTCCAACTGGGGTAGGTGTTGAAACCACACCTTTCTAATCCCCGGTCACTGCTTTAGGAAAAACTAACTCAATCAAAATCGAAGGAGTTATCCGACTAGTTTAGTTTCATTTGTCAGTTTGAGACTTCATTTTAAACTCTCTGACAGTGTGAGTGTTTTTTGATTTGATTTCTTTATTTTACACAAAGGTTTAATGAACCTCACCAACTCTATGCAAGCAGAGTTGAAATGAATAAACGTGTACTATCACACAGTTAAGAGTTTTGATGATCTTACTAACTACTTCCTCTTCATTGATTAACTATGTTTTATTGGATTTATTATATATTTATTAGCATAGATATTCAAAAGCAGTTTCTATCATGTCTCATTGATTGATAATATGCATGGAAATTTGTATAACCATGGCCAAAGCTGTTTTATTTAAATATTTAAAAAAAAATTGTCATTAATCTGATTTTATGTTGGTTTGTAATTATAGTTCACTGAACTCACTACTTTTATCTTTACACAGTAATAGACTGATTAATGATACATATTATTTTTTATAGGATTACTTTTATTATTTGTATTTAACTACTACCATCCAAAATATTGTATCTCTACTTAAAAAAAACTCACCAGTAGAGTTACTGTTACGAACATGATTTTAATGACTTTGTGTAATAAAATTTAAAAAATAAAAACAGAAATTACATATAAGAGAGGGTGATGAGATTTTTAATTTGATAGGGAATTACTATTTTTTTTATTACAAAGAAATTAATTCATTTTTAAACCTTAATTACGTTTCATGAAGTTAAAATTATTTTTATTGTCATCGGTTGATTAATTGTAATCTGGATATAACATTTTATGTTTATATTAACTCCCTAGAAAGGTAAAATGATGACAATAAATATTTATAAACGAGTATGCATGTATGCGTGAGTATTAGCTACTCACACCTACCAGCTATTCCCTGACCATTAGAAGGATCGGTACCGAATTCATACAAAGTGATTCATTATCATAAATGGAAGCTAACCATATAAAAATTATTATTAATTTTCATTTGTTCTTATTAACAGTCCAGATTCCACAGCCTTATCCTTTTGTTTTTGCCTCTTAATTCTCGGCTCAATGGGTAAATTTTTTAACATATATGTTGACATTTCTGAGGTTACTGTTTATAAGATATTTTACTCTAAAGTCGAAAATTCATCTCTTAGAAACTTCGGAATAGAATATTCCGACTACTATAACTCGTGATTGTAATTCTCAGGATTTCATCTCAGGTTTTCCATTGCAAAAAATATGAAAATTCAAATGAACTAAATCAATCAGGCTACCTGAGTAATTCTACTAGTTAAAAATAAATGAAGAATCACATTTGAGAATAATGATTTTATTGTCGTAAAGCTTTATTATGAATTAAATAGTTTAATATAAATACCTGTAGTGCTGAGAAGTCTATTGCTCTCATCAGAGGCACTACTGTTAATACTCGAGTTAGAACCTCCAACTTCTCTCGTTCCCAATGCTATTGTCATTTCTCGCACCGGAGAGGCATTTCGCTTTATAGTATCCTCTATTAATTGCCGTGCCATCCTATATTGAAAAAAAAAAATTGTTGGACAAATGAATGAAAGAATAACAAAAAGAAAGCACACATCATATTCTATCTATCCTAAAGTATTTAAAAACAGGATAACATAAAATAAAACAGAACTGATAGCCGCAATGTAAAAACTGATCAAATTCTTTGGTTACTGTTAACTCAACATGTCGAAGGTAGGTTATTTTAATAAAAAACTACTACTTGCGTTGGTTTGGAATTTCAGGCGGAATTTAAAAAGGCAGGATAAAGCCTATAGGGAAGGAAGAGGAATATAGAAAATAGATCTAGGATTACTATTCCAGGAGTAGGATAGGTACTGTGCTTAAGGAGGTCAAAGACAAATAATTCTCATATTATTTTTATAAAAATCTGAAGAGAAATACAAATTTTTATTTTTTAAAATTGTGTAACTCACATAATTTTAGTTTCAGCAGGTCCCGTAATTTGTACAAGCCTTTCTTTTGCACCTGGATTTACTGTAAAAAAAAAAAAAGAAAAGTTTCAAGAATTATACATATTTCTTATTTGTTATCATTACTTGATTAACAGCACATCAACGGTATTTAAGTAATAAAACCCATTAAAAAAAAGGGTAAATAAACCAGGCATTATATTTATTTCTTAATCATTATCATTACTTAATTAGCAGCACATTGACAGTGTCTAAGACATAAAAATCATTCAGGAAAGGTAAATAAAGCAAGCATTATACTTATTTCTTATAAATTATCATTATATAATTAACAGCACATCAACAGTGCTTGACACATAAAACCACTCGAAAAAGGCAAACAAAGCATTTATGGGTCAATGAAGATCTTCAGTCCAATTTTTATTAAAACCGTTTTTTCAATACATTATATGTATAGAAGGTGGAATAAACCTATTCACGAGAAAAGGTAATCAGTCCGTACTCTCCTTCAGGGTAAAATCACAGTGGGGATGAAGAAGTTTTTATGTAAGAAGGGAAAGAAGAGGTGTTTGAATACATACCAGAAAAAAATAAGGAAGATGAAGAAGCCAATGTTGATGGGTAATTTTGAGAATTAGCATATATAACTTAAGAGTTTTAATTATGTTATTTTTTAATTTCTTTTGGCAAAAAATCAAGTATTTGTAATAAGAGATGTACTTTTCTTGATCCTAACCTAATGCCTTTTTCAACTCATTTATCAGCGAGTCCTTCCAAACGTAATAAATAATATCAGCAGCCAACAGATTTACTGGCAATTTTATTTTCTTAACTGAATAATGAGTTTAATCAATCTTGATAAATAAGCTTTATTATCCTTAATTTTCCCCATTCTCACATATTATTTAGCCTTACTGCCCTTTATTAGTGTACTGCCAATGCCAAGTGGTCTGCTGTTCCGTGGAGTGTAGGCCTTTTGTCTGGAGAAGCGGTTCTACTCTCTCAAGGGAGAGGTAGATCCGGATAACAGAGATGCCGTTCCCGGATCCATAGCTGGTATGGCAAGCAGGACCTCCCGCTAATCATCAATTCACACATTTTGAAAATTCATCAAAATTTGACGACTACAGATGATTGAATAAAAATGAACCTGACACATTTCAATGAAGGTCCATTGTGAGCCTGAGGTGTTTTACCTTCATTATTCAGACCTAATTATTGGTCAACCCTGAAGTTTGTTTCAGTTTCCCAACAGTTTTGTTTAGTGGACTGATGCCCTTCTTCGATGAACCCATTGGTATATTGTAGTAATATTTTGAGATCACAATAAAATTTTTATTGAATAAGTAATATTTAAATACATTACGTTCAATTGTAGTATATATTAGAAAGATTGAGGAGGCCATGACAGTAGACGATACTTAAGATTCTAGATTATTCTAATGGTGATTAGATACAGAGGGCTATGTGCGAAGATGAGCCAATTTGCATATAACAGAGTTTCAATCGTTTATATTTACAGCGTATATCTTGTATTTTAGTTGATATCTTACTTATTTTATTTCAAACTATCATTTTCATTCAAATTAAAAATGATAGTAAAGACAGATTATTGTGATACATATATATATATATATATATATATATATATATATTTTTTAGGAATAGATGAATAATTCTCTGTCCAACAGGAAAAGTTTCAACATTCCAAGTGAATGAATTTGTTAGGATATCGGGTTAGGTTGAACAGAAATATTAGATTTTTATCAAATTTATTATTAGACAATGTTTCAACATACTATGTATTTCTACATCAGGTCCTAGTATATGAATAGGTTAGAGTTGTTTCTGTCTAAGATATGATGGATAACTTAATGAAATTGGATCTAAACCTGAGATTCATCAACCTAAGCCGATCTCCATAGAATTTGAAAGTAAACTGTTTTCCGTGCTTTCGCTTGCCCTCGGAGCTGGCTACCTCAAAACTACAGCTTACCATCCCCAAGCTAATAGTATTATAGAGTTTGCACCAGCACTTGAAGTCGTCTGTAATGTATGTCTTCGTCTATCGTGATTTGACAACAGATTCTCACATGGACCTTTTCCTGTACTTTCTCTCTTCCTCGTGGCCATCAGACCATATCCATGGATAGACTTAAGCCAGCGTTCCTTCTCCAGGAACCTGATATGTCCGATCCCACCCCCAATTGGAGTTCTCCACTTTCATCAACATCTGACGCTGCCCCACATCATGGTGTATTTTCATGTATTAAAAGCCAGATATTTATATCTTCATTGGGTAGACTCCATCTACTCAGTCATATATTCATGACTAACTATGAGCTGTCAGTTCAACATTCTCAATAAGGCTAGGCAATAGGAAAATAAAGAGTAATAAGTATATCTGTCATCAAATCAAAATATCTAACTTAATTAAATTAAAATATGTTATATATTAGCCAAAGCAAAAATCTGATGGCAGTGTCGGGGCTTGAACCAAGGACCTCATCAATGCTCTACCTGTCAGCTATCCCTGTTAGCGCCTAACCACTGCTGGGCGAAGAAGTACAGTAACAATGTACCCAAATCATAATTCATGAATTAAATTTTGTAAAGCAAAATTTGTTAAACTTTAATATGAAACTTATTTTTATTTACATATGCAATAAATAAACACTTAAATTGTGTTAAGAGGTACAATCTTATTAAATGCTATTTAGCGTAGTGTCAATAAAAAACTATATATATAAATTTTTTTTTTTGGAAATATAATCTATCTGCATATTAACATTATTATAACAATATTTTAATAAAGAAAATCATGCATAAATAAAAAAAAATTATCACAGTATCGTACACTCATAAACATTAAATTAGAAAATTAAAAACTTTAATTGATATGTTAACGACTAAGCAGAGGCAAACGAACGTTATTTTAGGCATATTAGTTTATTATTGTGTAGAAAACGCTACTTGTGCAATTAAGACTCAAAGACATTTTACCTCTCTGAAAGGAGATGATAGTCTCACTTAGTTCTTCGATCATGTGAACTCTTCGGCCTTTGATTCCCATCACTAACACATATAATATAATATAACATGTAGCAAGGCCAAATAGTACATACACTTACATATTTCTTCAGCATTAGCAGCATATATTAGATATTTTCTTGTGAGTAAGGAACATAAATATAATACAATGTAACAACAATAACCATAATGAAATTGTATGAAGGTAGAATAGCGTAGGCCTATTTTCATGCACAAATGGGGTAACCTTCCTTCCTCTCTGTGTTTATACTGTCATAAAAAATTATTTAATCCACCTGAAATTTAGTTTATTCCACAACACTTTCAAATATGCTGATTAGTTTTTGATTAAAATACAATGACAGCAACAATGGAAAGAAGGATTAGACTTGAAAAAAGTCAAGCCTGTTTGCCTAACTTTTAGATAGAAAATACATAAGTGTAGAATTGAGTGCTTCTACTGAGTAGATTTAAAATTATCTTTTAGATAGTTCTTTTTTTCTTTAAAAATATTTGGTCAGCTTATAATTTTTCTTTGCTCCTTTGATTCCAGTTTTTAAACCATTTATTTGATCACACTCTTACTAGTTTTATCTAAACCTTGTCATCCATCCAAAATGGTGTATTTTCATGTATTAAAAGCCAGATATTTATATCTTCATTGGGTTGACTCCATATCGGCTACATATTTAGCTTATTCTTGTAATAGCTCAGGGCCCTCATGAATCTTCGAACTTAACTGTAATATTTTTATAAATACATCATTTCTCAAGCCAGAAATAAAATAAAATAAGTTTAGGATGCAATTTTTGCTGAATATCTTTGATTGCTTATAGTTTCTGAAAAATGCCAGATTACTAGACCTACCAGGATTATTATTTATTACAGAAAAAATATATTTATCAAATAAAAAATACAATAATGAAGTGATTTAGCAGAGTATGATTTATAATTACCTTTGCCAGAATCTGAATTTCTTATGACAACCTCATCCTTACAGTAATTCTTCCCCGGAATTTTCAATGGAGATCCATATTTCCCAGATGGCTTCAAAACTTCTCCTGGCCCTAAGAACTGCGGCTCATTTTCAGGCATCGGTTCTCCACTCGGTTCAAAGAACTAAAATTCGTCAAAAAACATTAATACCAAGTGAATTCAATAGAAACTGTATTTAATTTAAAAGCAAAATAAGAAACTTTTTTTAAAAATTGTCCTTAACAAAATGAAAAAAAAATTAGAGCTTTTAGCCTTAAACAGGGCTGAGCTCTCTTAAGAGAGCTTAATAGTAATAAAAACAGAACCAACTTTATTGCATGTTTCATGTTTGTAGCAAACCTTTATAGCATTTAATGTAATTAATTCAATGATTTTAGTTAATATAGTAATTATAATATTAAATGCAAGTAAGCAAAGTTGTTAGGCCAAGGATTCGATAGAGGGGGCAGCTGGAAAGAGCACCCGCCCACAGATGAGGGGATCCCAGCCTTGTCGCCCACAACTAACTAGTATCTAATTATTAGCATTTCAAATTATCACTAAATTACCTCTTGTTGAGGAGACCTCTTATTGTAATAGGAAAAAAACCCAAGTGGAGGCTGCCAACGGCTTGCTCGAAGTTCAATTATTTGCAATAAATTTAATCGTGTTTGACAGTCAAGGAATACTTCATTGATTCCTGACCTTAACGTTTCAAAGATTTTTTCTATCCTTTCTGATTCTGAAACAAAAAATAACCACAATAAAAATTTAATACAGACAGTTATATCTATTCTTTTATATAAAACTCTTACAGTACAATCATGATCCAACACCTACTACGTCAAAAAAACAATTTCAGTTAAATACCAAAAATATTGTTGGAATCCTGAGAGTGCTGTAGACTATTTTACCACAAAATATAGTAATGATTCTCATTGTTGACAAATTAATTATTTATTAGATTGAATCAGAATCATTCTGAATTTAAAAAAGGAGTATTATTAAAGATAATTTGTGTAGGTAAAGTGTTTTGACTTTACCAAAGACCAGGTACCACTGTCATAAACCCAGTGCAGGTACTCAAAGGGACTTTTTTTTTTTTTTTCCCCCCTTTCAAAACTTTTTTATTGATAATATATATACAATGACAAAAATAAATTTAGAATTACAGCTGTCTCCTCGTGCTGCATTCGCAGATGCATATTAAGGAGTGCATAAAATATAATACTTTCAGATTGTTGTTAATAAGTCCAATACACATACACTCACTAGGTGATGAGGCTCACCTTCAGCTTGCGACCGTGGAAAACACTAACACTAAAACCTAAACCTAGAACCTAAGACTAAAGCGTTCCAGCCGCGACAGCGTCCTGCCATCGATGGGGGAACGGAGCGGGGGTTATCGTGTTAAACACCGGGTTTGTCAAGCGAGGGACTTTCAATGGGAGAAGCAGAGTATATACCCTCAGGTATAATGATCATGCTATCTTTTTCAGCCGGTAACACCCTTGTCTTTTGTTGTCCATCACAGGGACAGCAACAAGATAATCATACATCCATCACACAACAGTGCAGAATATTCATTTTTATTAGGTATTTATTATTTTTCTATTCAGCTGTAAATGTGAAACATTTAAAGGGTAACTTTATGCACAGGATCACCAAGAATTTTAATTTAAAATAAACTGTTATTCGTTACAAAGTTTTCTTCCTAACCTCTTAAAAAATAAAATATATTTTACAATTGTAGGAATCAGGATAATATTTATCATTTAGTTTACAGTTATCAGCGCAATTCCTTTAATCTTAATAGTTTAGAATACATGTTAATATCCTCAGTGTACTGATCAATAATATGCACTGGCTTTAGTGGACTTTAATTACAAAAAGTAATTAGTAAGTATCAATAAAATTTCTAGCACATCTATAAGAAAACCATAAATTGAGTGATGTGTTATACAGCTTGAACTTTCTCACTTATAATCTAACTGAACCCATATATATATATATAATAATATATATATATAGTATCCTCAATTAATATATATATTAACTACATTGCCAAATATAATTACATTGCTGTCAACAATGTTATTATTCAATAAAGACTGTATTCCTCATTTAAATTTTAAAAGCATAAATAAAATAAATAATTCTCAAATTCTTTTCCTATTAATTAAATAAACTATAAAGTTTAAAAATGGAAACTTACCCATGCAATTTTCTTCCAATTGGGAGCCATGATTCCGCAGACGTTGTACTAATTCATTCGTTAATGTTAAAATGTTACAGTGGTCATTTTTATGAATCGCTTCAGAAACAAGATCTAATATTCGGTAAGTATCCTGCACTAAAATTAAATTTTTTGTTAGATTGTTGATCTTAATAGACAATAATTTTTTTTCAAAATAATATAAGTTACATACACTGGTCAAATGCTGCCTCAGATTTTACCAAATGTTCTGAAGAGTCATAAACTGTAAAATAATCAGAAAATCAAAATCATTTCGCTAACACATGTCAAAATAAAAAAAATCATTTTTCGATTTTCCAGCCTGATTGTTGCTCCAGAAAAACATAAATACTGATAAAAACTGTTTTTACTTTGTGAACTCTTAAGTAGGGAACAAATATACTGACCGAATTTGATGCCTGAGGGCTAATCAATTTTTAACAATCATTTTTTGATCAAAATTTTATTTTGGTCCTACACCCTTTTCTCTAAGATTGTGTATGAACATGCAAGAGATCTACATGAACTCTGAACAGATAGGGCGATTGGGGGCCCCAGTGGTTTCTGTGGTTGGCGAAGCCTAGTTTTATTTATTAATTAAAGTAAAAAAAACAGTGGAAACTTCAGTTGACTGTCAGTTTTTATCTCTTTCCTGTTGTAACTCTTTTAACCATCAGTTTTTATTAACCATTGAGGAACTGGAACAAAAATTAACTAAGAGAATAGATAGTAGTATTGCGCCAAAATATGGTAGCCGGCAGGCTACAGTCCATGCATTAAGCTAGATGCAAACAAGATTGAATGAAATTTTTTGAAAATGCAAGAACTTCTTTGTAAGTGAAAGTGTGTTCTGAATATTTTCTGGTCCCTTTTAGTTACTACAATAGGTAATAGATATGCAGGTAATTGCAGTGCATACCCACTAAATATACGTGAAAACATTTATAATTAATGAATCTTCATCATGAATCGATGATATCTGACAGTAAAGGAAGACATTAATATCATCTGCTTATTCACTTATACGTGACTGTTTTGGCGAACAATCGGCTTTCTACTTTTGTTCCTAAAACTACAAACTTTGATTCTCTGTACTACTAGAAACAAAAACAAATGAACTAAATAATACAGTAGCACACATTACAAAAAACATGTGTAACTAAAAAATAATTTATCAATAAAAAAAAATCTCTCATACGATGCAAAGAATAGCACATACCTTGTTGGTGTTGTTTATTAACAACATGGCTTTCATTAGCACGACCTGGTATAATTTTTAAAGGTTTTGGCTTCTCTAACTTCTTTGCTATTCGCGTACTAAGGCTTCGAGTAAGTGCACTCATTCTGCAATGGCCAGTAATAAATAAAGTGAAAATAATTAAAGAAAAATGACATGAGACTTCTGCACAATTATAACTAATATTAGGGAAATGATAAAAAGGATGAATCTGAGGTACAATAGTTGTCACTACCTCATAACTCATAATTTTCACAGTTGTTAAAAAAATTGTATTATTCTCAAATACTGATACAGTCAGTTATGTAAATCTGCAATATGTTTTAAATAGTTATAATTTTTTATGTGAATATACAATTAATAAATATAACATACAAAGGTGATCTAAATGTTTCCCCAAATTTTGCAGGCTTACTCTTAATGTGTTGCCTTCAATACAGTACCTACCTCAAGATAAACTAACTGCTGGTCAACTACTGAGATGAAATTTCTTTTTAGTGTAATATATATATTTTCCTCCAGTGCTGTCTTTATAAAGAATTGTCAAAATGCACAACCATTAGAAAAAAACAAGTGGTCAAGTGACATTAATGCAAGGTCTACTTCAATTGTACGTCTATCAATATTGAGTATGAATATTAAAGAATATGTCTTTAAGATTAAGTTTTCCACCCCTGTATCTTGCCCCAAGTCAAACACCAATAGGTAGGTTCATTCTAAACGCTTCAATGCTTACTGCCAAAGACATGGAAAATTATTTTAACTGAATCAGTCATTAGGTGATTGCAAGCATATAAGCACTGTTGCTAACTTAAAATTATTATTTATTTCACAACATCCTGCTACGTGCACATATACTAGCCAGGGTGCCTGTGGACACCCCAATTAACTGCTTTGGGTATACATTCTTTGGGTGATAAATATAATACCAGTAGGATTACATGTCTCAACTACTATACTAATTTTTATTTGCTAGTATAGTTCTGTTTATACAAACATATATAGATACAAATACATATACAATGACTTATGCCAGCGTATAATGAACAAGTAAATGTAATATTCTCAACTATTTTGTTTTGACTATACATGATTACGAAAACAAATAAACTAAATCCATATTTCTAAACTAAAGTAGGAAAATAAGGAGACAATGTCATGAAATGTAAACCAGTTTTGAAATGATGGCATATGTTGCAAATTATTATTAGTTCCTAATCAATCAATGTCATACTTGAAGACAAATACAAATAAAAGCTATCTATCTGCTGGTTAAAACGTGCATAGAACGGAATTATAATAAAATTTAAATTATTTGCCAAAGTTAATAAATGACAGCAAATATTTACGCCCTTACCAATGAATCAAAATAATTCATAAGTGTTTTATCTAATCGACGAGATTACTATTGAAATAGTGTTGAGATAAAAGAATTAATGACCCTTTCAATTAAAAAGTAAAATGATAAGATAACAGCAAATTTCAAAGTTGTTTATTACCTTACTGCCTTTCTTTTTTGACATGCCCTAAAACCGAATGAAAGGTTATGTCAAGGAATGTTGATAGAAAGTAGATTTGCCAACCAACTCGACAATACGGTCTAGCTCCGCTATTGAGAAAAATTATCACAACAATTTACTTTTCTTTTAAACTAAACGGTTTAACAAAAAAAAACAAAAAAACTGTAATAACTGTTGAAATTCTAACGACATTAACCAAAATATGTACACAAATGTAATAAATCAACGCCAAGGGGAAAGTACCATTAAAATTAAAACAAGCTGTTACCAATATGAAAATTAATATCTGCAACTCGAATTCTAGAAAAAAACAAAAAACAAAAAAAAAACTTACTTTTTGAAGTTGTGTTATAAGGTAGAAATTGGATTCGAATGAAGGTACGTTTACAAGGGCAATAAAAAATGCATACCACCTCTAAGGTGTAACGTACCGGGGATCAATCAAGTTTGGCAACGTTTAGTTACTCGACATTATTATTGACAAAAATGTTTTGCCGACTATTTACCGTTTAGATAATAAATAATGTTTGTTTGTTTTTTTGTAACGGAAGGAAAGCGAGATGGTCGATTTTTGCCCATTGTGGTGTCACGGTGTACATTCTTCTGTAAGGGGAAAAAAAATGCTTTTAAAAAGTCTAGTAACTTTTCACACAATCCAGGGTATAGTTACAGGTGAGAAAACGACTTTAATGACAGTTTTCAATCATTATGATTGTTTGTAATTATAGTCCACTAAAGCTTCCAACATTTAATACATATTATCAGTGGCGTTCGCAGGAGGTAGGTCAGGGTGATATATGTAACCCCCCCCCCCCCGAAATTAATGAAAAAATATGTTTTTACACCCACCAATGTAATGCTTGTATTAATTTATTATTAATCCTCCTAATATATCCAATATTGCAGAAGGAACTCCCATTTACGCGTATTACAAGACCAAACTTTTATATTTGATATGTTCAGGAAGAACTCATATGATGAATTAGCAAGATAAATAATATGAATCTCAACCAACAGATGACAGCACTTTCGGGCCTAAATTTAACTGAGGTATAATTCAATTACTGATAAAGTGAACAAAATTTCGAAAACGGATTTTTTCCCAAAGTAACGCAAATTTTGATGAGTGCAAAGATTTAATTCTTGATCCAATTTTCATGCTTTTCCTCAAAAAACTCAAGCCCAATCTAGTCATTATAAAGGTGGGCAAACCATTTTCAAATGTTAACTACAATAAATATAGATCCTTTGTAATCTGCAGTGCTTAACTGCCCTTCTTATTATTACCCCCCCCCCCCTACTCAATAAACTAGAAATATTTTTATTTAGGAGCATAGGGATTAACATAACAGATCACTTGGGCTAGAGCAAGAGAACTTGTGAAGAACTTAAAAACAGTATATGTCTATTTTTTTTTTAATTCATGTAATGGTTGGTTGAACCTCACGAGATATAATTATTAGCAAAACCCTAAATGTTGATGATCAATGTGAGGCTAGAGTATTTAATGAATGAGTCATTTCAACATTTGAAAGTTCTTTTGATTATATAATAGGTTACTTTTACTAGTATAACTAAAGTTTATACAGGTACATAGCAATATGTCATACAATAAAAGTAGTAAAAATGATACAATTGTTACAAAATTTCTAAAGTGTATTCTAAAACTTGAAATTTGCTGATTATTTTTTGGTTAAAAAAACAAAAGCAGGATGTATGAAAAAAAAATATTTAACTTGAGTTTTAACATTTCTCAAGTCCCAGCTCAGAGTTATTTACAATTTAATGTAGTGATTATTTTAATGTGTGGTTAAGGATACATTAAAGATAATAAAACTAAAATAATTACAATAGTATTCCAAAAAAGGAAGACCGAGTAAGAGAGACCTGCCGCCGCCACCATCTGTCACACCCACCAATAGATCCATGGAAGAGTTGCCTTCACCTCAACCAGGACCGTCTACTGCTCCGTCACCAGCAGAATCTCCGTTTTTCACCCCGAATCCGTTCCAGCCACTGTTGCAAGATGCAACAAATAATGACATGGAGACAACAACCACCCCGATAACCCCTAAGCCACCTCCAATATTTATAAAAAATATTAGTAATTTTAAACTACTATGCGATCAATTAAAAAAAATTGTTGGGGTTGGTAAGTTTACCTGCCTCAATAGAAGCAGAGATACTAGGATCACACCAGACAATTCAGATACTTATAGAGCGATTGTTAAGTATCTGGAAAATACAAAAGCTGAGTTCCACACATATCAGCTAAAGGAAGATAGATCCTTGAGGGTTGTTATTAGGAACCTTCACCCGACGACCCCAGTTGATATAATTATAGAAGAACTGAGTGCCCAAGGGTTCAATGCAAGACAGGTAGTCAATGTCTTCAGGGAGGACAAGGACATGGACACTCCGGTGAAAACGCCACTCCCACTATTTTTCGTTGACCTCGAAAAAACGCCAGGAGTTGAAAAAATTTACAATGTGAACTACCTCTACTACACTAGAGTAAAGGTGGAAAAACCACATCCCAGGCGTGACATAGTTCAGTGCCACAACTGCCAGGAATATGGCCACAGTCGTTCGTACTGTCACCACATACCTAGGTGTGTGAAGTGCGGAGACAAGCACAAGAGCGAGCTTTGCAAGAAGCCTCGCCAATCCCCCGCTGTATGTGCCTTGTGTCAGCAAGACCACCCTGCCAACTACAAAGGCTGCGAGGCATATAAAGTGCTGAAGAACCACCTCCAACAACAACGCCGCCCACTCGTGGTAGAACAAGCAGTGAAACCGCGAAGCGTTCCAGCCAGAGAAGTGAATGACTCCACTTCATTCGCCAACATAGTGTCAGGTGGACGCAAGACATTATCCGAGGCACCGCCTCCTCCCCTCCCTCAACCACAGCATTTACCTCAGCCTCACATACACCAAATTCCTCCCCCTCCCAACTCCACAGATCTCACTAGCCTTCTTACATCCTTTCTCACCGACTTCAGAACTCTTATCACTCCTCTTATTTCACTGCTCACCAACCTTGTTTCCCACCTCATTCCAAGCTCTCCCAAATGAATAAAAAACCCTTAACTATCCTTCTTTGGAATGCCAATGGTGTTCGAAATCACACAAACGAACTGACAACATTACTAAATGAAAAAAACATTGACGTTGCACTCATTACTGAAACGCGACTGACTGCTAACAGATCCCTCAAAATCCCACAGTACCAGGTCTACAGAACAGACCACCCTGATGGAACATCACATGCTGGTACTGCTGTCCTTATCCACCATTCCCTTTCCCACCACATCGTCCCATTGATTGCTCATGATTTCCTACAAGCCACAGCTGTGTCAATCCGCACATTTTCCTTCCCCCTCACCATAGCTGCAGCGTATTGTCCACCTAACAAGTCTATTTCCAACTCACAATTTACCTCCTTTCTTAACTCAATTGGACATCACTACCTTGTGGGTGGAGATTTCAACGCAAAGCACCAACAGTGGGGCTCTAGAACCACCAACTCCCGAGGGCGAGCTTTGTTATCTGCACTCTTATCCACAAACTCCACCCCTCTCCCTCCTCAGACTCCTACCTATTGGCCTGCAGATCCCTATCGAAATCCTGACATCCTTGATTTCTTCATCCACCATGGAATAGGATCGATAAATTCGTCCACTACACGGCTCGATGACCTGTCGTCCGACCATAGCCCTCTACTCCTCACTCTTTCGTTACACCCCATCCCCAAACTACCTCCTACCTCATTCATCAGAGGTCCAGTCGACTGGGACCACTTCCGTGAACTTCTAACTAATTCCATTGACCTCAAAGTTACCCTAAAAACACCTCATGATCTAGACCATGCCGTACATTCCCTTACTACCTTAATCCAACAATGTGCATGGAATGCTTCAAAGCCTCGACCTTCCCCGTATGCCCAGAACAAAACTTCTTTACCTCAAAACCTACTCGACCTTATCCACATCAAACGCCACTCCAAAGCCTTATGGCAAAGAACCCGACACCCTGCCGATCGCCGCTGTTACAATCAAAACTGTAAATTGTTAAAGCGAGAGTTGGCAACCTTCCGATCCCAAACATTTAATTCTTACCTATCCTCTTTATCCACTCAGGACAACTCTCTCTGGAGAGCTACCCAAAATATCCTAAAATACCATTATGTATCACATCCACTTCGTCGTGGCGATGGGTCCTGGGCTGCGTCAGATGGAGAGAGATCTGAAGCATTCGCACAGCACCTCTCACATACTTTCACACCTCATCCCAACCAGCATAATCCATCCCACGATACGAAGGTCGAAGATTTCCTTATTTCTCCGATTCCTCTTTCACTTCCTCCAAAGGCAGTCAATCCCTCCGAGGTCCAATACCACTTAAAAAACCTACCACTCCGTAAATCTCCTGGATACGATCTTCTCACTGCTCAGATCCTTCGACAACTCCCACCCAAAGCAATAATTTTCCTCACCTATATATTCAATTGTATCCTTAGAACCACCCACTACCCACTTCTCTGGAAATATTCCATTATCGTCCTCTTTCAGAAACCTGGAAAGTCCCCAAATGATCCCTCATCTTACCGCCCAATCAGTCTACTTCCAATCCTTTCAAAAGTTTTTGAAAGAATCCTACTCAAACGCCTTTTGCCTATAGTTGAATCCAAAAACCTTCTTCCTAACCATCAATTTGGCTTTCGCTTCAGACACTCCACTGCTCAACAAGGCCTTCGCGTTGTTGACCATATATCCTCCGCACTTGAAAGCAAACACTACTGCACGGGTGCCTTCTTGGACGTAGATCAGGCTTTTGACCGGGTATGGCACCCAGGTTTGCTTTACAAACTAAAAATCTCCTAACCGCAGACCCTTTATCTAATCCTTCAATCCTATCTGTCTAACAGGTTCTTTCGGGTCCGTTGTGGTTCAGAATACTCCGATTATTACCCCATAGAAGCAGGAGTTCCTCAAGGCAGCGTCCTTGGCCCTATCCTGTATACCCTTTTCACTGCTGACATTCCGTTAAGTCCTAGCACCTTCCTTGCAACTTTTGCTGACGACACAGCAATTCTTTCGTCCCATCCCAATCCGTCAACGGCATCCTACAACCTCCAAAATCACCTCACTAAGATAGAGAAGTGGTGCAACATCTGGCGCATCAAGGTCAATGAAGGCAAATGCGTTCACACCACATTTACTCTCCGTCGAGGATCCTGCCCGTCCGTAACCTTCAATTCAATTCCGCTTCCCATGTCCAATACAGTTAGATATCTATGTTTTCATCTAGACAAAAGACTGACTTGGAACCCTCACACAAGACTTAAAAGACAAGAATCGAACAGACGGTTTGGACTGTCTGGATATACAGACTACTGAACAGAAACTCTAACCTCACACTAGAAAACAAACTCCACGTATACAAACAGTTATTAAAACAAATTTGGACTTACGGAATAGAGTTATGGGGGACAGCCAAACCATCGAACATCAAACGTATCCAAACATTCCCATCCAAAGTCCTCAGAACCATAGTCAACGCACCCTTTTATATTAAAAACTCATCCCTTCACAGAGATCTCCATGTACCAACTGTCCTCGACCTTATACCCTCAAGATTTTCCAAATTTCACCAAAACCTTTCCGCACATCCGAATCCTTTGGTCGACTCCTTATCCAGTAACATTCATCCTTACAATCCTCCTCGACGCCTAAAACGGCGGTGGCCTCGCGACCTATTATAAATAGATAACCTATGTCATGGGGTCCTGGCACTGGCCATCATGCCCACTCATGTCCTGAGCGTGTGTGGCTCTCTTGCCCTTTCTGTCGCCTACGCCGGATGGCGCCACCACGGCCGGAGAGGGGGCGGGGGGGCTCCTGGGCTGAATCTGTATGTATATAGGTATGAATGGACTGTATATAGGTATGAATGGAATTGTATATAAGGTATGAATGATCTCTCAGCACAATTATTAATGCTGGAAGGCAAATTGTAATTTTTTTTTTTTTTTCAATAGTATTCCAAAAAAATAAAGTTTTGAGAGCCAACATTAGAAATTGTGTATTTAAATTGTTCCAGAAGATTCAAATGGGCTTTTTACAAAGTAATTAATTTTGTGTTTGACAAGTTAATTCGCATGGCAGTTCCATCCGATGCTATGAAAATGCTAAAAATAAAGTAATCTCCACGAGAAATAATAAAATGTCATTAATTAATTACTGTGTAATTCATCATACTGAGGAGTGTACAAAATTATTATACACTACAATCTCAAAGCATTGTCAAGATAAGATTTAATTACATAAGATCTTCAAATTCCAACAATCTTTTTTTGATTCAATCATGCAAAAATGCCTTTCATAACAAACTAACTAAGATTTAAAATTAATGGATAAAATGTATAGGAGTTATCATAAAAAAAGAAGGTATATTCTGCTTTGTAAAATGTAGTTATGTTTTATATACAGTATATACATATATGGACAACAAACATAGATATCTTTCAGCTTTGTATAACAAACATAAATAAATAAAAGAATTCAGTTGTTCATCAGAATAAAATGTTATTCTTCAATGCAGTAATAAAGTCAAGTACACCGGATATTGTAGGGCGCAGTTTCTTGTTGTGAAAACAACACTTTTGTGATATATCATATAATCCCTGAATAAGCGTTTTGTCTATCTCACCTAGCCGTTTATCGACTAATGTCTCTATGTCATCAACTTCATCAACGTAGGTAAGCTGAAAATAGTTTAAACATTTTACATAAAAATATTGAATAATATTCATCACATACATAAGGAATGAAATTTTGAAATAAATATTACAGACGATACTAGCAAATGTATACTGCTATTATTGATATATAATGTTAACTTGCCAAATCCCAAGACTTTCAATCTGGGCCTGTTCATTGAAATTACATTCTATTTTGTTCTTTTTGAAGCAATAACAAATTTTAACTTTCCTGCTTTATATAGGTAAATTTATATCCTAAACAATTTTTTCATAAAATCTATAAAACACTTTTAACCTTTTCATCGTTAGTGGCGGGGAAAATATAACTCAGTCTTGATCACTAATCGGAGGTATATATGACATAATAACTTTGTTATCAGGTGAAGATCCCTTAAGAAAAACAAAACATAATACAAATTATGTCTAATCTAGATTATTAAAATAAGCATGAATAACATAAAATAAAAGAATAGAGACCATATAAAAAGAAAGTAAAAACATATTATAAATAAACTATACCAATACTGGTTGATTACAACATTAGTAATAATAATGCAACTTTTATAGAAATAAACATTCTGAATAAATCTTTAGTTATTTAACTCAACAGGTCATGGGTTATATTAATTTTTAAACTGCTTGTTACTAAGGTTTGAGGTGTAAAAAGTTGGGATTTATGTACTAGACAGGAACGATTGGTGAATAGTTTCTTTGTTTAGATATCTGGTTGAAATTTTAATAATTAACAAAAATTTGACAGCCCACAGTTTATTGTGTTTTACCTATAATATTTATGACAGTTTGACTCTCATCAGATCATAGAGAAGTTAGCTGAATGACTGTACCCTTTCCAAACTCTTAGTCTCAAAAATATCAGGATGCCCAAAAAGTCTGTTCGGTTTTTGTCGTCACGAAACTTCAAGCAGTCTAATATGTAGCTAACTTCAGTCTGTCCTTTGCGAGGTGCGCTCTTGTCAGATAATAGACACTTCAACATAGTTTGATGCGAAATTCCGACGAGACTGATTGTATTTTGTGTGTTTAGGATCATCCTGAAAATGGAAAACCAAAACGAACATTATTGACACCTCATGCTTTTTTATTTTAAAAAAGGCAAGAAAGCAGTGGAAGCTGTTACAGAACGTGTGTGCCAGAAGTGGTTTTCAAGATTTTGATCGGGAAATTTTTCAGTTCAAGACGCACCTCGCTCTGGCCGGTCAACTGAGATTAACAGCGACAAAGTGAAGGAATTAGTTGATACCAATCCCCGTTATACAACTAGGGGGATCGCAGTTATCCTCAAAATATCCAAATCGAGTGTTGAAAACCATCTGCATCAACTTGGCTACGTGAGCAGGCTCGATGTTTGGGTTTCCCACCAACTTAGTGAGGCTAACCTCGCCCAAAGGATTTCCATCTGTGATTCGTTGCGGAAACGTGAAGAGAACAATCCTTTTTTGAAGAGAATGGTGACAGGGGACAAAAAGTGGATCGTCTATAACAATGTGGAGCACAATACTCATGGGGAAAGTGCGGCGAATTACCACAAACAACCTCCAAAGCAGGACTTCACCCAAAGAAGGTTATGCTCTCGATTTGGTGGGATTGGAGGGTTGTCTTTTACGAATTTCTTCCCACGAACAGGACCATCAATTCAGATGTGTAACCAGCTGGACAAATTAAATGCAGCGATCCACCAGAAGTGTCCAGAACTAGCCAACCATAAGGAGATTGTCTTCCATCATGACAATGCCAGACCACACACTTCTTTGCAGACACGGCAGAAGTTACTGGAGCTTGGCTGGGAAGTTTTGCTGCACCCTCCATATTCGCTTGACTACCTCTTTTTCGGTCTCTTCAAAATTCATTGAATGGACAGACCTTCAACTCTGAAAAAGATGTAAAAATCCACTTGGAAAATTTTTTTTCCAGTAAAGACAGGAAATTCTTTGAGCATGGAATTATGAATCTGCCCATGAGATGGCAGAAGATATTGGAACAAAACGGCAATTATATCATTGATTGAATAAATCGCTTTGTGTTTAAAAGTTGTGTCTTATTTTCGCTTAAAAAACCGAACGGACTTTTTGGCCAACCCTTTATTATAGCAGATGAAATAAACTGTTACAACAAAATAGGAAATTGTCTATCTGCATATGGTTTTAATTATTGCTGATGAACTAATTTTACAAGTTACTAACAGTAACATATGAGAAAAAAAAATTACCAAATCATACGATTCTCGGCCTTCATCATAGGGTGGAAGCCCTGTAAGTATTTCTAGAAGAACCTAAAAATAAAATAAATATTTTTGTTAAAAATATGCATTCATATTAGTATTATGCTGATTAATGTTAATAACTCACCACACCAAAACTGAAAACATCTCCTTTAGGTGATATTTCACCTTTAAAAGCTTCTGGAGCCATATAGGCTGATGTACCAATAACGGTATTTGTGTGCATTGTGGCAGTTTTACCAAAGGGGTTTCCAACCTTTACCAATCCAAAATCTCCAACCTTGAAAATAGAATTAACAATAATTATTAGCCAAAGAAACAAAAAAAATTTGACAAAGCCAGGATTCGAACCCGTAACCTCCCCAATCTTTGGTGGGTGCTCTACCAATCAACCTATCTGTGCACTAACACTAGCCTTGTGAATATGAAATCTTTTTAGCTTTCTTCCTTAATTATTAAAAATAGTGGGATCAAGAGCACACTAATTTAAATAAAATTAACAATCAGTACATTTTAAAATAAATGCTACGTTTATACATTGTACACTACATTCTTATTGTACACGCAATAATGAAATTAAATGTGCATTATTATTTAGGCTGCAAGGAGATAGGAAGTGACAAGTTGTTCCTGTTACTTACCTGTAGCTGTTACTTTTATCTGATATTTCTTCTATAACACTCATAGGAAGAAGGAGGAACAATATAAATGTGACTTAGAGGCTGATCTCCTAAGCCAATATTGTGGCAATGGCACCGAGGTGTGACAATGTTCCTGTTACTTCAAGTTTGTCACATTTTAGAGTAACTGTGACAAATTATATCACAATAATATATTCCAACCACATATCTACAATGCAAGGAAATAAATGGAACTGCTAATTTTTTAAACCAGCAAAATTACACATTCTATATAAAAAAATTATTATTTAATGCCTAATATTTTTTTGGAAGATTCAATTAACAAATAGTCTAATTTATGAACATGACATTTTAATTAACTTGTGTAACTAATTTTAGTTTAATAAGGCAAAACACAGATCACATACTGTTAATGAGGAAGACAAGATCTTTAATTTAATACACAGCTCAAAATTATAGAAAAAAATATATTCATTTCTTCCTTATTCCAAGAGGGACATCCTGTAAAATTTCATGTCTTTGGAAAAACCAACAATTATAATTACAATAAAGTCATTAAAATTTTCAATAAATTTGTGTCGACTTTTTCCCAACATTAAGTGATTAATCACATTTGACCTGAATTTTTGGGTTCTCAAGGGAGGATCACCTACTAAACAGCGAAAGTTAAATATGATTGAAAAAAATCTTTAGTTCAATGTTAGAATGGAAAATGGAGTCATGTACTTACTTTTGGAACTAAATTTTCATCTAACAATATATTTGCACTTTTTAAATCTCTATGGATCAGAGGTGTTTCGCTTGTATGAAGATACTCTAAACCTTTAGCAGTACCACAGGATATGACGAGTCTCTCTTGCCAGCTCAATACATTTGCTCTATTCTAAAAATCAAACAGTGGAAAATTAGCACAAATTTGGAACTAATCATAATTTTTTTAAAAAGTTGTTTATAATGGGAATTGTATAAAAACATATGATGCTAACAGAATTACTCAACACTGCTCGGGATAGTTTATTTGAATTTTTTTTTTAGTGTTTTCTAATGTAAGTTTTCAATGAGTAAAGCTTTACGGCTTGCTTGTAATGTTATGTGGGCGGTTTGTATATCATTTTAAAAAGGATAAAATTTCAAGTATTTCTATCACTTATTCTATCATTTCTAAGTTAACTTATTTTATAGTTTAATTAAAGTTATATTATTATTATAGTTGATTAGTTTAATTTATGTTATAATTTAATTTATAGTTGTCAGATGTTTTAATCCAAATTTTCAAAGTGATGATTTTTGACTTCAGAATTATATATCTCATATACAGTAACCACTGGTATGTTAGAGAAACCAGAAGAAATATTGGGTGCAAAACAGTTTAAAAGCTCGACCTTTAGCTTTTCTGTTGAAAGGTTTGCAGGCAAATAATAATAAAAAAAAGTAGTAAAATCATGGAATTTCCTCCTGTTTTCACTTTTGACAAAAACATATTGGAATATTAAAATAATTTTTACGGTGTTAACTCCTATTTGTGCTAAATAATCAATGCGCCAAATTTGGTCCTAAAAAAAAGAGGATGTACAAAATAGCTACAACCACTACATTGTAGAGTTTTTGCAATTACAACACTTATTTATTTATTAGCTTAGATCTGCATGCAATAGAACACAGTTATTATCTCAACTGTGGAAATCTGCATTAAAGGATGAAGAGACCTCACATGATGAATCTTGTGGTAGAATACACATAATATTGAAAAAGTGTTATTTTTTAACAATTCCGTCTGCAGAAAAAAGCGGAAAAAATTTTAAAATCCCATAACATTTTCTCAGTCAGAATAAAAAACTATAAAACCTGCCGTAGTGTCTTAACAGGTGTGACTTTTGAAACTCCGAATTTATATTATTTTTTACTTTTGATATATGCCCTAATCCCCGGTTGCTATTCGATTTAAAAGTGGGTTTTGACAAAGAAAAAAAGGCATTGATTTTGATCAGGTATATTCCATTATCAATTGGTCCTTTATCCTCATCTTAATCATCGTATTGCAGCTTTATATGTTGTAATTACCTTGCATCCCAAAGCATCAAGAAGGGATCCGTTGGGCATAAATGTATAAATAAGACATTTATATGGTCCATCATCGGAATAGCCAATAATCGGAAGAATGTGTTGATGTATTATTCCACCTAAAAGTTTTATTTCAGTTCTGAATTGGTTGTCATTTACACCTAAAATTACATCATACAAATGAATTACAAATAGATTCAAGTAACAAAATAATCCCTAGGTACTTATCCCTTAGTTGACTGTCAAAAGAATCACATTAAGGCACTTGCCAAAGATTTCAATTACTTGAGAGTTTGTGTACAATAGGGGCTTCGAGTAATTAATATTTAAGTTAGTATTTTATATTGATTTTTTTAATTACCAGTTTTACGCACAAGAATGTTTCTAAAAATGTACCATCTCAAAATTTGAATTTGTTTGTTTGTGACTAAATGTTTATAATGGTAGCAACATTGGTAATAAAAAAACGAATGTTGTTTTTTGAAGCTACCTCTCCTTCAGATTTCTTTGTTGACTCATATCAATGATGTCAATGAGAATCTACCTTGGACAACAGCATCAGCGTCATGTAACCTTTTAACGGCCACTTTCCCACAATTCAAATTACACAAATAGACACTTCCGAAACCACCTGATCCAAGTTTTCGACTATCGGAGAAATTATCCGTACCATACTGCAAACTATTGTAACTAAAGTGCCGCACTATCTCATCTTGATTCATTCTGAAAATAATTCATAGAATTAGAATTATAACTGAGATATAATTGTAATATTAACAGATAATTATTCCAAAAAAAAAAGTTATTTCCCTTAATTTTGTGTAAATACAAAAAAACTACTGTGAATATCAAATATAATTTTTTCTTCCATAAATGAATAAAAAAAATTAATGATGAGTTTGAAGCCAACAATATATGAAAAAGGCAACCAAATAATTACCAAAACCCATGGATAGGTTAACGGAAGTTGTTCCTCTAATTGTCAGATCTGCGCCAAGCGCATACATACGTATATTGACCTTGCACAAACATTTTTGTTTTCTAAACTGACTACGTTTATATAATTAGTTGATTTGCATTGTGGCCTTCCTATTTATTTATTGTAACCAATTAATCAATGATTACAAACTAAATTGTATTACTTTTAATACATAGGAATAAAATTAAGGCCACAGAAAGAGAAGATACTACAACGAGTCACTTACAGGACTTAAGAATCATAAAAATTTGTTAAATAATTGTGAATAAACTACTGTGTGTTTCGATCCAAAAAATTCTTCATTTTATTTGTTAGGCCTTAAATTAAAAAAAAATTTCCAAATAGCTAAACTATTGAAATAAAATTAGGGAATATTTTAATATTCTTTCTTCATTATCATGTTTAATGTGTCCTTAGCCATAAGAAAAAAAATCATAACTTTAAGTACTTTAATTGCTGCTGACCTGGGGCAAGTAATGGTCAAAGTTAGCAAAAATTGTACAGGTCTAATTTTTTTTCTTCATACACTGGTTATTGTATTTTAACATAAAAACTAATCTGCACAACTACAGGTGTTGAGGAATAGACGTTTTGAATTTCATACAATAGACGATTCTAGGAACTATCCCCTCCAGCTAGGCAATATTTAGCTCACCACAGAGCCGATAATAAAAATAAAAATGTATAATTACAATTCATTATCTGTTTGCTGCAACGGAAGAGTTTCCTTACGGCATTGTGAACCCCAAGAAGAAAGGGGTGGAGCAGAAGGTGCTAGATCATCTGGTATTTCAATGGCAGCAGCAGGGCCACAAGAAGGTCTTGAAGGGAACGGTTCTATAATAATGAAAATTAAGTAGGCAGTGTTAAAGATAAAAAACAATAAGACTATATCAGAAGTCAGCATACATAAATAAATTTGATTTGTTATTTAACATACTCTAAAAAAGTCGTTAAATTATATACCAATAAAAAAGTTCTTGTAATCAATCTAGATTGTTTGTAAAGTCCTTGCACATGAAATCACTGTTAACTTTAAAATAAGTCATTAATTCCTTATTTGATTCTTATCTTTATGTATATTATGTCATTGTTTACATTAGCTACAATGCTGGGTACACCAGTGTTTAAGACAAACCTCTATCAGTTGGCCCTTCAGCTGTTGATGTGATAAATTACTTGAGAATGTAAGCCAGGTTTCTTATGAGAACACACGAGGATTAATGGGTCCATTAGGGGATTCAAATACCACTATAAGTTAACTAATTTTTTAAATAAACAAGTTTAACTCCAGAACAGCCTAGCAATTAGTTAGGAGGAAGTATTAATTCCAAATTGAAGCATCATATTTTTTTATTTATTATTTGAGTTAGTGAGATGTTATTAGTGAATATGCATAGTGTATATAGCGAGGTGACAGAACATTTGCCAGTTATTGGAAACAGCGGATAAGTAAATTTTCCCCAGTTTAAAGCTGATAGACGTCATACCTTAATTTTTAGGAAATTCTTCCTTCATCCACCATTGCTAAGTAATGAAGACTGAAACAAAATTATAGTATGCATTCATGGGTTATACAGACAGCTATGTTTCGAGAGTGCGAAGAACATTTACTGAGGCATAAGCTGACTATTCTTTACTTGCAAGCAATGAAGGCTAACTTAAAAATCATCCAGATAAAATTAGCGCATCATTTCACATAATTTTTTTTTATTGGAATTCAAAAAACATATTCTTTGACACAATTTTTTTTTCATTTCTTTAATGATTTATTTTAAATAATCAATTTAATGAAAAATAAGATTTATAAAAGAAAATATGATTAAAAAAAATACGTTATCACGTTATTTATACTTTTTTTATATATTGAAAGAAACTAATTCAATGTTTTCAAGTGAAAATTAAGGAAAAGAAAAAATCAAACACTGATTAAAAAAACTCATAATAGAATAATTAGGTAAATGAAAATCTACAGAAGAAAGAACATTTACAAATATAATTTAAAAAGTGTTTTAACATGAATTTCCCTCTAATGTCCATAGCCATATCCATTGGTTAGCCAATGCTCCCTTTAATGTCAATTACCAGACCTTTCACTTATATCTCAATTCCCCTCTATCAGAGTTTCTATTCCCTCCTACCTGGTCACCCAAATCCTTAGGCAAGTACTCTATTGGTATTTTCTATCACCGGCAATCCAGGGTATTTTCTATCACCGGCAATCCAGACCAACACCTAAGATGGAGCAAGGGCTCATTCCCTCCCACAAGACAACTAATATTATGTACATAAAAGAGCTCATAAATTTACAAGTTAAGTGATTTGGCTAATACTATATAATTATAATAAATAAAACATTGATTGGGTATGTTTACGGATTATTATCCTCTCTCTAGGTTCAGAAAAGATAAACATCTCAACAAAATAAAATATACAGTAGGTAAATGATGCACTAATTTTGTTTGAGAAATGAAATAACTTTCTGCTGAAATCCCAACACCTTTTTAAGTGGCATTATATAACAATGACATTGTTAATAGTTTGCTATAACAGCCGTATATACTAAACTTCAGTCTTAGCCTACAGTTTATTATGAGACTTAGCTAAATAATCGCAATCAAATTTAAATAATAATCCTTCATACGTTTAAGAAGATGATAAGAAACGTAATCTGCTGCACGATAGAGTTCCGAATTTATAAGGAAACTCAACAAATCAGATATGTGTGGTCTTCTTTGTCCACTGGTTCCCCATTCTTCCAACAAAATCTCAGTAGATGAACGCTTCTGATTCTCAGAAGTTTTTTCTATTAAGCTATCAAAGACAGTACAGAAAGGAATACAGCACATAGGTATTTTACACAGAGCATAATTGCAATATTTCTAAAAATATTATAATACTAACTTAATATGCTCAGCATTATACTTAATTGTTCCACTGTCTATGTCTATAATATTAGCCATTAATTGTTTCCAACTTTGTTCGACATCAAGAATTTGTGATAAGTCAAACACTGCTTTGGCAGTCATTTTTCTGACTTCAATATCTAAGCTGTCTCCAAGAGACATGAGATTTGCAAATTACAACCTTATCTTCTTAAAACAAGAAATGGGTACATCAAATTTTTATTGTGGCTGATAGGGTAGGTTCACTTGTGATATGTTGCCACCAGAGAGGTTGGAAGAATAATGGAGATGACAATCCACAATACTTTAAAGGGAAATATTTGGGCCGTGGAGGGGATAGACTACAGGCCTAGCCACGCCCCGTCAGGACCAGTGAATTGAGAAAGGGATGTTTTTCTATCAGTTGTGTTGACAGATTTTTTGTTTAAAAAATATTTATACAAAACAGCTATGGCAGTGGGGAAAAATTAATGTAGCCTATGAATCAATGAAGACTTTCTAGATACCAATGCTAATTAGATAATCAATAAAAATTGTATTAGTTAAGAGGAAGTTATTAGTAAGATCATCAAAGCCCTTAATGTGTGGTACTGTACCCTTAACTAGCTATATAAAGTACAATTTTTTCCCAATATAACATTTTATGAATACTTCCACTACCCACCACTTAGTGTACTTTATCAGTTGCAATAATATTTCAATCTAAAGCTCTTGGACAAGTTTGAAATTTTCGCTCTTTCTCTTGCAAACTAGGTCTCCTGCCTGAAGTAATTTAACGCACAGATCAAATTTTTTTTTACTGAGAATATTTTGTTTTAGGTAAAGAATAAGGTACTTCTTGCTTCTGTATCTTAAGTAACAAAAATGCTATCAGCTTTAAATCATTTCTTGATGCAGGAATGAGATCATTAAACGTGGGTATTTTCTAAACACACTTCCACCTACAATGGTAACATTTGCTACAAAGAAACATCAATTCTCTATACATTGTTACACACATCATAAAAGTATTATGCTTTACAAATTGTGTATATTTTAGGTTTTTGGGACATCTGACTCTTTGTACATAATCTTTTACTCATGCTCAGGTATCATGGTTTTAAGCTCAAAAAGTGTCTTGGGTTTGAACATAGGGCCTCTCGGATGAAAACATATAGTTATTGCCTAGGCTCAAGCAAGGTGGTTGATTGTTTCAGTGTATACACTGTATTACAGTGTTAACTCAAATATGGGGGAAAATATATTGAATATTAATTGTAATATTTGGCTGTTGTTTCTTGTATAATCTATTACTCATATATCCAAATGAAGGCAAGCAAAATATTATGATGATTTTATTTATTGTTGGCATAATGAAGGTTTTCCTCCTTTAAAGGGGGAAGATGAAGAACCCTAAAAATAAATGGTGAAGATGTGTGTTGATTTTCCATAAAATGGGTAAGCAAATTAATAATTTCACAAAATATGTTGGCAACTTCAATATTATATTTGGATTCACTTTATGACTAATATTTTCTAAAAAATCTCATCAAACGATTAATCTTTCAGTAAAGCTATGTCACAAAATAAAAAAATGAGGTATTAACACCCAAAAAAACATAAATATTTGGATATTCGAAATTCTGGTTTTAAACTAGAAGGGCTTCAAAAGAGAGATGCTCATTCAGGAGAATCCTAAATTATAGACATTGATTTGAATAAATTCAAATTTTTTTCATATTACTATAACTAAAATTAATTACTATAATTAAAAATATTTGCCTATAATGTGAAATTAAATATAGACAATATTTATGCTCACCAATAATAATTTGAGCCATCATATTAGTGACAGGCAAAACTAATGTTAGTTTATTGAGCTAAATTTGCTTTAAGTTTAAGAATTTTTTTTTTTAGTTTTTGTATTCTTAAATTGATAAAAAGTAAAATAAACTATATATTTTTTTTCATTTCAGTTTCAGTGATGATTTGATGAATTTAGTTTATTCTAACAACGCATAAACAATGTTGTTGTTTTTTGATCTAGTAATTAGTAATTTAAACCGTCTACATTTATTTATGTTTAAACATATGATAATTTGCTGGCAATCTTAATTTATCCTCTTATATGCTAATAATTGCATTAAAACTAATAAACCTGTTAAAAATAACAGCTCACTCCTTAGCAACAATCACAAAAAATTTAGAATTATTACATGGTTACTAGCTCAACTAAACCTTTGAACCTTCATTATGTATTAGCTAAGTGTATTTTAAGAATTAAACATTCTGAAACTCAGATTTCTAGATGTAGGTAAATATACAAAAGAAATTGATGTCTTTTTTATCTCCCAAAATTTTACAAATAATTAAAACTTACTTGAATATTTACTACACAGACAAAAAAGTAAAATTTAACTTAATTTTATTATTGTCCAGTGTACAGGCAAAAATGTACACTCTATCATTACACAAACAAGCAACGATGTTATGTCACTCCTATTTATTATTGAGGATTGAAAATATATTTTTTTTTCATAAATAAATATATATAATTTTTTTATAAAAAAAATAATTTTTTTTCTGTTTATAGCAAGAAAACAAAAAAATTGTTAACAGGAAAAAAGTGTTTTATTATTTTGTTAAAAATAAAAAGGTTTAGTTCTAATAAAATTTATTGATTTGAACACTTTTTCATAAAAGGGTTCTTTTTACTAAATATATTTTCAAATTAAAAATTGGGTGAAATTGGAACTTTTTTAATACCATTTGTAGTAAGTATTATTATGACTGTTTGCACTCTTAAAGTTAGGAATTTAATTTTTTGTTCACGTTAAATTGGAATGATCAATCATGAAGTTTATTTCATATCTTGAAAAAGCTGATGAAAGGCTGAACAAAGGTTTATTGGTTGATTTCCTTACCAAGAATAGATAAAAAAAAAAACAATTAAATCCATAGTGTAACATATCATGAAGAGGTAAGGATCAACGGAAGGTTAGTGGTGCTAAGGTGCTAGTGTGATCTAGGTAACACCTAGGCCTTTCAACCTTAAATTTGCTTTTCTTAATTGAATTCGGTACTTCTTTATTCAAGTAGCTCCTCATTTATCCTCACAAGGCTGAGTCAACTTCGACCTGATCCATTTCCCAAAGAAATAATCCCCAGGAGGGTAGGGATCAGACCTGGGTCTCGGTGTGGTAACCACTCGACTACAATAAATGCAATTTGGTTAATGCCATCGGGTGAACAGACCTCATGAATATATTCTATTTTACTTATTATTTTCTCTCCTGTGACACTCTAGCTTAATCAATTTCTAATCTATTTAGCCGATCTTGTCTGACCTCTGAAACATCAGACGTAAGAGCGACAATCTTGCAAAGGAGACTACAAAGTTGTCTATTTGAGGTTACTAAGAATGGTTTCCTTTTTATGAAAATGTATGTATCAAATATTTAACATATACCAACTTTATATTAATAATCATATATATTCGCACTATGAGGTCTGATTTTTCAGAGGTTAGAAGAGATTGGAGGTTGACTAAGCTAGAGGCTTGTAAGGATGGCTTAGTAGGATTTTATCTTTTCTCCAGCTATGTCTGTCACCTTTCACCCCATGGTCATGTATTGTATAGCTGTTGCTTTCTTTTTTCCCCCTATCAAAGTCTAAAGTTCTTTCTAAAGTACCTATCAAAGTCAAATACTTACAAACGATTTTTTTAATTTTGATAACTATAGAATATTTACAAATTAAAGTATTATTTTTGTTGACAGAATCAGCTGTGATTGCACTGATTGTCAATCTTGGCATCCTTCCTTTGATTCAGGAAGCTGGAACTGTTGCTCTGATAGTAAGTCCTGCAACATCAGTTATTGCTATGACAGGGATTCTCGCAGGTGTTCTGATTGTGCATCTAGACTCCTCAGGATAACCACTGTTATCCGACAGAGAAGTCGTCAATAAAGGATTTTGTAATGTTGTAGTAAATTTGTTGTTCTTATCGACTGTTAATCAATGATGTGGCTTCTAAGTTCATTAAATCATTTAAAATTTTATAAAATATTTATTTTATCATCATTAAAACAAAAAGAAGAATAAAGAAAAAAATAAATTAATATTAGATTTCAAGTCTAAATTTAAAATTTTATTAATTCTGTAATTTGGGTGATTTAAATAAACAATAATTCCAATTTATACTTAGATAAGACATATTGCTATATGCTGAACCAGGGCACCATTAACAATTGTTCTTCCAATTTTTCGTGTTTTATGAATATAATGAAGTTCGCTGAGGACTTTTGAATGGAAGATAGAAAGAGGCAGGGAGACTCTAGTTCAACTTCGAACTGAAAAAATTAATGAGAGAATCCAGAATTCAAACCCCTACAAAGATTCTGTCAGAAAGCATCCAAACCCTGGGTTCTGGAGATGACCTTGAGATGATTGAACAAACTTAGCATGCAGTTTAGGAAACATTCCTTGCTCTAGAAGGGTTTTCTACAAGGAAGGTGGTCCCAAATGCAATTAAGACGAAATGTAGGATGGCTGGTAAGAATGCAAGGGCAGGAGAATGTGCTGTGTTGTGCTCATGCCAGTTTGAGAAGGTAGAACAGTTTAAATATTAGTATTGCCGAGTAAATTCAGATAATGATGACCCTGCAGAAATCAAATACTGAATCATGCATTGCAACTAAACAATCTCTTTATGGCCTTCATCAAGGATCAACTGGTGATTCACTGACCACGCCAACAAACATTTTGTTGTATTAAACTCTCGACCAGTCTTATGCTGCAACATGGACCCCTCCAAACAGGAGGAACAGGCACTATTTGTATTTGCGAGACGAATTATGAGTGCCGAATTTGAAGGTGTTTGTTTTGCCTTTGCTGGCGATATTGGAGACCCAGAACAAATCAAGATTTATATAATATGTACAAAGAAACCCGTTATTATAAGGTTTAAAAGGCAGTCTGTGTATCAAGGATGCCAGGCCAGGAAATGGTTGGGATAGATCCATGGTACCAGATGAACCACCAGAATGAATTTTTATGAAGCAACTGTTTGGAGTCAGAAACTAGAAATCGGCAGCAAGGGAGCGTGACAAGTGGAGAGAACAGAGCCCACTCACTCGATAAAAGAAGTATAAAATACACTTGGAAAATATCCAATTAAGAAAATCTTATGTCTTCATATGGCTTCTCTGAACTGACTTTAAAAACCTCTTTGGCCCCGTTCCCATGACGCAGGGATTAGGGAGCCGTGAAGTACTCAAGCTTCGTACTTCCGGACTTGCGGTCTGGACAGGGGACTGTTCCCACGAGGCTTGGCAAATATTAAGTGGTCCCATTCTCGTCAACACCCAGACGTCACCCGTTTCGTTGCACCAAATCGTCCAATTTGTAAGGTTAGTGACGAGGAAGTAGCATGTGCCAGCGGCTTATATACTGTTTAGTGGTGAGCTAAATGTCGAAAAGCAAATGGCGTTGATGGACGGTGTCATTGAATAAAAGTCGGAGAAAGTAAATGTACTATACCTAAATAAAAATATATATAAAATTTAAATTATGCTGTTTAAACAGACTGTAGGCAAACAAACTCCGATTTACTATATATCATCAGATTAGCAGATACCATGCTGACTTTAATTAGAATGACTTTAAACTTTCTGAAAGTAGCCATAATATTTTCTTCCTTCAGTTCAAGTTCTTTCAAAGAACAAACCATTCTAATGTTATTTTGAACATGTTTCCAAGCATCCCCTGGTCTTTATGTCATTGATGCTGTGGATTCTATATAATAGGTTATCCCTCGTACAAATCCAAAAACTCCATTACAACTTAATTATTCCACTCCATTATGAACTACTTTACACCAAACATCGACAAACTCAAACATTTACTCCAAACCATTATTCACTGTGTTGTCTGCAATACAGGATATTGGAAGAGTTAATAAAACCACATTCTTTAATTGGGGGGGGGGGGGTTGTTGAGTGTTGATTTCGACCTCTTTGTTTTTAAACCCACCTTTAACCTTTTACATGTGTTCGCTTGTACCCCTTTCTTGTTAATAGTGTGAATACCAGGTATAATATACTAATCATCGCACAATTATTGGTTTGTATAATGTATGAGCATTCTTAAATTAGATGTGTAATGAATGTCTATTTAAATGCCAAAGATTTTATACAATAAATCTCTCTTCCCTTAATGTGACAGTTATTATTTGAAACCAGATGTTATATATATATAATATATATGCTTGATTCTCTGCTCTAATTCTGCTGTCCCCTTGGTTTTTTTTTAATTTTTTTAAATTTCTCACCTACTTATTCACAATTTTTTTTTTTATCAATAGATCCATTATTTTAATTAAGAGTGATATTGACATATGAGGTTTTGGTAGTTAATTATGTCCAATCCAAAATACAAATCCCTGTGATTGTAATAATTTTATTTGTTTGGAGGAAGAATAACAAATTTATTATACCACTGGCTATAATAAATTAAAACAAACCAACACAGTATTGTACCAATTCAGTTTTTCCAAAGAAAAATGTTATTTTTTAAAGAAATAATTTATTTTAATTAAACATATATATTTTTTTTTCTTTCTTTCACAGCCCCTTTAAATTTACAGATAATTATAGATCCTCAGGCAAATCTATTTACAAATTATTTTTGTATTTCCTGTAGCATTGCTACATTATATACCGGTTTTGTTATTTTATGAAAATTATGTAATGAATAAACAAGTATAATGATACACATTGATAAACTGACTAATAAAGGTGATGGGGCTCACCTTTAAACATATTTTCAATTTAAATATTAGTTTTATTAAAATTGTTTATTTTGAATTTATGAGTCCTTTTGTAAATGTGAAACCTGCTGTTCTCAAGAGATTCAACAATTTTTAGGTGTTGCGATTTTTTTGACGGGGAGTTAAGATCAAAAATATTAAAAACTATAAGAAATGTCTTTGGAGATAGTATGCATGGTTTTGCAGAAAAAAAAATCCATCTTCTGGAAGGAAATTAAAAAGGATAATTAATAATTTAAGACATGATTTAAATTTATTTCAAATTTTTAGTAACTTTCAAAGGTCAGATACTAAAATTTTAAATTATTGATAAGTTCTTTTTGATTTCTCTCTAGAGGTTAGGTTAGAGGATTGTTTGCCAAAACTATCCTGCTCAGAAAAAATCTTTAAGAATGTCAAGAATCAAATCCAGCCCATCATTATGTATATTTAGATGCACCAACTGATTGGTTCCTGAGACTTAATGAGATTAATACCAGCATAATAAAATAAATAAATAGAGGCTTTCATTTATTTTTGAAAAAACTGAATATATGTCAAATGGAACATTAAAGTTACATTATAAATAACAAACAGGTTGGTCAGTTTAAGTGTCAGTTCGTTTTAGAAGAATCTTACTCAAGGTTCCACCCTGAGTTCTATTCTCTTTAATTTAATAATCTGTGTCATTGGGTTAAGTACTTGACATATAGAAATTTTTGATTGCCGATTAGCTATAGTTCTTCAGGCAGGATGATCAGAAATGATTAGGCACATAAATTAGTAAGGAACTCAGATGAATGAGCAAAATATAGGGAAGTGATAGTTAACCTTTAAAACTGTGAGGATGGCCATGGAATTCACGTGTGAGCTAGTCACCACAACTCGGTTTCACCTGTAATAAACTGGTCCTGGTGAAGTACAAAGCTTAAGATCATTGAAACTCTTAGGAGAGCCTATATACTTGCAATGCATCTCCAAGGAGTCATGGAGGGCCATGCTGTAATATTAATAAAAATCAGCGCTTGACTTTGTGAAAAGGGTATTAAGATCAAATATTTGTTCTTTCTGGTCTGAATACAGACAGCTACCAGTAACATTGAAGTCCCAATATTATAAACTCCTGACCACTATAAACAAATCATTCAGACAGGATGACACTCTAAAGCTAAAATAAAATAAAACTGTTTGATAAGGTTCACCATAGACAGTAATGTTGTGGATTATTCTTGGGGATATTGGCTTTGATTAATGAAAACTAACATCAACCAAAGTTAATAATCTACTGATTTAAATTCATGGCTTACGATGAACCCCCAGTTTAAGTAATACAGTTCTTTATCATATTGTTGTCCCAATGACAAAAGACTAATGAGTTGTTTACCAGCTAAATGCTCGACTTGTAGTAAACATTGCTATTTGCAGTTATATACTCAAACTTAGGCCAGAAACTTTGATAATATGATGAAAATATTATACTAGAATTGATTCTTGAGCAAACTTTGATGTTTTATCTCGTTATACAACAAAATGTTTCACCGACCAAAACAATAAAATTTGAACTAAGAAATGTTTTATCAGCCCAAAATTTAACATTTGAACAATAAAATGTTCTACCAAGCTAAGCAATAAAATTTGATCAATGAAATGTTTTGCCGACCAAACAATAAAATTTGTATTTTTTTTATATAGTTTACCAAAGTATAAGACATTTGGCCAACATAAGTATCTAAATATATTATTAATGATAACCTGGCTGTAGATTGGGTTATTAATAAACTTTTGGCACTCGATGCTTAAATAACTGTAGTAATAATCTTAGTTTTTTTTGTTATTTTTTAGGTTTACTATTTTTGTTATCCTAAATGTTATTTATAATCACTTTTAGATAAATAAAAAATGGATTCTACGCAATCTGCTAATACTATTAGGTCAAAGTATATTGACTTTTTTGTTAATAAGAAGAAACATAAATATGTCCACTCATCATCTGTGATTCCTCATGAAGACCCAACGCTTCTTTTTGCCAATGCTGGCATGAACCAGGTATATTTTTAATTTACTATTTTTCTAATAACATAATCAATATATCAGTGAAATGGTCCTGTATTGATCTTATAGACCTATGTTGCGTCAACCTCTTAATTACGAATAATTAGAAGTTCCCCTCTTCTCGGCCCAGAAAATATCTATCTATATTTCCATATTTTAATAATAAAGCTTATGACGTCAGTCAGAGAGGGGGGAGAAGCTAGTGGGGGAGCCATCCCCACCAGGGCTGGCCTGCGTATATAACCAGGCCGTCTTATGGTGGAGGACATAACTTACTGAACCGGCACTTGGAACATTGCTCTCTCTCTCTCTCTCTCTCTCTCTCTCTCTCTCTCTCTCTCTCTCTCTCTCTCTCTCTCTCTCTCTCTCTCTCTCTCTCTCTCTCTCTCTCTCTCTCTCTCTCTCTCTCTCTCTGCACTGGCGCTTGCTGTTCTACTGAAACCATGGCCTTCTCATTCAACTACCTCTGCATCTCTCTCTCCTAACCTTGCTATGTTTTAGTCCGGCATTGTCAGACCCCACACCTTCCTAGTGGGAATCTCTGCCTTCGTCTTGCTAAAACTAGCACCTAGTTGGGAGAAAACTCTCCCTCGCGGACGATGGTTGCTGTAGTCCTACAAACTTTACCTAGTAGCGTCTCCCACGGCAATCCAGTCTGTTTCTCTCCAGTTCACACTTGCCTTTGGGATCCGGACGGTTTTTGCCTACCCTTAGATACCGAGTGTGAATTCGTGGTCATTCCAAGACCCCATAAACTACCTGTAAACCTACCCTGTTTCTCTTCTCCTGAACATAGTGCACTGTCGGAGCACACCTTCTAAGATTTTATGAAGTCAGATCAAATCGAATTAACCTGCCCGCTGACTAGGCCGCCAGCAGAGGTGAAAGACCACAGGTCCACCTCATATTATCTCTTTCTTGGCGCAAGCCGGATGGCCTGCGGTGGGCGTCTCCTCCCCACCTTGGGGACTCACATCTGATAACCTCCTGACAACCTATAAATATTGTTGATATTGTTTCTTTAAGTTCTAAATCCTTAATTTGTTTTTATATATTGTTATGTTTTTATCTATATTGTTTATTTTAATTTAATCTGAGGTTTTAAAGGTTCTGTTAATATAAAAATAATTCTGGCAAAATGAAAATTGTTTAATTACAAAACTATTCATTAATTTATATTTACAATCACGTCTGTGACACAAAAGTACAATTTATTAAAAAATGTTAACTCTATTTTACCTTATTATTATTTTCACGACTGGCCAGATTTACTAATTTTCATGTTGTTTCTTTTAATGTTGCATCTATTTTCTTCGCCCTTTAACTTGGTCTGCCACTCGGTCAGTAAAATCCAATTATCTCTTCAATCCTCTTGCCCTGATAAAAATCTTCTTTCGTTAACTGTTCTTCTATATGCTAAATTACCATTAAATAATATTTCTTCAAGTTTCACCATGTTCTTCTATTCTCTTCTCTCAACATTACGTCTATTTCGGATCCCCAGCTGCACAACAACTAACTCCATATTCCTTTTTTCAATACCTCTCCTTTATTATCTCGCCTTCTTGATTTTTTAACTTTTCTTATTTTAAAGTTAACAAATCCACTATTAAACTATTTTAATTTAATCATTGCTATTATTTATATGGTAAATATTAATATTAAATGGAACAGCAACAAATAATGTCCATCCCTTCATAACCATGATTCACGGGTCCTTTACTACCCTTATATGCCCACTAATTTTGAATTTAAAGTCTTGACAAATTAAATTTACAACATCTAAATATCACAACAATATATTTCAAAAAATAAAATTTAGGCCACAGTTGTAAACAGTTCAGTAAGAAAAAATCTACAAAAAACAAATGCTAAGGCTACTGATTCTTGAATCAACTAGTACATATATCAACCAAATACATAATATCTCACTATCATAAGTAATTAGCTATTGTTAATAAATGCCTTGATGTCATATATACTACACTTTTATATTTCATGTCTGAATTTTTAGTTCAAACCAATCTTTTTGGGAACGGCAGATCCCAACAGTGAAATGGCCACATGGGTAAGAACTACAAACACCCAGAAATGCATTAGAGCTGGTGGTAAACACAATGATCTTGATGATGTGGGTAAAGATGTTTACCATCATACTTTTTTCGAAATGCTTGGAAATTGGTCATTTGGTGATTATTTTAAGGTAAGATAATATATGTCTGTATATTTTTTTTATTAATTATTAGTTGTGATATTGATCTCTCTATTCTAATAATTATTAGCTAGACAAAAAAAACATTTTGATAGGGTCAAAGTTCAAACCGGGACCTCCTGATTCCAGATCGGGTGCTCATTCAATAAGTTATCCCTGTCAATATCAAATGAAGGATTTAAGGCGGCCATGTCACTATTTCTTTAGCTAATAATTATAAGATAAATAGCTTGGAGGATTCATTTATAAAACTGTTGATCGGTTTGAATTTGAAAATAAGAACTATTAGTGAAACATATGAATGTTGGCCATTTGTTAATTTATAAAATTAAATCTAAATGTTGCCTTATCTCAATCAATGATTCAATATTTAAAAAAAAAAAACATCATGTCCTTTCTTCTTAGGCCGAAATCTGTGCATGGTCTTGGGAACTTCTTACTGATGTTTTCTCTATTCCGAAAGATAGACTGTATGTCACATATTTCGGTGGCAATAAAGATGCTGGACTTGAGCCTGATGAAGAATGTAGACAGCTGTGGTTAAAAATTGGGTAAGTATCAATAACATAAAAAAAAAAATCCCTTGCTTCTTACTCGTCTTTACCAAAAGTAAAATTTTTTTTCTTCAAAATAGTGTTAAAACTTTTCTGGTGTGAAATTCAGAAATATAGATACTTAGATATTATTTCTGATATAATTATCACATTTCTATTGATATGATTGAGTATGTAAATATTAAGTATACTTAATGGCAGGAATCATAAAAGAACTTGACTGTAATTAAAAATAGTTGTAATGTTAATAAAGACATTTATGAAGCAACCAAAAATATTCCCTTCAAGTGACTTGATTAAAGAGTTGACACAGTACAATTTAGGACAGCAGAAAGTGTTTTAGTAAAACAAATCCAATGAGAATGGTTAATAGAATTATCGGGCTTCTCAGTTGAGTGTGATCAGACTTTAATTTTTATATCAATGCTAATTTATCTTATTTAAAAAATCAATATTACTACAAACACATCTATTTCTCACATACACTTGATGACTTGTGTTCAATTTTTTGCTTGCAAGTATTGCTCTTTCTGATTAATTTACTTATATTCCATTTTGCTCAATTTGAAAAATTATTGTAGTTCAATTCGTTTAACTATTTTTATAGAATAAACAAGCTAAAACTTTTTTTTTTTTAATATGTGTATAGTGTTCCTGAAAATCACATTATTCCTGGCAGTATGAAAGATAATTTTTGGGAAATGGGTGAAACAGGACCCTGTGGTCCATGTTCTGAACTGCATTTTGACCGTATCGGAGGAAGAGATGTACCCCATTTAGTGAATCAAGACGACCCAGACGTACTCGAGATATGGAATCTTGTATTTATACAGTTCAACAGGTAAATTATTACAGAATATATTATTTTTATTTTACTATTACTTATAGTTTTATTTGTTTATTTTTTAAATTTCGTTTGTTTCAGATTATGTATATAACTCAATCCAAAAAAAAATTCTGAGTTTATTAAATACTATTAAGAGGGATTCAAATATTAATCTTTATTCATTTAATTTATTTTAACCTTAAATTTTAAACATAAACTCTAAATTGTCCTTGGTTTAGCACTAAGGCATTTTTAATAGATATATACATTTGTATTTTATGAATAGCAATAGCAAACTTTTAATTCTATACCATAAATACATTGAACAATGAATCAAATGATTTATATATGCAATATATTGTTCCCAAAATGCCTTTTTTCCATTTCTTTTGGTATTTTAAATCGTTTGTGACAGGCACCTAGCTTTACAAAATGGCAGTAGAGTGAAAACAGGGTGGGGCTAAAATTTGCAAGAACTGTCCAGCATAAGCTTCTAGAGGGGGGAATTAATATGGGAGGGGGTCTATATTATTCTGTAATGAATTTTTTAACCATCAACAATTAACTTTCTTTTTTTTCAGAGAAACTGATGGGAGCTTAAAACCCCTTCCAAAAAAACATATTGATTGTGGCATGGGATTCGAAAGGCTCGTTTCTGTTATTCAAAACAAAAGATCCAATTACGATACCGATATTTTTCAACCTCTTTTTGCTGCAATTGAAAAAGTAAACATTTTGTTTTTATCTATTTTTTCTTTTCTTCCAGGATTTAATTTTTTTTTAGATTTATCATTCGCCTAAATATTATTTCATTGTCAGTCCAAATCTAAAGTGACTCTAATTTTTAAAGGGTATTATTTTAAGAGAAAAGAGCAATCCCATCACAAATTCTGACGATAAGATGGGAAGAAAAATTTAATAAAACTGTTTGAGGTAGCCAACCTATGGAAACAGCCAGATATTTATATTTTTTCGTTTGCGTGCTAAAATATTATCCATTAAAATTTTACAGAGGGTTGATTAACATTGAAACCTTTTTTTTATTAATCGAGAACATTAACTTGTTTATTTTGTAATTACAAATGCAGTACTCTTTCTATTATTCTTGCTGTGCTTTAATTATGGAGGTTTTCTTCATTAGAACAAATAAATAACACATGGTAACTTGTAATGGGTGATATATAGTTTTAAATTATTTAACAATAATTAAATTATACGTTATATCAAAAAACGTTTTTTTGATTTCACTGAAGTACCTGAAAACCCTAAAAATTATCACAGGTAACCCCCACCACCCTTACTTCTAGATCGATGCAGTAACCAATTGAAAATAGTAAAAAACATTAAAAAAACCCTTCTTTAAACGTTCACTTGGAATTTTAAAAGTATATTTATATGTTTAAACGTTTAATTGGTGCATGTCTATTAGATATGTAATTATTAATTTATTAAAACCTGTGAAATTAGATTTAGTTTTACTCATTCATTTTTTGAGTTTCCCTCATTATTTTATTGTTTGTTGGGTTTCATAAAATGAATTTATTCAATAATTTTAATTACTATTAAGTTGTAACTATTAATATGATGGGTTTGTAAAATTGGTTATAATTGTTATGCGTTTATTATTTTTACATAGTTAACTGATGTTCAAAAAGTATGATCGGATGGTTTTTTTTGGGATATTAATATCTTTCTATCATCAACTGAAGCCGATATCCCAGCAAATAATGCTCTCATATATAATTTCATTGCTAACTATCAACTCACACTTTATTGACAACATTATCTATTGCTGCTACTAAAGTATCTACTTAATTTATTAGCTATAATAATGTTCAACTTATTCATAAAGTTTAATTTTTTTTTTAGGGCACAGGATCTCCTCCATATGAAGGAAAAGTAGGTAAAGAAGATGTTGACGGAAAAGACATGGCTTATCGTGTCCTCGCAGATCATGCTCGTACATTGACTATATCTATAGCTGATGGTGGCGTACCGGACAACACAGGGCGCGGGTTTGTACCATTTTAATGAAACGTCTATTTACTCAGGTGTGATTTGAAACAGATTCAGGGAGCTGACTATATCTATGTACTCATAAATCTGAAATTGTAAGTGATTTAAAAAAAATAATGATCCTTAATATGGAACAAAAGTTTCATTTTGACAGTTTCAAAAAACTTTAATTTGAAAATTGTTGGTTCTACTTTTATTTATTCAAACACACACACACAAAGTTTCAAACAGTTAAAAGGACTAATTGATATCTGACAGTTTACAAGAAATACCTATAGTAAAATAAAACTAATCCAGTATGTCTTAATGAGAGAACAAAAAATCATTTTGAAAATAATTTTACAAATAAATATGGTTGCTCAAATGAAATATATAAATTTATAACCATATATACAATCTACTGTATATATAAAGATAGTTCATTTCTTTTAAGGACAGTTTGACTACTTGGGTGGGTCATTGTTGTACTAATTAACAATTACAAGGCGATGAAAAGCTAAGCTAAACCATGTGCTGTTTTTATGAAATGCTTCTACTAGGTCTATTTTCACAATTTCTCCAACTTTATTGTGATATTGTTTCGATTACATTTTTTTTTCACTGTAAAATTTTTAACTAAAAATATCATCGAAGTTATAGTTATTAATTTAATTTCTTTCTCTTTATTACTTAACTAGGATTACCTCCTCTTGTTTTTCCATAGTAAAATTTATATAATACCAATAACACACATATGTCAACAATAAAATGTAATGAGATAATGTCTGCAGTCTTAATTAAGTTGATAGACATAATTTAAAAAGTGATAAGTAGTATACTGTATTAAAAAGAAAAGAAAAACATTGCAGTTCGTATAGACGATTGATTTCACCAAGTAAATCCAAACAAAATACCAGTCCATTGATAAGTGTCTCTGATCGGCTAGAATCTTGTCGAAAAAGTCACTTTTGGTACTTAGACCGGTTGATTCAGAATTGAAAATTTAGAGAAGTTAGTTTTCGTTAATCTTGATCTAGATTCATATGAATTTCAAAAATTTGAAAACTAAGATCAGTTTTAAGAACTAAAGAAGAAGAACACTGCTGTAAGACCCATGTTTGACTTGTCTTAATAACAAATCAAAATCAAATTGAAATAATTGTTTATAATTTTCCCCTCTTTTTTTTTTTTAGTTATGTTTTAAGGAGAATATTGAGGAGAGCAGTCAGGTATGGAACTGAAAAACTTAATGCTAAACCTGGATTTTTTGGATCTTTAATTCGTGTAGTTGTTGATATATTGGGCGATACTTTCCCTGAGGTATGTATTGCATGCTTGGACAAATTTCATTATGCTTAAAAAAAAATTAATTTACTTTTTGTATGAACATAGCTCATAATTTTGTGTTGATTTTTTTTTTTAAAGAAATGTTAGCTCCTCATATGAACTTTGTGGTCATATTGCTGCTTTCAAAAAAAAAAAAAAAGTTTAAAATGTACGTAAAACAATGGATTAATGTATTTTGAGGGAAATTTATTATATATGGGTGTATAATTCAATTCAACAAATTGAGCTTCAATAGTCTGAAATTGACTTACTATTGTAATAAAAAAATTAAATCAAGAAGTTCCTTGACAACCAAGCATTTATGTAAAGTAAATAAAAGTAAAAGGGTGAGACATATACGGTTTTTGAGTCCTTCACAATTTTTCTGTCTGGACTTGTCTTGCTTCATCCCAAGTAATGTGTTTTATGTTGGTCATGATGTGTTTGACCATGCGCAAACTGCAACAAATTGTTATCAACACCTCTCTTCTCATGCAATTTTAAATAACTGACAACTTCTCCTTTAAAGCTTCTCTAAACAACTGAACTGGCATCAGCTGTTCCATTTACTTGTTTGAAATTAAAATTTTTATAATTTATTTTATATTATTTAATATTTTATATAATAAAATAATCCTCTCAAAATACTCCTTAAAAATAACTTTACACTATTTACAGCAGAATCTCTGTTAACTGCATTATAATAAGTCTGGTACTGGCTACTAATAACTAGCTCTGAATTGCCCAATGAGTTTGCATCAAACAGGAAAAATTTCTCCTTCAACAAGCAATCAGGACTTTTCCACTTGAGCCCATGTCCTGGTTGGTACTATTTAGTAGTACTGGGACCAGCACAATTGACTTGAATGGTTGTTAATGGTTAAAGAGTACTTGCATAGTTAAGAATATTTTGTTATTATGAATTCAAATTCAGAGCAACATTACAACAATAAAAATTTCCTGTTCTCAACTGATCATGTGTACATGATTTGCATAACTGTAAAAAGTGATTAGTCTTTTGTCATATTAATGTTTCTGCATTTGTGGGAATAATAACTTCTTCTTTCAGTAATTATAATCATTAACAGTTTTAGGAACAACAAATACTTAAAATGAGGAAACTATCACTCAAGCTTTTATGTGAACAGTAACATCCCAATAATGCAATACTATACTGTAGAAAATGTAGCTGCTTGATGAACATTGTTGTACATTTGCTTTTCATTTCATAATTTTAATGTTGTATACAAAATATTAGACTTCTTTCTAAAAAATAAAAACCTATTAATATTCCTGTTTATAGGTGAAAAAAGACCCTCAGCATATTGTCGATATCGTCAATGAAGAAGAAGAACAATTTTTGAAAACGTTAACACGTGGAAGGAATCTATTGAACCGAACAATTTCTAAGCTAGATGGAAAAACAATTTTCCCAGGTAAAAGCTTTAAACACTGAAATTTTCTGATGCACCTCATCAGGTTGGAACAAGCAAGATGTTTTTGGTTTACTTGTATTACGATTATTACTTTCTTGCAGAATCTAATTTCACCGTTTCTTATTTTGAATGTTGACACATAACTCAAAGTGTGAGGTTGTTCACTCACCCCGTGAGAAGAAGAATCATAGGCGAGAAGAAAGAATCAAATCCTTTATAATATCATAGCTTAAATGTTGCTTAATTCGTAAAATTAATATGGGTTTACTTGACCAATTGTACTTCTACACTGCCTAAAATAAAGATCATGACAGGAGAGCCCTGCTAGGACATGGAGAGTACAATGTAGTTCTAGAGCATGACTTCTTTGAGACTTTGAGCTCGGAATTTCCCAGGCATCGTAGATAAATCGAAGATCTACGGATCAAGACCTTGGGGTAGTGATTAATTGGTATGGGAACTAATTTTATACAAATTATTTGTAGAGTGAAAATTCTGCGATTTTACTTTTTTGTGTGTGTCCTGACCTCTTGACCAAAGAGCTACAATTTTTCTTTTTTTAAATTTAAAAGGGGTGAGAAACCATAAAAATTTCTTTTAGATACTTTATGTACTCAGCAGTCACTGTTTATGAGATATTTTAATCGTAAGTCTCCTCTTTAAAAGTTAAAATTAAATTATCTCGCCAAATATAACCATTAGGAATGTACAGTAAACTATCGAAATCCTCAGAATTTCATCCTTTTTAAAATGATATTGTAGCTTTAAAGAGTCCCGATGAAAAACACATGAAAGTTACACTGTCCCAGGCAATATTGCATAATTCTGCTAGTTATTAATCAAACCAAAATTAAGTCTTGAACTGCCTAAAACCACTCTACAAAAAAAAACCTCTAAAAAGCTGGTGTCCCAGTCATAAATTTTCTCTGATTTGAAAGCTTTCTATAACAAACTTTAGTCATTATAAATTTCAAATTATATTATGAGTTTATATTTGTGACAACGGAAGCAAAGATTATGTTCAGGATTTAATTCTATAACTTGGTTTTCAGGTGATATTGCTTGGAGGTTATATGATACTTACGGTTTTCCAGTCGACCTTACAGGCTTAATGGCTGAGGAAAAAGGATTAGCCATTGATATGGACAAATATGAAGAAGCAAAAAAACAATCTCAGGTTTCAATTTAATTTTTGTTACGAATTGTCAATCAGCTGTTTGTTCTCTCTTAGCCTATTGCCGAGTCTGAAGTCCAAGGCTTTACTTTCATCCAGGTATTGGGCGGTCATATTTGTCTGTCAGCATGTTCAACAGCATCAGTAGTGAAAATTATTCCGTTAACCTGAACTACTTAAAATACATTCCGCAACTTGGATTATGGTGATTAGTTTTTGATTAAAATACAATAACATTGTATTATAACAAAATTACTGTAAGATGATATCCAGTCCATCAGATCCCTTGGATGGAAAAATGTTGAGATAGTATTAGTTGATCTGATCTTGAAGCAGTTTAAGTTCTCTGGTTCTGGGTCTGTGTAATGAAAGTACCTATCCAAAATAAAATCCTGTTTTGGGATACTAGGTCTTTTTTCTTGTTATCTGATTGAATCCGAGTTTGTTTTTGGTTTTGTGAAAATACAACTTCAGTAAACGAGACCTATTCTCTTCATAACTATTCTACTGTTGCAGCCGAGCACCATGTCAATGGACTGCTAGCTTTCTAGGGAAGATGACCTATAAATTCTTACATTTACTGTTTATCCTTCAACTGTTGTGTCAGGGTGGGGGTAGTGTACTGTAGCGGGTTTCCCCTCGCCTAGATGAAGTTTCTGGTTTAGTTTATGGCGCTGAATAATGCCTTTCCATTCACTGATCTGGACCAGTAATCACTAGAAGAGGGAACATGATATGCTGCTCATACATTTATCGACAGGAGTCCTCTCATATTTCCTGGGAGATCCAAATGCCAATCCGATAAAGATGTGCGTGGTAGTGAACCGGAAACAAGTTTCATTCTTTCTTCCTAGTTTTGTCTTAGCCTAGTGTTGGTTGCCAGCTCATTCAAATGATTTAATTAAAAAGTTAAGCATGTTACCTTTTTCGCAGTGGCCTAAATAGTTAGTAGGTAATCATTGTTGTCAGGAATCTTGCGGGTTTTGTAATTATTGACCAAAGATATTTGCTCCTAGTAATTATTAATACTTTACTTATGTTTTACCTCGATTTATTCTTGATCAGTTATTTTAGATTAAATTTTACAGTTAAAATAAGCTTTTAAGAAGTATTTAATTATTTCATAAAGCAAAATTTCATGATCATCAGAACAACACTGTTGTAAATTGTTGTTTGTTTATCACCTTGGTGTTTACTTAGCCTTAGGCCTTAACTGATCTAGCTTTATATTAATATGTCTATTTTTGGTGAAATATCATCCTCAAGTGATTCTTCTGATGAAACCAAATTTAAAATAAAATCCTGGAACTCATTAAAATGTATGGACTATGTGTTTAAAGATTTATCAGATGACTATGAGGTATAAACTAAAAATATTTTTGGTATAAAAAAAATTTTTTTGTTTATTATAACTTCAATGAATAATGGTCATTTTAATCAATAATATACCTACAATAGTATGGTTAGAATTCATTTTGGATAATTTGAATTTTTATATATATTACATTGAAATCAGCTATTTATATTAATATGAATAAGAAGAATAATCTAAATGAAAATAGATTCTAATCGAGTATGATACACCAAAGGTTATAAAAGAGTATAAAACACCATTATGGGTTGTTCTTAGTTTTGAAAAAAAAACCCTTGTGTGTCAGCCTGTCTGTCGTCCCCTATTGGCCCTAGAGACACTATATTTTACATAGAGATCCCATTTGATTTGATGTTGTGACTACATGAAAATTACTGCCATCTACATTACGTGGAATCAAGTATCAATAATTAATAATAAGGGCCACCATTAAAAAAGAAAAAAAAATTGTCTATAGTTTTCAGTAAGTTATGAAATAAAAGATCTTGATTTCCTAATTAACAATATTTATTTTGTCTTTTTAAACTATAATTTTGTAAGGTCACAAAAACTTCATAAACATGAAAAGGTAACATTGTATTGTGTTCACAACTTTAAGTAAACACGTGTGTTATTTCTAGATGCTTGATATGCGAATAGATATTTCCATTTGATTTACACCTTGTGAAAAATATTGAAGACTTATTATTCAATTTACTCATGTATCAAATTAAGATAATATGTAATATTAGTTACGCCTTAAGTAGAATATAATGAGGTAAAGTCACTAAGAGTGCCATAATAATTGTATTTTCAATTTTTTGGCAAACTCAGTTTCATTGTGATATTTTATGAAATATTTTGCATGGAGGTTTTACTTGATGCCTCAGAGATACTAAATATAATAGGAAACTTATGAAAAACAAAGAACGGTTGCTAACCAAGAGTGGTGATGCTGCTGCTTTTTGTTCCCAGTCTAGCTGCATTGGAAATTTAGCAAAAAATAATTTTATGTTATTTAAATAAATTGGTTTGAAATTGAAAGATATCACTCAACGTCTTAATTAATAATGTTATGTGTTAGCGCTTTTGTGGTGACTATTAAGAAAAGTTATTAAGGGTCTTATCCTGTACAGTTATAGGGGCCTTTAACTGTCTGATGCATCACACTTGACTTGAATTTCATTCTTTCTTGATGTCTTTTAACTTCGGTAGTATATCAATGCCTTCACTGATGGTATTGCCAGATTATTCTCTGTTGATTCAGTTGTTCTTTTCCTTTGGACAATTCAACACAAAATGTATCAAATTTCTTAGGGAATGCAAGCATAAAGAGCAACGACTATATGTCCAAAACCAGGCTTCACATATTTTATCTATTTAACTATTTTTAATCAAACGAGCCTTCAGTATGTTTCTATTTGTATGACAAACTTCTATTTTTACTGCTTAATATTTATTCTTTTTCACTCCTCTAGCTGGCCAGTCAAGGTAAAACTTGTGAAGCCGTTGAGAGGATCAATTTGGATGTACATGCTTTGAATGAATTGCAGAAAAAGGGTATCCCTCAGACAGATGACCGATTTAAGTACGAATACCAAGTTTCCAATAACAATAAAAAGAAATTTGCTGACTATGGTAATAGTTTATTGCTTATTATTATTGTATTTTATTAGTTTAGTAGGGGGAGGGTATTGTCTGCACATCAGAACATTTGTTGTTAAACAAATTAAAAATCATAATACCTTTGAACTAAGCACAACTTTTGTGGTATTAGCTTCAAATAAATCAATAACATATTTTTTTATCATGCAGAAGATATGATTATCCACACTCAGACAGACATTACATACCTTTACCTACCTCCTCAACTTGTTTATTATTTTAAACATTAACGCTTTTTGGAATGCTGGCACTTCTTGTATGCAAATTTGAAATGAAATTTAGTAATATTTTACAAAGTGTCTGAATCCATTTCTAATGTTTTAATAATATTTCTTTAATACATTATTTTCAGACTTTGAATCAAATCAAGGCAAAGTTTCGGCAATCAAAATAGAATCAGGGTTTGCAGATTCGGTTTCTTCTGGACAACTGTGCGGTATTATTCTGGATAAAACCTGTTTCTATGCTGAACAAGGTGGCCAAATTTATGATGAAGGCTATTTAAACAAATTAGATGATGAGGTAAATTACAGATTTTTATAAAATGTAAATAGTTTTCTTATTAAATTTTGTATTTAATAAATTATATACTGAGATACAATTTAAAGTTAAGCTTGTTTTATATTACTTTGCCAAAATGATTGTAAGCTTAGTTTCAGAAGATAAGTAAATTGAAAAGAAATAATTAATAATTCTTTGGTCTTATTTGTATATATTATTCTAATATTTGCTTAATGCATTAATAATAATATTTTAATTATATATATTTTTTATATAATTTAAAAAAAAAACTTTATATTCAATTACTTTTACGTTAATTCAGGGTTCTGTTAATAATTATATAGGAAACTTCTGGCTAAATGAATATTGGTTTTATTTACACACATTAAGATATAAAAATTGATATACAAATAATAAATTACGTACGTACTAAAAATTACTGTTAAGATTAAAATTACGTAGTATACTGTTAAGACTAACATTAAAAATGGTACCTTGTAAATTATTCGTAACTGTATACTAATACTGGCCAGTGCTTCTTTGTGGATAGTCTTCGTTGGTCGTCTTCTTCTTCTTCTATTGTGTAATTCAGTTCATCTTGCTAGCGCGTCCTTATTCTTCATGCCGAGTGAAAGTGATTCACCATGAGGCGGTAGCGTGGGTCGGTGACTACCTGGACCTGGTCTCTACCTGCTCTGTCCTCTGATGAACGAAGAAGTGGGCTCCTGACGAAAGAATGTGTTTTTGTGTTCATGCCGGTTTATTTATACTACCTCCCGCTGCCTTCTTGACTTTCAACTGGTTATTTAATGCCAGTTGTTTGGAATATTTATACTTTGCTTAAATTAGAAGTTTATATAATAAATGTTTATATTACATATGATATTATTTTATTTCAATTATTAATAATTAATATGACGACAATAAAAACGTTCATACTTTCAAAAACATAAACCACGGATCGTTATTAAATTCTTCAATGCTCGCTAATTCCGAGTTGATTTAAACAAATATTATTAAAAATCATCATTTTAAAATATCACAACAATATATATTGTTGTGATATTTTAAAATGAAGATTTTTAATGGTGTTTGTTTAAATAATCTCGGAAAAAGGAAGCATTGAAGAACTTAATAACGATCCGTAGTTCATATCTCTATGAAAGTATAAATGTTTTTATTGTCGTCATATTAATTATTAATATTTATAATAAAAATAATATCATAACTAATGTAAACATTTATTTTTTAAACTACGTAAATTAAGCAAAGTATAAATATTCAAAACAACTGGCATTAAATAACGGGTTGAAAGTCAAGAAGGCAGCGGTATGTAATATAAATAGGCCGACAAAGAGCCAAAGCAGACATTCTTTCATCTGGAACCGAAGAGAGAGGAGGCACGCTAGCAGGTAGCAACCAACCCATGCTAAGGCCTGTTGGTGCATCAGAGAGAAGCGGCCCCAGACTTGCATCCGGCCATGAGACGTATGGAACCACGCGCTGCAGCTTAGAACAATTACGCTAATCCGAACCACACGAAGATTATCCACAAGAAGCACTGGCCAGTATTAGTATAAAGTTACGAATAATTACAAGGTACCATTTTTAATGTTAGTTTTAATAGTATTCTTTATTACATACGTATTTTTATTTGTATATCAATTTTAGTTATTCAATGTGTTTAAATAAAACCAATATTCCTTTTGCCAGAAGTTTCCTAATAATTTATATACAGAACCCTGATATAACGTTAAAGTTATAAATATAAAATTTTTTTTTAAATTATATGAAAAAATATATAATTAAAATATTATTAATAAATAAAAAATATTAGAATAATATTATGAATGTTATACTTGGCAGGATGTGAACTTTGGCGGGAGAATATCGGCAATCCTTATTTGTACCTCATCTTAATTAATAAAAAAAATATAAACTACCAAGTTGATAAAGTTGAAGAAGACTTAAGTTCGGGTGAAAGTAATGTGGTTACATTTTCTTTTGTTAACTGGAATTTTATTAATTTTTATGGTTAATTTAAGTATCTTTGTATATTTTGTCTTCAATTTCTACATCCTTTATTTTGTTTTTATACATTTAAAAAAATGTTAATTTGTTCACTTCATATTTATTATTATTTCTACTATTTTGAGTAAAGAGAAACGATGTATTAGAATATTTATTTTACTTTGTTTTTTTCAATTTTTATTTCAGGGTACAGAAGTACTTGTAAAAAATGTGCAAATAAAGGGTGGATATATTCTGCACATCGGTGTTGTTGAAGGGAATCTCTCGGTTGGAGATAAAGTTGTATGCAACATTGATGTAAAAAGGCGTCGTCTAATTATGAGTAACCATACTGCAACACATATACTGAACCATGCTTTGCGGCACGCACTCGGTACTGAGTCTGATCAAAAAGGTTCATTAGTCGCCCCTGATAGACTTCGATTCGACTTTACTAACAAAGTAAGCCATTTTTATTTTTTCCTCTTATTTTTGACCAACCCTAAGGTAGAGTCTCTACTTTGAAAAAGCTATGAGGAAAACATTTTCCATTGTTAACCAAATTTTTTAAGTATATTCCATACCTTGATTATGTTGAAGAAGGTGAAGGTGCTTGTTAAAATGGGAAATACTAGGTTGTTGCAAATGTTCTTATGCATAAAGCTAGGTTAGTCAAACAATTAATGTAAACGGTGGCATTCAAAGCCCCTATTGTATTCACTAATCCTTGTGTAGTCAAATTCAAGTCCTGGCTTCTCTGAACTGAAAGGTGACCTGATCTGATCGAGGCACATCTTGAAGACTGATATTCCCAGCATTGAAGCAATTAAACCAACCCTTATTAAACGATCCAGCAACCCTTTACCTTCTAATGAACAAATTTCTTCAGTTATATCTTTTTTTCCAGTAGTGTCTTCAAAGACCACAAACAACAATTGTTTTTTCACACATTCTTGTTGTAATATAGATAAGAGTAAATAAAACTCAAAGACAGCCAGAGAACATAATTGAATAGAGGATTAGTCAATTAAACAAATATATAAATTATATATGTAAACAAAAGTGGCAATATTGCTTTAATATGTTATTTAAAAGTCAACAATGTTTTCATAGATGACTTTTGTCATAGATTTGCAACCTGATATAAATTTCAAAAATTATACATGAAAAATTCCATCCTTTCTCTTTAACTTATTAAAAGTTTTCCCAAGTAAGTTATTTAAGATACAAATGTACAAAGCTCCTTCCCCTGGTCAAGGACACATTAAAGACTTAATGATATCACTTAAAATGAAGTTTTGAGAGTTAAAAATAGAAAATGCATATTGATTACGTTCTATCCAATTTCATTAGCCTTTTTTTTTATTGGTGTTTGTTAAAGATATTGAAAATAATCTATTCATTTTAAAATTGAAGAGGAAATTTTCAGAATTCAATGAAACTTGATGAATTGAAAAAAGTCGAAAATGAAGTTAACAGAATAGTTGATGGAGATGAAGAAGTTTATACTCTTCTTGCTCGTCTGGAAGATGCAAAAAAAATTAATGGCCTTCGAGCTATGTTTTCTGAAGTAAGTATTTTAATTTTTTTTATCTCCAATGTTCTATTTTAATATCGTCCCTAAACATGAATTAATCATTGAACAATTATATTTCAATAGCAATAATTATTTTTCCATATGACGAGGGCCAGTAAGTAGGCTTGGAATCAAAGCGAGTTAAGGAGAGCCAAGCTTGATGAGTACTCTGGCTGGTCAGCGACTACGAGAGGCAGTATATGCCTTAATTTTAATGGGTGCTTAAATCATTCATTTTAAAGTCTTATATCTTAAAGTCCAAAGGTGAATTACTATAAAGGGCTGGCATTATTTAAAAAAAAAAATATTCAACTTTATATTTATAGTCTAATTACAACAAGGTTTAAGCCTTTAATACTTCCTAAGTCATGAATATTAATATCTTACAACGCAGTAGTAATAAATGGAATTGTTTAGTTCAAATTGTTTTTTAAAGAATAATTAATTTAAATATCTTCATTGATAAAGATGTTAAAATGAGGAATATTGTGGAGAGACTGAGTAGTTTTATTTAATATTTTAATATTCTTATTTTAAAAATTTTTAGTGCGCTTTTCAATTTTTTCCTGAGGCTTAAGTGATTAATCCTTTTGTGTGAATGAATATTTTATTTTTTAGACCTATCCAGATCCAGTACGAATTGTAACAGTTGGTGTACCAGTGAACCATCTTATTGATAATCCTCAAAGTGATGCAGGCCTCAAAACATCTGTTGAGTTCTGCGGTGGAACGTAAGCAATACTTGATGTTTTACACTTAAGGTACATCCGACCGTTTCTTACCAGAAAAATTCATTCAAGAAATAATATTATCAGCTCTTCACATATTCTTTCCATATTACAGCGTAATGCATCCTTTTCATCAATCTAAAGGTGGGCTGTACAGTCTCCTCCGCACTGTTTTTTTTTTTTTAGGGTTTCATTGGTTTTTTAATTATTGCTTTTATTTGATTAAGTGCCTTTAATTAATTAATTAGTTTTATTAACCAACACAAAGTTACTTGAGTAGCATATCAAATTAGAGATCTTCATTCACATCCTCATTAACGATATGTAAATTTTTTTGTAGTATATGGACTATAATTATAAAAATTCATTTAAACTGTCATCAACATTCATTCTCTTCGCGACTTTTAAAGCATTTTTACATGGTAGTTCAAGGCCTTATATAAATAAAACCGAACCCATGAAAAATAATGAAGGATTTAAACAACTTTTTTTTTTACTCCCGGATTGTGGAATGGTATAATTATAAAAGAGCTTTATTGTCTTTCCACAACTGATAGTTTTTTTCTTGATTGAAATAGTGCCAATTGGTTATATATCTGTGTTTTAATGGAGTTATATATCCCAGGTAACCAATCGGAGATAACTGAAGATGACAGCTTAGAACTGATAAAAGTGCTATTTCAATAAAAAAGATGTTATTAGTTGTGGAAAGACATTAAAACTGTTTTTTAATGAAGGGTTTTATTAATTAGTGTTAAAAAATAAATATAAAATAAATAAGGCTTTAGTGGATATTTCATAACCGATTATTAAACCCTTAATTATGTTGTTGAATTTTTATTTTAAACTAATCAGGTATATTTATAGGCATTTGCACAGATCATCTCATGTCGGAGACTTTATTATTACGAGTGAGGAAGCTATAGCTAAGGGGATCAGAAGAATTATTGCAGTTACTGGACCAGAAGCAGAAAAGGTAACTAACCATAACTTTTAAATTATTTTTTTTAGTTTTTAAGCAGGTTAACTGTTTTTTCTCTTATTTATTTTAATTAATATGTTAGCTCTTCTTAATTTTAATATTTTTGTATATCATTATTCATTCCCAATGAGTTTTTTTAGAGGCTTGCATGGAGCACTTGCAGCAAGTTTTAAAAAATAGATGAGTGATTGACTAAATGAAACAGTTAACACTCAAAATTAATCTCTTTCTTATCTAAACTAAATCGTACTGCTAATAAATTATCATTTTCCAAGCAGCTCACTCGCCTTGTTAGTCAGCCGAGAGATAGGACACATGTCGTTTCTCTCCATTGCCTTTGTAACTGGTGCAGTCTAAGCTTAGTAGTGGTTGTACTCGGTCTAATGCACTAGTATTAATAATAAGGAGGCAGGAGATTATGCTTTTATTTTTTTATAAATATCATTGAATGTATTAACAACTAGAATAAAGTGGGGTTTTTTTCTTGTAGGCTCAACAGCGTGTTAAAGCACTTGAATCTAGTGTTGCTATTCTTAAGAATGCTGCAGAAAAAAATTTAATAAACGGCAAGGACTTATTGAAATCAATCATTGAACACGACAATGATATCTCAAAAGCATCCATATCTTCTTGGAAGAAGGTAATAATTTAAATTTTATTATTGTTATGCTGTCTCTTTCTTTTAAAGTTAATATATTTTATTTTTACTTTTAGTTGTGGTATTGTTCCCACCAGTTTTGTTTGGCTGGTAATTATTAAAACGATTATTTTTTAATTTAAAAAAAGAAACTAAAATTTAGTCTGTTTTTAAAAGGATTTTGTTGTTTTTTTCAAAACTAGAACATCTTATGTTTTTACTCATCTGTACCATCTGGAGACGAGTCCTCTTGTCGTCTAATAAACATGAAATTTAATATCTAGATTCCATTTGATTACCCAAAAACATGAAAAATATTTTCAACCTCATAAAACATAATTAATTAATTTATAGTAGGGTATCAAATTAAAGGCCTTAATGTCCTGATTATTGATTTATATATATAATGGTTTAATGTACTGTAATTACATAAATCATTAAAACTGGCATAATAATCATGTTTACAACTTTAGTTAGTAGTTTCATTTGCTGGCGGCCCAATGGTGTTAATAATAAAAGCAGCCCCATAAAAAATACCAAATTTTCATTAATTACCTATTTTATAGTAAAAAAAAGTAAATATTTTCAAGAATATTTTGTAGGGTATCAAATTAAATATCTTAACCTAATAATAATAAAATGGAATATAAGTTAAGCTATGATGTTAAGTCATTAAAACTATTGTTTAAAGGGCGTTTGCACCTTTAACATGATCCATGTTTGACATAGATGCATGAATAATACATGGTGGTTCTATTTGATGTCTTAATAAAATTAAAACCCATGAAAAATGTTAGTCTCTTCAAACAATTAATTACTATCGATTACTTTTTTTTTTAAATTATTGTAAGTAAATATAATTCCTATCTTATTGAGTAAAGTATCAAAATAAGATCATGATGTCCTGATCAATAATATATATTGAGGTTGTTATGAACTCTAATTACATGAATTCATCAAAATAAGATTAATGACTGATTTATTTTTGTAAAATATATTCATATAAAACAGAAGTGGCGACAAACTCAAGTAAAGTATGGATCAATAGGGTCTTTTCAAGGAACTTCCATTGTATATAAATGCTAATTAAAATAATTCAATGAAAATTAGATCAATTAAGAGGAAAATCGGTCGGTAAGGCCATCGAAACCCTTAGTTGTTGTGTAGTACAGAAGGCTTAACTAACTTTTTTTTTTTTTCAAAACCACAAACCCTTATATTATGATCGGAACCCTTTTGTTTTCTCCTGTTTGTCTGTCTGATTAGTCAATTTCTAATTTCTTTATCTATACGAGGGTGGTCTGAAAAGTTTCCGACCTAACAAAGCTTTTATTTATTTTATTATCATCTTCATGTTGAGGTCGGAAACTTTTCAGACCACCTGTGTAGATAACTTTAAGTAATCTATATTGAAGATTTTCATTTCAACAATTTTTCAGATATTGTTCAGCTTCAACAAAAGAGCATAGTCAATGTTGACGATTAAAAAACATTGATTAGGCTAATTTTTCAATAAGGATGGCTCAGTTGGAAAGAACGTCTGGTCGGAGATCAGAACATTCCGGGTTGAATCTTGCTGTTTATTTGACTAATAATTCATAAACACGGGTAATAATTGTCCTAATAATAAACCACTACTAAGTCACCATCCAGTCCTGCTTCATTAGAAGGATTTATTTAAACTTCCGTTCTTCTTTCAATACTGTTAGGTATGGAGGATCTGCCTCAGGCCATGGTCTCGTCATTCTCCGGATGGGTGATAAGCTCAGTGCCGGAGTCTCCATTACCTCGAGATTACTTGCTCCCTGAGAACTTAACCAATACCCAATAAATTTGCTAATTTATTACCATCATTCTTTTTCTTAATAAGAAAGATATTTGTAAAATAAATTATATTAATATTTTATTCTTCTAGGATGAGCTCAGAAACACATTAAAGAAACTTAAAAAAGGTATCGATGATGCTGAGAGGGCTGGTAAAGTAGAGCAAACTGCTAAAGTTCTAGAAGAAGCAAAACAATTAATTGAATCTAAAAAAGAATCTCCATTCATTGTTGCGACACTCGATGCTGGTTCTAATAACAAGGTAAAAAAATGAGTAAAAGTATTGTTAAGTGTTAGAATGTTGTTGAAAGAATTGTTTATTCTTTATTGTGAGATATTTTAGTTTGTTGTGTACACATCTAAGAACAATTAAGTTAGAAACCTTACTAGAATAATCTTGTATCCTTTGTTAATTATACGTCATATTAAATTATAAACAACAAATTATACCAAGCACCTGACTGTTGAAAGTGAATGTGCTGTAAAATGCAGAATTTCTCGTTGAAGGGATAAATTTATTTCCCGATATTTTGAGTAATGAGGCGAGTAATGGTTTGATCTGTTGATGAAAGAAGGATGTTAGATTTTTATAAAATCTAATTGTGGTCCATACCATTGTCTGCAACAGGTCTTGAAAACAAGGAAAGAAAGAGAGTTGTTAAAAATAGTGTAAGACTGTTTGACAAGTTGAAGAATAACAAAAAGGGGTAGGTTAAAGCGACATCAATAGTTTATTGAAGATTACACATGGGAAACTGTTGATCAGTTATTAATGTTCTTGCTTATTATTAATATTAATTAATGCTCTATACATTTTACTCATTATTTTATAAACTATTTATGCTACACATATGTCTTTCTACCTTTTATTTTTATTCTTACACTTTTTTTAACACCTCTCCTTTCTTTTCTCTTCTCATTATCAAGGCCTGACGTAGACATACGAGGGTGGTCTGAAAAGTTTCCGACCTAACAAAGAAAAGTTTTTTCAGAATTTTTCAACATAGTCTCCTTGTAACTCTACACACTTCTCCCATCTGCCTCTTCATTTGACGAAAATCTCTGTCATCCGAGCGCAATTTTTAGATGAGGGAACAAAAAGAAGTCGCTTGGGGCCAGATCTGGTGAGTAAGGCGGATGGTCAAGCAGTTTAAACCGTAATTCATGGATTTTCGCCATGGCAACCGCTGAGGTGTGAGACAGTGTATTGTCTTGGTGAAACAGGATTTTCTTTTTCTGCAAATGTGGCCGTTTTTCCACAAGTTCTGCCTTCAGCTTGTCAAGTAATGATGCATAGTATGCTCATGTAATGGTTTTTCCTTTTTAAAGATAATCAATTAAAATAACTCCATGATTATCCCAAAAAACAGTCGCCATCACTTTCCCAGCTGAAAAAACAGTTTTTGCTTTTTTTGGAGCTGGTTCCCCCTTTGCAGTCAACTGTTTGGACTGTATTTTTGTTTCGGGCGTATAATGGTGTATCCAAGTTTCATCCACAGCAATTAATCGGCGCCAAAACTTGGATTTATTGCGCCAACAAAGCTTTGGAAATGTTCATTCGAACAAATTTTTGGTCTAACGTGAGCAAACGCGGCACCCAACGCGCGGACAGCTTTCTCATCTCTAAATGTTGATTAAATATGTGACAAAGACGTTCTTTTGACATGTTCATAACCTCTGCTTTCTCTCTCACTTTAATTCGGCGGTCGTCTAGCACCATTTGGTGAACTTTGGCGATGTTTTTGTCGGTAGTTGCAGTTTTTGGACGTCCCGAACGTTCATCGTCTCCCAAGCTCTTACGACCACGTTTAAATTCAGCTGCCCAAAATTTCACTGTGGTAAATGATGGTGCAGAGTCCCCATACACAGAATCCAACTCATCTTTGATTTGTGTAGGCGTATTGCCTTTCAAAAACAAATATTTAATGACAGCTCGATACTCGATTTTGTCCATTTTCATAAAAACACTCACATTGACCCACTCAAACGACTGTTACACAACAACTGTGTGTCCAAAATGGCTGAAACTTTGGTGAGTAACTGTCAACAGATGAACAACGAAATTCACTAGCTTTTATTTACGACGGCTCCTATCTTCATGTTGAGGTCGGAAACTTTTCAGACCACCCTCGTCCATTGTATGTTGAAGTGTCGAGCATAAATAAATTTGACAGAGCCGATATAACTGCGAATTCATCCTTTCAAATCTGAATTCACAGTTTAATACATATTTTATTTACATATTTTGGTTATGTGTTTCATAATGTTTTATTGCTTCATTGGCATTTGGCATTTAAATCACTGCTTATCACGGTTCTACTTTGAAGATTATTTTGGTACTATATGTTATCTGGTCATTGAAGTATTTAGTATAATTATTTTGTTTGGAAATTCGGATGGGAGGGGGGGAGATAGCACTAAATAATGTAAATTTTAATATATACCCTTTTTATATACTCGCTTATTAGTGTATGTAACTATATTTTTTTATAATCTGTTATTTTAACTTTGTTTTTTTTAGGCTTTAGATGCTGCATTAAAACTTGTCAAAACTACTTCTCCTGAAACAGCGGCAATGTTTTTTTCAGTTGATAAGAAAGTGAATAGAATCACATGTCTCTGCAGCGTTCCAAAGGTATAAAAATAAGTCATCATTTAATGTATTGATCGTTCAAGTGCAGCTGTACCCTAGATAGCGCAAATTTATTATATATGTTCATTCGCAATTAAAAATTGAGTTCTATAAGCGTATGTATGGGGTTATAATGTCAGCAGTACGGTGACACACTACCAGACATTCAGGTGTTTCAGTGATCTGTTCTTTAATAGTTCAATAACACTTCTCTCTTATCCTATGTGTGTGTATTTTCTTTCCCAGTCCATTTTTGTTTTGTAAAACCCTTAGCTACACATGCACAGAGAATGGAAAGGCTGCTGGGGGGGGGGAGGTTTGGGAAATAGGGTAACACTAAAAGGTGAGATTATCTGAACTAATACCCAACAAAATTAATGAAGTGAACAAAGCTAAATCATATCCTGTTTATTTTGTGTCAATGTATATCAGTTTTTATATGAGAGGTTTTATGGGTTTCATTGTTTTTATTTTTTTCAAAATCTAAAACCCTTATGTTTTCTTTCACTTGTATGTCTGTTATACGAGTAGCATATCAACTTAAATTCAGAACCTTTGTAACTGCCACTATACTACATGAGAGCTCCCAGTCTTTCTATTATAGTAAAAAAGTCTCATAAATCATCATAATTTCACATTTTTTTTTTTTTTTTTATTTAAACCAAAAACCGCTTAATCCATTGTTGGTTATGGATTTGAAAGTAATTTAAAATTAATTATTTTGATATACCAATGTTTTTCTTTTAACACTTAATTCACATGGTAATTAGTAGACCATAAATATTTTACAATTATTCATCCTTAACAAAATACAATGAGTTTATTCAAAATTATCTTAATTCTTAGAGAATCGATAGTGTATGCGTAACATTAAAACACTTATTTAATTAGAACAACAGAAACCTGTGGAGCCATATTAGTAAAAGAAATTTTTATCAGAAAATAATACTACCATCAGGGATGCAAGGGAACCAAAATGTCGATGTTCCCTGGAAATAAAATATAATTTAATTTAGTTCTTGTCACTCTGGATGCCTAGGCCTCCTCTCCTCCTTCACCCTCTCCTTCTACTGAATCCATGCCAACTTCTTCGTAATCCTTTTCTAGAGCTGCAAGATCCTCTCTTGCTTCAGAGAATTCTCCTTCTTCCATGCCTTCACCAACATACCAGTGGACAAAAGCTCGCTTGGCGTACATCAAATCAAACTTATGATCTAAACGCGCCCATGCTTCAGCTATAGCTGTTGTGTTCGCTAACATACATACCGCTCGCTGGACTTTAGCCAAGTCTCCTCCAGGTACTACAGTTGGGGGCTGGTAATTTATCCCTACTTTGAAGCCTGTTGGGCACCAATCTACAAACTGTATCGTTCTTTTTGTCTTGATAGTAGCTATAGCTGAATTCACATCCTTCGGTACCACATCACCTCTGTATAAAACACAGCAAGCCATGTACTTACCATGTCTAGGGTCACATTTTACCATCTGATTTGCTGGCTCGAAACAAGAATTAGTTATTTCAGCCACGGATAGCTGTTCATGGTAAGCCTTTTCTGCAGATATAACCGGGGCATATGTGACCAAAGGAAAGTGTATCCTTGGGTAAGGGACCAAATTAGTTTGGAACTCGGTTAGATCGACATTCAGGGCACCATCAAATCTCAAGGAAGCTGTTATCGAAGAAACTATTTGGCCTATCAATCTGTTCAAATTGGTATAGGTAGGCCTTTCTATATCGAGATTTCTTCGGCATATGTCATATATAGCTTCATTGTCTGCCATGAAGGCACAATCTGAATGCTCCAAGGTCGTGTGAGTTGTTAAAATTGAGTTGTAAGGTTCAACAACTGCTGTCGATACTTGAGGAGATGGATAAATTGCGTATTCTAGCTTGCTCTTTTTTCCATAATCTACTGAAAGCCTTTCCATGAGCAGAGAGGTAAATCCTGATCCGGTGCCACCGCCAAATGAGTGAAAAATCAAAAACCCCTGTAATCCACTGCACTGATCAGCTAGTTTCCTCGTTCTGTCCAGCACTAAGTCAACGATCTCCTTGCCTACTGTATAATGCCCTCTTGCGTAGTTATTTGCTGCATCCTCCTTACCAGTCATCAGCTGCTCGGGGTGGTAGAGTTGCCTATAAGCTCCTGTGCGTACTTCATCAACTACTGTAGGCTCAAGGTCAACAAATATTGCTCTTGGCACGTGTTTCCCTGCGCCGGTTTCACTGAAAAATGTATTGAAACTATCATCCCCTCCTCCAACAGTTTTGTCTGAGGGCATCTGCCCATCGGGTTGGATGCCATGCTCAAGGCAATACAATTCCCAACAAGCATTGCCAATTTGTACTCCAGCCTGCCCTGCATGGATGGATATTACTTCTCGCATAGTTAATGTTTATTGGAGGAAAACTTTATAAATATATGAATTGGTGAATAATACGAAAACAATGAATCCTACAAAAATATAAACTTTAGCCAGCTGATCACCTGCTAATGAATTACATACTATTAAACAGTGAAAAACAAAAGTTGTACTGTCCCTCCCGTATTTTCTTAGCTTCAAATTGTCAAACATGCACATATTTTTATAACTATCACCTGGCTATTTATGATTTATGAGATCATCTGTTAGATGAGATGAAGTATGATTTTTAAATTTTTATGATCTTTTTGTTGAAATTGGTTAAGTTCATTTAAATAACATATATTAAATTATATACTTTAAAGAATTAATGTCTTAACAATCAAATATTTTAACTCACAATATTCAGGTATATTTTTCCCTTATGTTTGAAAAAACAAATTTGATCATGAATTGTAAATTATACATTTTATTTGTTGGTTTAGTATTGGTTAAGTTCTGTATGAAACTCAAAATTCATTTATTTTATTATTAGTTCACCTGTTCTTAATTTTTTTCACAATCGTATGGAGTGTTATCAGAAAAAGAGGATTTCAGATCATTTATTAAATATTAAGTAAGAGGAAGAGAGAATAATTAAGTTAAAATTTAATATTTTTTTCATTAAACACATTAAAAGAGGGGAAAGTACGGGGAAGGAAGATGCTTCTATATTTTATTTCCAAATTTCAAATATCTCATGTAATTTTATAAATGTAACCTGCACCTTATAGATACATTATTAACATTCATTATATTATGACTGGAGTATTGACCGCTGAAAACACAGATCACTGAAATGCCACATTAAATAGAGATTATAACTTACAACCTGGCTAAAGGATTCATGCGCTCATAGAACTCTTAACTCGAATTTTTTATCAGGAATGATTGTCAAAATGTCAAAAATATAATATCATCTAACTACTTAATAAAACTTTTGTGTGAAAATATCTTGAAATGTGCATTTCTTCATTTTAAGGCTTGTGTGGAAAAAGGACTTAAAGGTAACGAGTGGATTCAGAGTATTTGCGAGAAAATAGGCGGAAAAGGAGGTGGTAAATCAGAATCGGCTCAAGCATCCGGTCAAAATATTGACTCCCTGCCAGAAGTCACGAGGATAGCTGAAGAGTTTGTACGGCTTAAATTAGGTAATGCTTCGACAGAAGGACTTGTCTATCGAGCTGGTAGTGTATTTTCAACGGCTTGTTTAATTGTAGTCGAATATTCAAGTGAGCCTTTAACAGTGACAGAAGGATCCTCCTTGTCTCTAAATTATAAAGGTACTATATTGAGTCAACCCACCCCAATTATCTTCGCTCTCGCACCTGGCAACATGAATGGTAACAACGATCCTTTTATTGAGGCCAGCATTTTGCAATGGGTAGGATTTGCCGATACTATCTTTACAGCAGTATATCCATTAACTTTCAAATCTCCTCATAATAAAAATATGTCTTATTTGCTGAACTATTTAAAATATCTAAATGAATATCTTTGTAAATTTACGTTCTTGGTCGAGGACAGGATAAGTATCGCTGATTTGTATCTCTTCTGTTTGATTCAACCCGTTTCTGAAGTAATTTTTAATACCAAATTTCAGAATTCTAATTTTACCAATGTTAGAAGGTGGTTTAATACTATTAAAGGTCAGCCTTCTGTTCAAAAAGTTCTTACAAGATTGCATTTGTAAAATAAAGTCTTAAGTATATTAGTAAAGCGTTACTTTTTTAAAATAAGTTATAATTATTTAAATTGCGAGTTAATAGTTTTGTCAGTAATTTAGTATTTCTTATTGTAGGGCTATTTGCTGTGATATTTTTTTTTTCGGAAATGCCGATTCTGTATAAACCTTTAAGGAAATATATATACATATGTGTTATTGTTTTAACTGATTAATTTCCCTTTATTTTAATCTTTTCTGTGACTTGTCATATTGCGCCCTTGTAAGAAAAATCACACCTTCCTGCCCAGTTAATGGACCTAAGTAAAAAGGTACAGTCAACCTCGCTTGGTACAAATTAGTTAAAACGATATGCTTTAGATTTTTTTTGTGTATGAAAATATTATAAGATGAAACATGATTTAGATTTGATAGAAGAACAAGAATAGCCAGAAATCCTTTGCTTCCGGATAGAAACTATATCTTACCTTTTCATTTTCGGAACTACTGTTGTCAAAAATAGATTTAACATTGATCGAGAATTAAAGCTGAACGATCAGTAAAAGGGGGTGCTATGAGCAGCATAAGTTCACTGCTGAATTAGATGTGAATAGATTTCCAGATTAATGTACCAATGTTCTGCAGGATTGTGTGAACAATCACTGAATAAAGCTTAACCTGGACTAATATTGATAAATTAATAATTTCAGATCGAAGTAAGAGGAAATTTATTTAATTTTTATTCATTACTGCTTTCTTTTGCTGTGTTTTAATTACTGAGGACAAAGGCAAAGGCTCTACTTTCATCTACATTCTAAAGCTGTAATGAACTAAATCATATATTTTTTAAATAAATAATTCATGATTATTATTTTTGGCTCTCAATAGTCTAAGCTGGGACTTAGAGCTCTAAAGTTACCAAAAACAGGACCAAAGGCTTGGAATCATTTCTGTAACCACTATCATAGCACAAACATGCATAACTGATGATCTGCCTGTATGAACTCTCCTTTCAGGCTGAACCAAAAAACAATTATGGATCAGGTCAGCCTTCAGTAAGCAATTCAGGTTTCAGAAATCCTCCCCAATAGGGTAAAAAGTTCACTCCTCAACATCTTTCAGTTTAGTCAATCAATAGCTTTGATTTATGTTACTTTTTATTCTAATGTGGTGGGATGAAGTAAGTAATGGAATATTACTGCAAAATATATCAATGGCCAATAATAAAAAATGTCTATCTGCAAAATCTCTACTTTACATTTACTGTTTTTTTAGGAGGTAAAAAAAACTTTTGAAAGGCTTAAATCTGACTTAGCTCATTTCTCCCCCTTATTTATTATATTACTTTGCATGCATTACTCAGGCCAATTTGTATCAAAACAGGTGTTTTGATGCCGGAGTATTTGGAACTGATTATGAATTAGATGCCCTTTCCTTCACCTTTTTCCTCTATGGTGTCTCCTAAATTTTCAGGAAAATGGTGTAAGTGGCTTTGTAAATAGTGCACCTTAATACTCACATTACACCCAAGGGATTTGAAACTGTTAAGCAAATCGTTTACCAGTTCAACATAGGTTTCAGCTTTGCGTTTGCCTAGAAAATTTCCAACAACTGTAATAAATGAAGTCCAGGCTTTTCACTCATCGAAGTTACGAAGGCAGAATGCAGGATCCTTAATAAGTTGACTTACTTGTGTGCCCTTAAATATTCCTGCTAAGCATAAAAGCATCATCCGTTCTTATCGAGAGCCTTTGCAAACTACTTCATAAGGCCTAATTTTATATGCAGTGGAGTAAATATGATTTTCTTACTCAACTAAGGGGTCGTTAATGACATTCTTTTCCCCAACATCCATGTTTTGTATCTTAGGCCACTCTTTTCTAACCCAGTGATTTTTTTGTCTCTGCTACCCCAGGGGTACAAGAAGCAAGGATATTTGGTGTGGCCACTATAGTGTTACATTCTTTTCATTTTCATTGAGTGAGCAATTGGTATGAAACCATATTTATTCCCATTGCGTAGTAGGACATATTCCAAACTTCTCTTTGAGCTGTCAATAAATAAGCGTCAATCATCTGGAAACTAGTCCAGAAGACCCATTTTCTCCAGGAGTCCTCTCCTGTTGTGTGTGAGTTTAGTGACAAAGTACAAGATTATCTTCTTGAGAGATGAGTAGCAGACCCTTTTCTCTTGTATGAGAAAAGGTAATTTTGGTTCCTTGTTCCAGAAAATGTTTGTCCTTCAACCTGGAAGCCAGTAATTCACAAAAGCTTCTTTTGACAGGTTGAAATCTCTGGTGAGGTCATTTAACTCATCCCTGGTTTTCAGGAGTTGGAATTGATGGCATCCCTTTATAATCACTGTCACCACATTAGTAGCGTAAGGGTGATAAGAGGGACAGCACTCGTCTTCTTAGAATTCTGGTAGTTGGTGAAATGTTGGGATCGGCACTTCCTTCGAGTCTGGGACTGGGCGTCTTACAGAGACTAAATCACAATAAGTCCACATATATAGTACAGATTCATTCTAGTAATATTTACTAGGCAGAAATAGGAGTCATCGAAGTGTTTTTTGGGTTCTCTTTAAACCATCGGGATGCTGAATTTCAGACTTTTTCTTTTCCCACTGTCTACTGTCTGTCGGTAGTTTTACAGGCCTGATGCGGTCCTCTGGTTTTAATATGATCACCAGGCCTAACAACAAAGTACCCAAGATAAGCTCTCTTTACGAAGACACTAACAGTTTTTCTGTTCTCTTTTAACGTGTATTCTCCGCATACGTAGGAAAACACATCAGGATGTTTAACACAACTTCTTCTACTTGAACTCAATTTATTTCCATTCAACAACACAATACATTTTAGGTTAACTTAAAAACTCTTTCCTGAACACAAATATCAGGTGAAGCAAACTTCGATCTACCCTGCATGGTGAGAACTCGCCAACTTGAACTTTTTTCTTTTTTTTCCCCCTTTCATATCTCCTTGATATTAAAAATTATGGATTTCAATGTAGATTATATATAAATGAATCTATTTACAATAGGTCAATATTATATGTCCTGTATCTTGGCTACATAGATGAACTCGCCAACCACTGATGGCACACCAACTTGAACTCTAGTTGAAGGTCACTTAAGTAATAGGATGCTTACACCATCTGGTGGATTTTCCTGGAACTAACTAGACAGCAGACTGACAATAGGGCAAATATACAGGAACCAATTCTTGTATTTGTGATTTAGCACTGCACCTTAAAAGAAAACCTAATCTAAAAAAAAAGTAGAGAAAAACTGATTTCATATTAAAATCCTAGGCACAAAAAAAAATTTTTTTTCTTGTAGACCTGTATTATATATAATTTCCCAGCCCTTAAAACTCGTTATATGATGTAGATTAGGTAGTTTTCATTCAAAATGTGTAAAAACCCAATTTTAATAATTTTTGCAGATAGACAATTTTTGTTATAGACCATCGATATTTTTATTATAAGGTATAAATAAATTTATTTATTTTGTTTTAATTTTTCCCTATTCAATTTTCAGATTCTTGAGGTAACACTGCATGTGGGAGGAAATATACATTTTTTTATAATACATTTATATAAATAATTATTTTTTAATTTTTACCCATAATTCTCTTTCCTTAGTTGATGAAGGTATTTAGATTAACAATGCTATTTATTACGAATGGATTAATTTAATTATGTGCATAAAATAAATATACTGTATGATTTGAGTAAAAATAAGAAGTTACAAAATGGCTAACTTTAAAGGCTGTAATGTATAATTTTGCTGGTACTTAACTCATGACAAAAAATTGTCAGGGTCGTGGGTCGCTCCGACCCAGAGACTAAGAGAGATGTTAGGGCCGTCAGTTTGTACAGTGATAACTAACTCATGGTTAGAGCACCTGACCAGAAATTGGGGTGTGCCTGGGCTTGAGCCCTAGCCCTATTTAAATATTTTTTATTTGACTAATAGTTATTATAACATAGTAAGAAGAATACCACAATTTAAATGATTAATAATCTGTATTAAAAAAATTATGTCACCTGTTCCTTGCCTACATGTGTCAGTATGACTATTTTCCAGCAATATCCTGTTAATAAGGAATAAATAGAAAATCCCTGAATACTGAATGGAATCGTTAAGAAAAACTGTTTTTTTACATGTTAACACTGCATCATTAAGATATTGAACGCTTATGGTTAAGTATGCTGCTCTTTGAAGTCTTGATAGCCTAGAGCAATGTTTCTTAATGGGTAAGCTCGAGATAACCGTTAATCAGGAGACAATATTTTTTTCCAAGACCTCAGTTATATAATAATAAACTTTATTCAGGTTAGTAAGTAATCAAAGAATAACAAATATTAAGTTTAGCTAAGGTAAGTGACAAAGTTACAAACTTTTGGTATAAGAGATACCATGAGATCTATTATAATGATTCACGAGATGGTAATAGGTACCAACCTGTGCATACTTAAAGAACAAATTGAATATTGCAGGAAGATAGGAACATAATTTGTTTAAAAGAAAGAATGAGTTGGTAAGAATAGAAGCTTAGCAAAGCTCAAGCCAACTAAATATAATGTAATTTGAAAGATTTGTTTAATAAATAATTTTATACAACTTTATTCACGAGTTAAAGCTAACATTTTAACAGGGTATAATCCTTTTGGAAAATGTGTTTGTGAACTATGCTGGATACATTTAAGACCGGATTCTTTTAACAGTAGACAAAGCGTGTCAAATGGTCTAGTAATGGAAGAATCAACATCATCTTTTTCGATTTCATCCCCGGAAGTCACATTTTCTTTTACGATAATTGCACCGTTTTCTTTTAAGGCTCCCCTGCAAAATAAAATCAAGATAAGTAACAGGGTAACAGCTACTGAGATTAGGTAACTGACACAAGGGCTTTGTGCATAATTCTAACAAAGGAATAGATTTAAATGTTGATTTTCTGTAATGATACTTAAGAACTTACAGGCAGTTTTTCATGAACTTGATTAAATCTTCATCTGTCAAATGCCCCAGTACCCACTGGCACCAAATCAGATCGTACTTTTCCTCCGGTCGAAAATTCTGCAACCCTTTAAAAAAATAAAATAAGCAATTAATATAAATTTTTTTTCCACAAAAATGTTTCCTAGGAAAAAAGGTATAAAAACATATTTTTTAAAAATTTAATTGAATATTTTATTAAATCAGGTCTCTCCAACCTTAAGTGATGTGTGAGTCATTTAAAAAAAAATCAATTATGTAATATAGTACAGATCGAATTACTTCCCTTAATTCATATTAAATAATTTAATTTTGAATTAAATCAGTAATGAAAAAAGGGAGCAACAGGACAGGCTCGAATCAGGAACTTCCAATCAGTCAATTCAATTAACTATAGTTATTGAACACCAGAAATAAACAATATCAAATCTCTTAGGGTAGTAGACTCTCTTAATTTCAGAACATCGCTGGAAGCAAAGTCAGCAGAGGGGAATGAACACAAAAAGTCCTTCGGTTTTAATGCTCTGAGAGTTAGTTTGCCGTTTGCGGCATTTTATGTTAAATGTTCTATTTTGGCATTAACCTTGAGACAAAAGAAAGACTGAAAGATTTCATTTGGGGAGCAAACAGACAGGCAGAATTTTCTCTTATTTTACTTGAGACCAGAGAGGAGGGGCAACCTCCTCCATTCCACAAAACCTTATTTTTTTTTTCATTTGTCCACTTATGATTACATTTAATGACATTAATTAAGTGGTAAAAATACAAATTTTTTCATGATCAAGTTATTAAATATACTGGATTCAAACTGTAAAAGTGATTTAGTACCAGGGAAAATAATTGATTTTTTTCTTGTTTTAAAGCTGAATACTTGCCGTTCCATAGAGAATAAGAAACAAATAAAGAGCATACAACTGAGACTCTTAAATAAGTAATAGATATCGCTGGTTATTTTTTTTATTGACCACGGCAATTGTAGAAAATTCCTTAGAAACAAAATAAAATTACCGGTACAATACAGCCTCCCGAGCCTAGGGGAGTTCACATATTTCTCAGCAGTATTTATGAAATCTTTGTTTTGGTCAATTAAGTCTACAGTCTCAAAATACTTCAACAATAAATGTTTGGTTATCCTTCCAATTCCAGCCCCACAATCCAACGCCAATTGTCTACCAGGAGCATTTTCTTGCTGAGAACATAATTCAAAATTAAAACAAAAAAAATGTAGTAAAGCTGTACGCTTTGTTGTTACTAGGTTTTTCCCTAACTTATATCACTACTCTCAGTGGGAAAAGAGTTTAAAACCAGTGTTCAATGTGGAGTTCTAAATTTAAGAAATAAAACGTCTTTTTTCTCCACCAAGTTTTGACAGCCATCCTCAGTGCCACAATTGCCTATGTGATCGGTTTTTTGCAATTACCACAATTGATTTATAAATAGAAAAACAAAATCCTACATGGAATTAAAACCTATATGGATTGGTAAATAAAATTTTGTTCTGTTTAAAAATATAATTCCTATATCGTTTCAATATTTATAATAAACATTTATTCATGCAATATATGTTATATATATATTGCAAAATTAAATTTTTCAATTTATCTAATAAACCTACAGCTTCAGTTCTTTTTGTTTTCTTTTAGAACGGAATAAAGGACTAAAAAGGAAAGTATTCACAAAGCTAAGTCATGCATATATATAGGCAGGAAAGAAGAACCTCATCACATCGTCTGCAATAGCGAAATATTTGAGAGAGGCTAGGATAAGTCCTGAAGGAAATCAGTTGGAGAACTCCTGCAAGAGTATTAGCTCAAGTAGTTGGCAATGATCGGTAAACAAAGAGTCTATAGCTGACAGACTGAGACTGACATATAATGAAAACCTCAGGAGAAATGAGGAGGAACATTCAGGATTCAGATCCTTTGATTATTAAGTATATGTATCCCTTTATTATTTTAAGGGGTGCTTATATTATATATTATTGTATCAACCAGGCCATCATATAAAACAACTTTAATGGCTTTGTAATTATAGCATAAAAAAATATAAACTAATCATTTTTGTTAATCAGGATAATGAGATCTTTCGTTTGATACCCTACATAAAATAAAAAAATAAATATTTTGATATGAATTCATTAATGAAACTTACTCATGCTTTAAGAAAATGGTTATATTTTTCACATTTTTGCCTCCATGTGAGGGTTTTATGTCTCAGCTCGAACAGGGGACATACCAAGACGAAGGCAGGTAGATAGACAAACAAGAGTTTCTGGTTTCAAAAACAACAAAACCCTAAAAGAGGATGGTTTTACCTATTTGGAGTGATGCTCGTAAACATTTGTGTTCAATAGCCACCAACTGGTTCTTGTCCAAGAAATTAGCCATGGGTCCAAATCACAAAAGTGGCTATATAAAATTAGGGTCACTGAATTTTGCTTTGCTCAGAAGGATTAATAACAAATTTGGATAGAAACCACCAATGAGTAGAATCAGGTGTACAGGTGTTACAATTGAAACCTGGTTGAAGGGTGTTTCTGCTTGATAGCATAACTAACTCAATTTGATACCATGACTTCATTTCAGAAACATAAAGGAATAAATTCAACAAGATCACAATGGCTAGAAAATTGAGGTGACCTACATGCAACCTATGCTAAATTGCAGTACACTAAGTTATTTTTTTGGACAAATATTAAATATTCAAGAACAGCTCATGTGCATCCCTTCTACACAAGAAATAAATTAACCCATTTACATTTGAACAATGCATTAAAAAAATATGTGCATTGTTTAATAGTTTCACCAGCTAAGTTGAGGTTCACCACGTGACCAGTAGCTCCTCAAGATAGCTATTTGAGCTCATGAGCAGACCTAGTGCTGTTCACAATCTTTAATCTTAACCAGTTCCTGCTTCTGTACCAGAACGGTTTACAAGCTTGGTGCATATAACAGGCTCGAGGAAGACACTAACCAAGTAAAAGATCTATTTCTAAGTGGCTCTAAAGTCCCTTCAATTGCGCACTTGTTCATTGTTTAATTATTTTCTGGCTCTAATATGAACCCGTTTATTTATTAAAGGACTCTATAAGATCCTTTACAAAAAAGAATTAATAAAATTGTAGAATTAACAACATGGTATATTGTAATTTTTTTTATGGCAATATACAGTAAATGGCTATCGAAGGCAAACTACCTGAAAAAGATTTGACAGAAACTCTTCAGAACCTTGAATATCACAAGATGAAATGTGTCCAAATCCACCGAGAACACCATTAATAGTAGGGGAAACACTGGACCAGTATGTTTTAGCTTTACTATAAAATGGAGATTCTTCATCACAGCCCGATTGTTCCTCCTGGCTACACTTTTCATCTAATTCCATCTTTAAAACTCAGTTCTTGAGGGATGGACACTTTACTAACATACGTACTAAAACATGTAGGTTAATTCGCTCTAGCAGTCTTTATAACCTGGCCAAAAACAATCCTCTGGCTCATGTTCGCCATAACTATTGTTGTTTGTACACTAATTAGCAAAATATATATTAAGGGTTAAAAATAGATTAATTATATATGTTAAAGGTTTAAAAAAAATAATTGAAATTTTTGAAAGGGCACAAAATGATTTTTAATCAACAAAATTTAAATCTGTTTTTATCTAACTATGGATGCTCCATGGTAACTTAACGATTTCCAAATTGTTGATTTGGTTTGAATCTATTAGCCAAGTTTTGTCACCACACGAATCTCGCTAATGGCCAATCGTTTTCACCAATGGGATGCCTAGCTGTCACCCACTAAATTCAAACGCCGCTAACAACTGTCAGTTGATAGTTGACCTCTAAATTATATATAACTGAATAATTTATTGGGAACCGGCTTAGGTTGGTCGCAAAAATATATTAGAATGTTTTCATCGAAAATAGTTGTGATAGATTAACATCATCCTAAGCCAATAATAACAGCCACTTACAAAAGTAAGCTCTTAAATATTTATATTCTTTTTTTTTTTACATCACATCATTAGAAATTACATACTCATTTCTTGAGTTCTCTATCTGTGTGTATAGATGGATTTATAGTGATAACATATCTTGCAATCCTGCCTATGATTGTAGACAGCTGTGGTTCCATTATAGGATTATGTTGTTAATTACTGCAAACAGTTATAAGCCCTTTAGTATGAGAAAGGGCCAACCAATTGTTGTTGCTATACTTGGTATTTGGTGCCGAGGAGCTAGTGTGGTTGGGGTTGGGCTGTTACATTTCACTGATTTTGATTAGATTCACTACTCATTTTGAGTGAACCATGTCCAGACCCATCACCCAAGAAAAATGTTAAGAAATCAAACACTGTTCCTTGCAGTTATGACAGACAACTATTTATTGCAGGCGTTAATAAACATATCAATATTTATTATTCTTTAGGGCACAAGGAACAAAAATAATGGTATTTTAATTATTGTTTGGGGTTCTTAGAAAAGAACAAATACAAAGTTCATTCAATAAACCTAAAGCAAATCACAAGGCGAGTGATTGTGATGACCAATCACTCAAAATAAGAGCGATTCGTGACTACCACCAATAAAATAAATATCTCATATTCTGTGGTGGTCAGAGTAATTGTTCAGCAGCCTGAAGGCTCTTTCTGGATTCAAATGCTTTAATGGATAGCCAGTTTAATTTCAGTTCTGCAAACAGAAGTAGAGTACTCCAGATAGGACCTACTGCTATTCCCACGCTACATTATTGGATGGTATATAAGGGTATTAAAATGGCGATCGAAAATGAATATTTCTATAATCTGCAAAAATTCTGTGCCAAGCCATTTGGGGTTTTCATATAATTAATTGCCATTAATTAGCTTAACTAGTAATCTTTTTCAATCTTCTATATCTCAATTTCTACCTTGAGTTGTTTGACACACTCAAAGAGAATTTCATTATAACATGCATGTGCTGGTTGTGGGTTATTACTCGTCAACAATGTTTACATTCAAGACAGTAATATATTTTAGACACTAGTGGTTTCAAGGATCAGACACTGATCTGATGGGCAACACCATCAGCACTTGGCTGTGCAATTAGTAAATTACCGATTTGCGGACAGACGTTGTTATTGGAGAATTACTGTTCGATGAACAAACATTTATTAAAATTTTAATATCTATAAATTTTGGAAAAAATATTTTTTTCATGTAATATTATTAACTGTTAAGTTTACAGAAATTGATTGTTCCAACATTAAAAAATCTTTTACATCATTGAAGATTATGATCCCAGATTTTTTTTTTTATAAAAAGCAATTAATGACAACCATGGTTTAAGGGCATGGTAGCCTTCCGAATATCAAAGAGATAGTTGATATAAAATTTCAAGTCTCTAGGTAAAACAGAATAGACAAGACACACAAATATAAATAAGAAAATTTTAAAATATGTATTGGCCCCACTAATATTTATAATTATGTAACTAAACTCATACTAGATATTAGGGGGAGGTCCTGATTTTGCCACTTAATTATTGATAATAATGGTTTCTAGTTATGAACAAATCTACAAAACTCAAAAAATCTGAATTTCCCAGGTGCGAACCTGACTAATGCCAACCCAAACTTAGCAAGTTTCAAGTGCGGTGAAATAATTAAGACCCCAACAAAAATATACTAATATATCAACACTTATTCGTATGAAATATAATACATTTTAAAGAATTAGATGAAAATTCATCTATTTCTAAGGTAAAGTAATTCTTTTTTAAAATATTTTTTTAGTAATTTTATCACAATTACACAAACAGGACTGTAATAAAACGTTTAGGTAAAACTCTAGTTTATTTGACAAATGAGAATACAGAAAATCTGACAATTAAAGGAAACTGCTTAAAAACAATGCACAATGAAACTTCCTTTGAAAAATGGAAGGGGAATTAGTTACAAATTACATTATTTATAGATATTAATGTATAGTAGAATAATTCACTTGCATACATTACATTAATATCCATACTTAACATAAATATGACTCAAGAGTATCACAAGGAATTGTTATCACAATTAAATACTGAAAAAAAAAAAGCAAATACTACTAGAAAATTATAAATCTATATAATTTACAAAAAAGTTGGTCATAATATACAAAGCATGCAAAATTATTTACAAGTCCATATAAACAGGTAATTCCGTTTGAAGTAAAAATAGAGGAACGACAAATTTTTAAAAGATAAATAAATAATTTAATCACAATAACATAATGACTATACAGAGTGTATGAAGTAAACAGTTAATATCAAAACTTATTATTTTTATAAATAGGGGAATGAGATATATGGTCCTTTTTTTTTCTTTCTTTTTTAAACAATCATAAACTACATCCTCCTTACTCAACTTTTAGTTGCTAACATCAAGTTAGTATTTTTATGACCAATTCGATAAAAACTATTATGCGAGTTTTCTCTAAGATAAACAAGTAATACGCTATAAGGAAGATGTAGTTAATATTATATCTCTTTAAAACTGCATTTGACTTATCCCATGTTTACTTCTAATAAATCAATTAACATATAACATACTAATTACTGACATTTTGTGATCAAATTGACCTCTGTATTAGTTTAGTAAAACTCGACACATAATAATCGGCAGTAACATCCAAAATAGCCTCATATAATAAAAAAGACTAATACTGGTGGGTATGTCAATTCACTTAAAATAAACAAATTACCTTTTAAAAACTACAGCGGCCATTTTTAAGTAAAAAAATGTATTTACAATTCTAAACTTAACAGGTACAATCAACATCCAACTTACACTTATAATATTTACATTTTCTAAACTGATGGGGAAGAAATCACTTAGTTAAATACAGTAAGAAAATAATGGTAAACTGTGATTACACTACATCTGTAGATTACTACTCATAAAATTTTCTATATAAGGTTAAAACAAAAATTAATAGAAACATGGAATCCATATATTCTTCTTAATGCTGTCTTACCCGAATTATGAAATTATATCACAATAAAAAAAACTTAAAGGCTTCTAAGCAATATTAAGTCTAAAAACTTGGGAATGATAGTACAAAGAATAATTAGGCAGTCTCATCAACAGTCGGCAACCAAAATGCCATGTTAGTACAAGCTGACGCTAACATCATAAATTTTGGATTAAATTGAACACATTGCACAGGGCCGGTATGATCTGCGTTTAGAACACAAACCTTAAAGCCTGTATCAGCATTCCAAACGTGAACTCTTCCATCTGTCGAACCACTAAAAATGAATTGGGAGTCAGGACTAAAAGATGATTCGATGGGAATACCCTTATTGTTCATATGACCAGTAAATGTCTGAAGAGGAGTGCCATTAAATGAATCTATCAGTCGAATTATAGACCTATTAGTCGAAATAAGTATGGTCTTTCCATCTCTGCTGAACTTAAGTCCGGTCCAGTCGCACTCCTTTTCCTGAGCTAGATCAAATTCAGCAAAAGGCCCTTTATCAAAAGATCTTAAATCATACAGCTTAATACTTTCGGAATTAATTCCCACAGCAAATATTAATCCTTCTGGATCATAAGCTGTTACAGGCCTGCCAGAAAGTTGCATCATTCCTTGGCAATTAGGTGATCTTAAATCCCATAGCCTTAAGGTTTTGTCCATAGAACCAGAGATAAAAGAATCTTCAATGGGTGATATACATAGGGAAACAACTTTCTTCGTATGTCCAGGAAAATACCTTATGTACTTATTATCATGAAGAGAAAGGTACCTAATAGTATCATCTACTTTGGTAGAACTATGAATAGCTGTGTTTTTGGCATGTGTGAAATGAATCAAGTCCACACCATACTTCTTGCTGTTCACTGTCTTAGTTAAAGATCCTCTCTCACAGTCATATATTACGATCTGGTCGTCATCGCTGCATGAAATTAATGCATCTCCATTCGGAGAAAAATCTATACTTTTAATTTTATCCGTGTTCTCACGAAAAACTTTAGCAACTTTAAAGCTTCGTACCACATGATCAACTAACTTCATTGTGTAACAATTCAAATTTTGTGGTAAACTGAAGGCTATAAACTTGTACAAACAACGGCACTGTAAATAGTCAAATAACTTAAAAAACACAAAACTGATAAAGAACGCTACTCATTTTCCACAAAATAAGCATAATGGAGGACCGTGCGCAGGCTGAGCAATGCCTACCGAGTGATACAACACAACAAGGCACGGGAAAAAATTATTACTAAGGTAATTTAAAATATTTAAATAATGGCCCAAAAATACATAAATTTCTCAATAACTATTTCAAATTAGTTTATATATTTCACAAAACCAATCTGGTATGTATACTACACATGACTCACACACTGACCAGATAGATATTTCTACCAGCTCCATATTACAAAGTGATAATAACTGGTGTTCAATTTGACATTAAATTTATGCTGTTTCTGCTATTAATAACTATTAATGGCAAACCACGGGACAACACAACCTACCTCAACCAGCTATCTGTGACAGACATAGCTGGTTTTGCCAGGAAATATAAAAGTGAAGAAATAATAAATCTAAATCAAATCCCTTTAAATTAAACAAATCGGATTCAAGACGTTTTGATAGCAAGCCGACAAGTTATTAGTTGTGCTATGTAATATCACACTGATGTAAATTTCAATAAGTAATCAATTAGGGGCTTAATTAATTGGTGAATACGTCTAATAAAAAAATAAAACCTAGTTATTAATTTCGATTGGTTCTTGTTAGCATCTTATCAACTATATTCAATTCTGTTAACCCCGGATTTTATGGTCCTTAAATGTTTATTATACGGCATTGTATTGTTGTCATGTAAATATGAATTATTGACGTTACATGACGCGAATATTCATTTAGCTAGTAGACGTTTGTATTATTTTCACCACCTGAGTACTTTTGACGGAGTGTTAATGCTTCAGGTCAGTAATTGTCTTGAAAACCCGGGCTTCGTAAGCCCAAGAATAGAACTTGCAGGCACATCACTCCATTCTCGCATTGAGTACCACCATATGGCATTGGCATTATTGTCATGATAGCTAAAAAGAACAAACTCTGTACAGCTTAAGATTAGGATACTGGGGCAATATTAAGTGGTCAGACTGTCCACAATTGTCCCGAGAGTCACTTTCATGCAAAGTGGCTCCTGGGATTTACCCTGAAGACACTATGACACCTTGATGCTGGAAAGACAATTGGTTTGCTTTAACAAATAACGCCTAATTAATGTATTAGCCAAAAAAAAAAAAGTTAAAGGTTCTCCTGAAGGCTATGCTTCTTGGGGCATTGGACTGCCCACAGTAACATAGAGGGTAGATCAGAATACAATACTGAAAAAAGTTATTGAGGTCCCCTCTTTTCTCGGTAGGACCTTCCCACTGAATGGGGTTTGATTACGGACTAGAAGAGCCATATATGCCATCTTGCAACAATGTTGGCTTCACCAATGCCTCCCACCATTCCCGTCATGGGTAGCCTCCCAAGAAACGGTCTAGTGATCTGGACCTTCAAGGTGTTTCCACTTCTAGATGAAGAGGGTAAATACCCTGTTATTCTTCTCTTTGTCAACTAGTGATGGCAAATGAGATTCTTGTGATGGATGAGAGTTGAGGTCTATTGCTAGTTCACCAGTCTTCATCTATCCACTTCCTCTGGTGGATTCTACTTCTTCTTATCCTCTTATAGCTTGCTCTAGAACCCATAAGGTATATTAAGAACTTCGAAACTTCAGTACTCGAAGGATAACCAGTTTGCCCTTGACTGTGAAATACTCCTCTTTACAGCCTTGTACCATGAGGTATTCCACACTTTAAGATTGGATTCTCCTGGGAGGAGTTCTGGACCAAGTCAACTCAAGATTTTTGTAGCCTTCATTACCCTCGGTAGAGGCTATTCTCAATAACAGAAGCAGGGAAGCCTAGGTTAAGTAAGCCTGAACCACTTTGATTAAGGCTTCACAAAGGTAAGCCTTATTTTAATTTGTAATGTAGTGTTGAGATTCATCGTAATGTAGGAACCTAAGGTAAAACAAACCACTTTGTATCTTTCTGCCGTTGTATTATTTAGTTATATCTGTCTTCAGGTCTACATGGAGCTCTTATTTCTCCCACATATACGGCGAATTAGGGTGACTCTTAACTTCTTTTCTTGCACAATATTTCATTTTCCAATGAATATTCTATAGTTTAAATCCTCAGTCTACTCCGGGAACACAAGATCCCGTCTTTCTAGCCTTTATATCCCTACCCACAAAACAGGAGCTATTTGTAAACCGAAGGTGAAAGTAGAAAGAACCTGAAGGGATCTCATCCCCTTAATGCCTCCATCTCTAAACCAGGCCTTCTTCTTCATAGCGTCTAGGTCTCCTTCTCTTCTGCTGCTTTGACAGAATATGCCGCATCTTTTTTTTTATTTTCTATCCCCTTGTTACAAAATCATTACATAATTCAATATAGATTCTAAAATGAATCTATTCACAATTTTTAATATAAATTATTAATTTACATTGCGGTCTGCGCAATAGGTACATTATACATTTATTTGGTACTTCCAACTAAGTTCTTATCATGGACTGTTCCTATTGGTCCGTGTTATCTCCTATCCTCCACATGTGCAGAACCTAACACTTAATAGCAAATGTAATCTAATTTTATATATCTATAGTTAATATTAAGAATAACATAACAATATATATTATTTTTGTATTAATTTAATGGTTTTCATTTAATTTCGTCAACAGACTAATACTTGTTTTGACAGCTTGCTCACATGCTTTTTAAAGTCAACAGAAATGTTTATTTGCAGAAAAAGGAAGTAATTTTCTTAATCTTTATCTCTATCGATAAAGGAGAAAAGCATGTGGGTTTTGTGGAACACAAAGTAGTAGTCACAAATTTCAAAGTTAACATCTTCCCCTCCTCTCTTCTTCAATTTCTATTTTTATTTATAACAGTGCCATATTGTACAATCACTAGAAGAGAATTACATTTCACAAGAATGGTTATTAAATTTATGTTCTACGTTTTCATTAAAAATCAGTTAGTCTATTAGTCATTAAAAATGTTCATTATCAGTTCCTGTAATTATTCAAACTTTAGTGTAATATATACTAAAGAATAAATCGATAAGCATAAGATACTAGGTATGCTTCAGATAATTTTGATTTATTGATTAATGGACATTTCATGGTGGCTTAGCAATACTTACTGCATGAAAAAATTGTGAAATAAACAAATAGATTCAAAGCAAAGTTTTTTATTAAAAAAACTATTTCTTTAAATTGTTAAAATGTAATAAGACATGAGTTATATCTCACAAATACTAAATTGGAAACATAGTGACAGTCTATTACAGCTATGAAATTTTTGGGAAAAACTAATTTCAAAAAAGTTAATGTGTTGTAGAAAATGAAAAACATTTAGTAGTGAAGCTACTAGGCCTACAACACTATCATAATTCAATACCCAATTTTTGTTCTGGACTGTGTTCCAAAAAAGCAGTAATTTTTGAGATGTCTTTTAGTGAATATGCGATATGAGGCATGACTAAACATAATGGGGGCCATGGCCTTGAAATTTGAGCCTTCCCCCTTTATCGCAAATTTACTAATTGATATTCATATATATATATTAGAATTAAGTGGGTATGAATAGCTATAAAATTAAGTAACTGTGAGAATCATGACCTAACAATTTTACTGGGCCTTCAATATCTATTTATTTTAATACAGACACCAAATTTGGCAATAATAACAATCAGGAGCTTATAAAAAATACTGTGGGGGAGATTTTACCCTCAATTCTTATTTATTGTTCAGCATGTACTAGCTAAGGAGCTAAGGTAAAATTTCAACCAGGTGTGATGGGAAAGTGAAGTCCCTGGATCTCATGCCGACATTACAGGGTCAAGTGCTGTCCCACAAAGTAATTTTATTTCAAGGTAAAATTACCTTCCAGTGTCATGATTATTATAAAGTGGTGACAACCTATAGATGACCAACCCGCTATATAATGACAAGCTTAAAAATGGGCCACAATACCGTCCATTGAAACTGAAGTCGTCATGAGTTAGTAGTCAAAGTAGGTCAGCCTTCAGGCTTTTTATAAGGTCGCATGAGACAAAAATCTTCCACAAATATGATGAATAAAGTGAAATCTTATCTTTGGATGGATTTTATTTATTAATTTACAATATTAACATAAAAGGGTGTTTAAATTTACATAGTTAAAACATACAACGTGATTATGCATATCCGGACAGATGTTCGTGTCCATGTACATTTACACATGCACACATATATGTATGTGGGTGTGTATATATATATATATATAAATAGAGAAGAGTGAAATTTACAATACATAAATAATTTACATTATACTCTTATTAACAAGTAATTCATTAAGAAAAATAATATAATTCACACATAAAATGTACTTGAATACATAAATTTACATATATAATATATATTTAATCACTTCAAAAGATATTTAATTCTGTAAACAGAACATCATAAAAATATTTTATTTATTGGTAAGTACTCTTATTCAACAAAATAATATGCGTATATATTTTGTACAAAAAGGAACTTTTTATCTGCTGGCTAGATGGGCTTGTGCTAAATAAAAACTAAAATTTAAATTCTATTTACATAAATATAAAAGTAACATTTCTAATTTTATTAACTAAAAATTATTCTTGGCCAAAACCTTCGGTTTCCTCAATGGCATAGTTGAGTTTTTCAACAAGCTGATCGTAACTTTTATATGGTGGAAGGTCTAACCGATTGAAACAGGTATGAGATCGGGGGAGCCATGTTTCTTTGCCGACTTTTTCAATGCAAAATCTTTGAGGCCCATTGCTTCCTGCAAAATAAAGTTTATAATAATATCCTGCAGTATATAAAAGTTTACCTGGCATTGTACCACTTATACATGAAACTTAAAAGGTTTTTTTCCTGAATTAAATATGTACATATTTTAGGTAGGGCAAACTTTTTCAATTTATTTAACACTGACTGCTATGCCCTACTTATGTATGGCAACTAATTTGTTCCGTCGGTGCCCTCTTTTGATTGGTCGGTTACCAACACATGATTTTTATTAAAAGTACTTTTGTAATTAATCTCTGTCTCTGTACAACGACAAACAAAATATCTTCCGTAAAACTGAGAAAAATGCCTATATTTATTTTGATAATATATCAGTGTTCCTCTCATATGCGGTAATTGGTTTTGAGTGCACAGCAGATAACTGAGAACTCTAGATAAATTGATTTAGATTATGTTACAACATAATCAATCTTCAATATCGGCGTATTATTAATTAATTAATTGTTATAATAAAATGTTAAGTGAACACATAAACAATATTTGTAATAACGATACATGTCAGAAATTCATATTTAATATTATCTGCATTTATTATTAAAAAATTTGGACACAATTTGAATTTCTCTATACTTTTGCTGTAAGTTGTATGTATTATGAAATTTTAGTAAACTAATATACAAACTAATAATAAATTGATGAATGTAATTGAATTCTAAACGTAAAAATGTATTTTTATTTTATGTTTTTGAATGTTATTGATTATGATAATACAACTGAGAATAATCTGACTGCGGATAATTGGGAAGCCACTGTACTAGGAATAACACTGCTTTCTGGGTGAGTATGGTCATTTCTTTTTAGTATGATTTATTTAATTTTTTTTTATTCATATTTTTCATTGAAATCAGAGAGATGCTGCTACACAGTGTTTTGGAATATTCTACATTTTTTTCTGAACACCAAAATACCTTTGCAAAATCGGACCAAAACTTGAGGATGGGAAATCATATAAAATGCTTTGCTTAGGGCAGCAAGGCAGCATCTTCTTTAACTATAAAGGAAATTACAAGCTTGAATGAAGGTATGTGAATATGATGAAATTTTTGGTGTGTAAAAGGTTTGTTAAAAACATAGCTATCTACCTACCATTCCTCAATGATCACTCAACAACTCAAAGATAGAACCCGATATTGAAAATGAAAATTGTGAAAAAGATGAGATCATCGACAAATACAATGAAGACTACAAAAGAATACAACTTCATGCACTTTCTATCAAGGACAAAAAGACTTTTTTCCAGAAAGTTCACCTCAGCAAGGATACACTAGCAAAAATAAATCAGAAATTAGGAGAAGTAAAATAGGGAAAGTACTGTTGTCAATGCTAATCAGGTACAATAACTGGATGGACTATACATGTAATAGGTTACAATTATAGTCAAACATGGGGCTCAGATTAGTCATTCTCAGAACTAAATACAACACTAATTGTGCTTCCATTCTTTATTATACCAATGATCATTTAACCTCACGAATCAGAGTATAAGGAGAGCCAGTAATTTCTATAATTTCATCTGTCATCATAAGTCTAAGACATTACCGACCATGACACAGAGATGAACAAAATTGTATACTTATTACTAGGAAAAAGAGAAGAAGAGTAATTATCATACAGCTATGAACACATAGAAACCAAAGTGTTAAAAACAAACAGTATAACCTCAACTGAAATGATTAAGACAATAATTATCATACTTTGCACATTCTCTTCATGAAAATTGAATCAATTTTATATAACTTTTCACACTATCCAGATATCAAGATAAAGTATTAAATGCAATAAAAATTAACTGACTGACTATATACCAAAAGCTACACATATGAGAAAAACTTACTCCATCTGGTGATGTATGGTACTGCATTAGCAAGACTACAAAAACTACAGAACAAAATACTTCCGCGAGTACCAGAAGACTCCTGGGTTCATAAGAAATTATAAAATTTAATAAGAATTTTCTTCAGGAAAGCAGTATTCTTTCAACACAACCTCAAACGAAGAATACACCAAGACTTGTACTTTATTTACACATTTTTTGTTATGTTTCCTTTTCTTTCTAATTTAAGTCCTTACATAGAGGTCTAAATAAAGATATATTAATTGATTTTTCATATCTGATACTTACCCATAAGTTCTGCAAAGCCACCAACAGGAACTCTACAAGTTCCAGTAACAAACTGCAATAGTCTAGCTCTTTTTTCACTATCAGTCTGGCGAACAAACTGCAATAATCAAATTAAAAAAGTTATAAATATATTAAATTTACAAGAGCAACAACTATTCTCCAACAGTCCCATTCAGTAACAGGAGCATTATATGAAAATGTACAAATGTATCTATGTCAGGTGGCTTACATAGTTTTTATCTGCATTCTCCGATCATACCTCGTATCCTACAAAAAATATCTAATGTATAACCATCCCCTGACAGGTGAGACTTGGGTCCCTTCTGAGCCCCAGTCATTTTCGAGGAATCTAATACTATCTCAGGTTCCCATCCATGGGCTCCCCAAATAAATTGAACAATGGTGTTGATGATCCAAAGGTTTTAAGACAAAATAAATTTCAAAAACCAACAAACTTTAACAATAGACTTAAATCAAAGCCAGATACAGTAAAATTGGTTCTGTAATTCATATTCACACAGATAAAATTGTCTTGTATTATGCAATTTTTACATAAATGTTTATGAGAATTTGAAATAACTTTTGTTTTCTGATGATTTTTAATTGTTAATTCACTTTTTAATAGTTTTAACACTTGTTAATGTTTCTATACTAACTAGTTATAACCAAAGTCTAGTGGTTAGCATGCTCAATTAATCACCTTAATAAATGAGTAGTTAGTTAATCAGTATATCAAATTTAGGAGACCGGAAATTAAGGTTGAGACCCAACAAACCTAGCGCCATTTCAGTCAAGCTTATTTCTTCATGAGATGTCTTGCCATGCATTTATTTATTTTTTATTAGTTTTAGACTAAAATTTAATTTTTTTGATACTGATAATTATGACTTGTGAAGCCTGCCTGATGAATTTCAAATTCCTTCAGGCAATCTTCGATATCTGGGAAGATCTGCAGAATCTTTTTCATGCAGAAAAAGCAGAATCAAAAGTAGATTGTAAATTGAACTGTTTTCAATGGCTTCAAGTTAATTTTTACTGTGTAAAGATAATAAATATCAATTAATTTTGAATAAAGTAGAAATAAAAAATAGATTCATAAATTAAAATAATGTATTACATTGACTAATTCTTTAGTCAACTATATACTACAATCGCCTTTATGCTTCATTTACTATTATATATTGCAATGAGAATGTCTGAAGGAAATATTTTGAATAGATAGACATGCTAGGAGTGAGAGGGTGGCAGACGTAGAAATTTGTTTGATAGAAGGGGAGGAGTGCAGCAACATTGAATCATGTCAGTGCTTTGGTTCAAATGCTTTATGCTAACAAAACTATTCTTGAAGACTCCTATCAAGTCACTCTTTAGTTGTCAATGATAAATTACTCAATGAGTGTTAACAAGAATTCATATGTAGCCATGAGATGATTAACAGGTATAAAAGGGGATTAAAATGCCATTGTAAATATATTGATTCTAAAAATATTTACCTGCCAGAACCAAAGAACCTGCTTGCTATTTCTGGTGTAATGTCTATAGATGGTATTCCTTTGCCAGTCTTCGACATCAATTTCCTGCATACCACACAACATCAACTCCAATTCTCTTTCATCAAAGTACTTCAACCATTCAAGGGGAACTACTTCATTGAAGCCGTCTAAAAATGCCTTAGTCTGTTCCTCGATACCACGGGTCATTCGCCATTCAGTCATTAACCTATATACATATATTTTTTTTTTTCAGGAAAGACATTTTTGAACATAAATAAATAATGAGTTTTATGGGACAGAAATATATGTGTATGTGACAACAGCGATTTTCTGGAAAATTGAAAACTTTGTTGACCATGACAAGAATACCAAGGACAAAAACATAGTGCCAGGGTAGCGAGATTTGGTTCAATAATAATTCTATACCGATTTCTGATGAATACTTTGATTATGTAAAATATAAATGAACTTACAAGTAACATACACCCATTAGAATAACTGACTGTAGGTTATCAACCTCTTTTCCTCAAAGCTGCAGAAAATCATAATCGCCAAAATATGTTTATAACGAAGGATATAAATTGTTAGGCAAAAACCTCATCTGATTTAATTATAAGATAACATAGCACAGTCTGTTTTTATTACGTGCTAGCTACTATAGTGAAATTAAATACCACAATATATGCAGAGTAGATAAATAAACCACAAATGCATCCATGCAACACAAGTAAAGGTGGATGTGTGCTTTCTGTCACAAATATTTACCAATAGTCATTGTTAAAACTATACAAAAAGGTGAGTGACATTACTGAGCTATTTTATTGAAAACCGAAGAGATGAACATTTATAAGTAACTTTTTGGCGAATAATCAATTCCAGTGTGTTATGAATCCCATTATTATTATTCAAAGAAAAAATATACTGGGAGGGTGAGAACAGAGACCCTTCTTAATATCTTGTGAACATATATTTATTTATTATACAGGTTTATCTTTGGGGGACCAAGACATGAGATGTGAGAAGAACATAGAAACAGGTGGAAGAATTGTATCTTACTAAGAATTTGTGTATTTTAAGACAACAACAATTAGTACCCAAAGTAGTTACATTTCCCCCACAGATAGAAACAGTTAGTGACAACGATCCATGGTTTCAAAGTCTAGTGTTAGATTATAAGGTTATATAATGTGTAAGGATAGTAACAATAAAATTAGGTCAAATGTATCAGTGTTTAGCATGCCTGCAATCCAGCCTGGGATTTTTATAAGAATAAAGAAGTTGAAGTAAAATCATAAATAAAAATCAATGTTTAATAAAGTTTGTTTAATTATTAATATTATTGAAACCTGATATTAATATTCATTTGTAACAAAGTATTGCTACATAAAGGCTTTATATTGAGGATTTGATGAAATTCGTGCAACCTAGTTGTTCATGTGTACATTATATTAACTTAACAACCCTAAGAGGTTAAAGAGGGTCAAAGTAAGCTAAATTGATTATGGTTGACCCTATCAGGTAAAATTTATTATTATCATAATTGCAATTTTACTATAATATATTGCTGAATGGACAAAAAATCATCATACATGAGCAATCAATTACATTTGTTTCTTAATTCTCCTATCTCCAAAATAAACCCAGTTAAGTGTGAAATGCATTATAAAAACAAAAATAAATAAACAAAGCAATAAAAATAGATCGAACCTCAGATATTCTTCTTTATTTGTTTCATCGACTCGAATCTTGTCTCCGTTTTCTTTCAACTCATGATGAATAACTTGCCCAAGTACTTCAAAGTCTACAGAGAAAAACATTTCTAATCCACAATCATCTATATTATTTTCACGTATCCATACTAATGAATTGTAGAATTCCGGATCGATACTTTCTATATCTTTCATGGTTAACTTTTTATTAAGCATCCTTTTATAAAATGGCATCGTGAAACCAGAATAAATAAATCTTGCATGGTAAAGAGCCTGAAATAAATAAAAAATTATAAATTTAATTACAATAAACATAACAGCAATGATGCAACAATATAATAAAAATACAGTAAAACTTCCCAACAGCGGACACATGCAGGAATTAAATGTTGTCTACTATAGAGAAACTAGGAGGGAAAAATGATGGCATTAATAAAAACAACATCATTTTTAAATTTACAAATTTAAATATGTATTCTTTTATTAGAAATATGATTTTTTTTTATAAAAATTGAACAAAATGGAGAAATTGATTAAGAGCAGTGATATAAGTAATACAATAAAATGTATACTTGTATAAAAAAAATTTAGAAGTTAAAATTACAATAGTATGTAATTGGTAATTTTTGTTGCATTACTATTTTGTTTGAGGAAAGACCATTCATATGCTGTCTATGGCAAGGCCTGAAGTTTTAGGAAATTATTTTTGGCATTAACGTTTTTTGTGTTGTTCCCACTGTTCACGCAATTATTTTTTTTCTTTAAAATGTCACATACCTGCATTTTCCAAATTCTGAATCAAGCGGCTAATTTGTGAATACTAAGTTTTTCACGTACACTCACGTTAATCACGTCAATTTTTTTCTTTTAAAGTTAAATGGACACGGGTTGTCATGTTGCCAATCGAACCTGAATGATAACTAATAACAAAAGGTTAAAACAGTAACCTTTATTGCCAAACTGAATTATCAGATAATATCTTTGAAACATAGAGCAAAACAATTCCTGTAAAATTGAACTAAACTAATATCAATAGAATAAAATTTGCCAGAATATGATCCTCACTGCTGTCCATTAGTCCGCTGTAGAGAAACTTTCTAATCAAAATTCATGCATCAAGCCTATTTGTTCCCATTATTAAGATGTCCTTAATACTTTTAAAATAATTGAAAATTAGAAGGGGCCTACAAATTTGTCCACTTAAGAGAAGAGTCACTGTATCTGTTGGTTAAACTGATCAATGATCTTAACAGTCTTTTAATTTTATACATTCCATAGAGGGCTGAGGCCCCTATTTATCCAATTAAGAGATATAAATTAATTAAATAAATAAACTTTATGGACATATATAACTGTACTTATATACATTACAAAAATACAATTTAATTAAAACTTAATAATAAAGAAGTAGCGGCTAATTGCCTGGGCAGGACTTAATGACATTGGTCCAAACAATTAATGCATCAATATTATACCTCTTACCATTGCAATAAATCTTCCGATAAACTTGAAATAAAGCAGGTGATCAGGATTAACATATGACGCTGGATTTATCTGCAGGCTGTAGTTGTTCTTGTTGGCATACTCAAATAGACAATACATTGGATTCAAAACTTCGTGCGACAAAAGGAAAAACCATTCTCTGAAACAAAATGACAAGAAATTATTAAAGCTTACTGGACACTGCCTTATGTCCATATTTGCAGCACGATAAACATAAAATATAAAAAGCATAGTATTTTCATCCACAGTTACCCGTAAACACATACTGTTCATTCAGGCTACATTTAACTCAATATAATTCACTTTGTACAATAATAGTAAAGTACAATTTACTTTAATATTCATAAATATAACCAAGGTTACTAAGAAATAAAACATACAAAAGTTTAATTTTGTAGTAACTACAGTATCTATACTAGGTACCTTTTATAAGGTATATCGTAGACAAAGCAAAGGAAGGGATGGCAAAAACTCAGAAACTAACAATGGAAAACAAAACAACATTGATATTTTAGTCTTTTGTTAATTAACTAATGATAAAAAAAAAAAATGTATAATTTATTACATCTCAGGAGGGTCCTTGACAACCAAACATTTAAATTAAATAAATAATTAATACATATACAGTTTTTGAGTTCTTTATAAATTTTCCGTCGAATGCTTGCCTTGCTTCATCCAAGTATTGTGTTATGTGATACCGAAGCTCCAAATACAATGCTGCCTTAATGCCCTCCTGTAGCCTCTGCCAATATCCAAATCTGATTTATGAGGTTATACATAGAATTAAGAGGTATGAGGTTGGTTCCTCATGTCAAATACGTTTGACCATCCGCAAACTGTACAAAATCGACATCAACATCTCTCTTCTCAAACCATTTCCAAAACTGACAATCTCTCCATTATACCACCTCTAAACAACTGCTCCTCTACAGTAACTATTAACAACTGTAGTCAGTCCCAGCATTTATCTTAGCTGTTCCAATTAATCACATCCTTCCTCCTGTTACGTTCACTTGTTTGAATTTAAATTTTTTATAATTTATTTTATATTTGATATAATAAAATAATTCTTCTCTTAAATTATTCTTTTAAAATAAAATTACAATATATTTTAGTAGTTATAAATAATATAATTTTATTGAAAAAAACATAAATATGACTGAAAATTAATATAATGTACTTAGTAGAGCATAAGACACACCTTCTTTGTTTAAAAATTGGGGTGTGCCTTAAAAATTGAGTTTTATTAATGATCAAAAATATGTCGACTTGTTTAATCAGTTAAGTTTTTTCGTGTGCTTATTTATACTTTCTTTGCAAAAAAAAAAAAAAAAAAAAAAAGGTCTTATACATCGATAAAAACAATACATTCAAATGATATTTTCTTAATTGTTAATAAAAGAAATAAGATAATGACAGGGCCGAGAGTTAAACCCAAACTGATCTCTGGCCAGAGGCGCTCTTTCCAAATTAGCCATCCCTGTCTAACTGTTAGCCTAGACAATGTCTAGTCTCTTTACCAGATCACTAATAACCTCTGAAAAAAAAACCAGAGCACAATCTTTCAAAGGAGACAACAACAAAAGTCTACTTGAAGCTACCCAGAATTGTTTTGGCTTTATATGATCAAATCTTCAAGAGGTCTCGGGTTCGAATCCTAACACTGTTATTATCTTTTTTCTTGGGATAATAATTATTACAATGCAAGGGTCGTTCATGGATATTGTGTGGGTTTTGTAGTGGCCAGCACCTACAGTTTTGTTTATTCACAAAATTGGATAGGTGGAAGTCAGCCTCGTCACTGGTCATGATAACGATGTCATCTGTCAACATTTCAAGCATTGTTTGAGCGAATTCCATTCTGATGACGTAATCACGGGGCAACAACTGTTGTGTAATCGCGAGTTTATAAGGGTGGAAGCTCAAATCCTTTAGAATCCTCCGAACAGATGAATGGGAGATCCTCAGTGCAGGTGCGTACCTCAGTAATGAACGCCCTGGCCTTGCCTCCACTCCGTGGCGCACACATTCCACAGATTGTGGTATACGAACAGTACCTTGAACCCCTACTGATCTTTTCACTTGAGGTCTGCTTGCCCTGAGCATACCGACCCATTTCACTATGGTAGGCCTGGAAGGAACACGGCCTTGACACCCGATCACCATTCTTCAGAAACGCTTTTACTGCAAACGGACGTTGCTCGTCACTCCACGGATCCATGATGTCAACTAAATGGCAGGGCCAAGGGAACACAACGAGACCATCCCCACCCTTCCTCACAACACTGGGCCTTTTTCAAACTGTAAATAGATCACTGAAACACCCTGTAGTTACTGGAGAGGAGCAGTTGTTTAGAAATGATATAAATGAGAAGTGGTTAGTTGTGAATTGTTTATAATTGCTGGAGAAGAGATGTGCTAATGATGATTTTGTAAGATATAATAAATTATAACTTCAATTTACATTTTTTTAATAGAAATATTACAATATATTGTTGTGATATTTTAATATGATGATTTTTTATGGTGTTTGTTTAAATAAACTCGGAAAAAGCAAGCGTTGAAGAACGTAATAACGATCCGTGGTTCATGCCTATGAAAGTATGAACGTTTTTACTATCGTTATATTAATTATTAATATTTATAATAAAAATAATATCATAACTAATGTAAACATTTATTTTATAAACTACGTAAATTAAGCAAAGTATAAATATCCTAAACAACTGGCATTAAATAACCAGTTGAAAGATCAGTAAGGCAGCGGAGAGATGCAGATATATATGATCCGCCAGAGGACGAAAACAAGCACTCTTTCATCAGGAACAGGCAGAGAAGGAAGCCCAGTTAGCAGCCCACGCGAAGGCACGGCGACTGCGGCCTCGTGGTGCATCTTTTCACTTTCACCAGGCACGAGCACAAAGGACGCTGAAGTAAGACGAACCGAAGATGCTCAGTATGCTAATCCGAACCACACGAAGATTATCCACAAAGAAGTACTGGCCAGTATAATACGAAAATTTAGTTTTAACAATATTCTTTTATTACGTACGTAGTTAATTTATTTTGTATATCAATTTTTATATATTCAATGTGTGTAAATAAAACCATTATTCCTTTTGCCAGAAGTTTCCTAAAATTTTATTAACAGAACCTTGAGATAACGTTAAATGAAAAAATATATAATTAAAATATATAGAAATAATAAATATTTGAATAATATATATTAGGTATTAAATATGCTTACCTTGAAACTCCACCGTAATCTAATCCTTCTTCACCTCTAAATGTTATATACAATCTTCTTCGTAGCTCATACGCTGGGAGCCTCATAACCTGATGATAAGAGTCTTCAAAAAGTGTCTGCCGGCTACAAGTTATTTTTATATGGGAAGGCAAGACATTACTTTGACACAGATAACGAAACTGACTTAGCTTCCAACGGAATGATCGTTCATAAGCTCTTGGTACTCCGTAAACACCTTTAGGGCTAAGAAAACAAAAATTTTAAATAATATTTTTTCTGTTTGTAAAATAGTTTTAAATAAATAAAAAAAAAATATAACAAATTTGATTACATTATATAGCATTCCTGCAAAAAAAAAAGTCAAAATTTACATTATGCTAATAATTGGTTTGGTATATAAAATATTATCTGTTCACGGATCAAATTAAACAGTCTTTCCGTTATATAAAAATCGGGCTAATACTAAAAATAATGCATTTTATTTCATTCAATGTTACGGTTTATTTAACTATGACCTCGGAGAATATACCCTCTTCCTATATTATTAAAATCGTAAATAACTAACCCTTTTGGTGCACCGGGTCTTGGATCCTGGAATGTCGTAGTCCTTGTATTATGGTCAACAAAATAACGCACCCCATCTTCAGTGAGCCGAATCTCCCATCCTGGTGGAAGAGGTGGTTCATCAGAACCCACTTCCTGTCTATAATGCATGAGCATAATTTCAATTAGGAATAGAGTAAATTACTTTAAAAGGTAAAACATAAATACTTATTAAAAAAAAAAGTTTGTATTTAATTGAAGTTTCTGCGTTTCAAATTATCGGTTTTATTTTAATGGTCTCTATTATTTTAAACAACAACAACTAATCATTAATAAAAAGCATTAGAATAAAAAAGTCGAAAGTATAAATCACTTCCCAAGTAACCATAGTGAACTCCATAATATTTTAATTTTAAAGCAAGATATGCTACCACAAAAAAATAAAATGTAAGTAAAAAAAAACTTATTGTTAATGTAGGTAAATTAGATAATAGACGGATTTGGAAAATCAATGCTTAGAATACATGATTATGTGTAATTTGAAGAATATTGAAATAAAATTTGTATTTAAAAATGTACACATAAATGAGACACGATAAATATAAATACAATTTAATTACCCTTGTGTCCTTGGGTCTTCCCATTGTGTGGTCCTGTTTTTGTGATTAACAAAGTAAACCCTGCCGTCAGGCTGGATCCTCTTCTCCCATCCTGAGGGAAGTGTGCCAAGACTCTCATCTTCTTCAGTGGTAACATTGGTGGCTGCTGCCTGTTGCTGCTAATATCAAATTAAGATAAGACAATTTTCAACATTAAAGAAATCATACTAAGTAATATTGAATTATTTTATAAGCGTATATTAATAAGCATGAAGGTCAGGAGATATCTGTGAAAATCTTGTGGACTGTATATTCAATTCTAAACCAAATCAAATAAATGCAATTAAAGAATTATCTATATAAATTAAAGGGTTAAATGCAATAAGGAACAAGACGCTTTTAAATGTCCTATGTCTCTTTTCTCTAGATCTACCGATGCCTGAACCTTGTCTATATGCTAGTGCAAGCGTCATTTTCACTTCCACAATTCATTAAGGAACAACATTTTATTTTTATACCATATTTTAAGTATATTTTATTTTTCTAAATTATGAATAAACTTTATTCACACTCAAAGGACTAATTAATTGGAATTATTACTATAATTTCACAGTAATGCCACATATTTTTATGTAGTAATCTAGAAGTTCCATTTTATTACCTACCTTAGCCAGAGTTTTGTCATATATCAGGAATTATTATTGTTATTTTTAGGGGTCTCCGCCTCGAGTTAAAGTTAAAATAAGGATTGAGCCCGTGACCGTGTTTTGGGCATGGTCACGGGGTCTAGAATAGTACCCAGATCATGAATTTAGTATCATACAAAGTCGTAATAAACAATCACAAAATAATGAATGACTTTTTTTTTAGTGAAAATTGTTTTATTAACAAAAATAGTGATGGAGACAGGCCAGGGGCCAGCAAAACCAAAAATGGATTGCACAAAGTCTAGAAGCGACAGGAAATGAATGAATGAGTTTTAGAGTCACAGGTTATGATTGCGAGACCTGATCTGGGAGAAATACAAATTTGATCTCTATTTGACCCCACAAAATTTGACGAATTTCTGTTGAGTTTGTAGAGACTTAAAAGTGTTAAATCCTCAATCTTACCATCTAACAGCAGGTTAGTTAAAATTAAAATCAATTACCATGCTTAATTAGTTTAAAGTATTTATCATGTTAACTTAAAATAAAAATAATAGTCAATGAAGACAACTATTATATCAGGGAGGATATTATATTATGAAGTGCACCAAAGATGTACAAACATAATTGTTCAAAATGAATGAATTACCTGCTGCGGATAAAGAAACCTCTGGTTTCCTTGTTGTACGACATGTTGCCTTTCTCCTTGCCAATGTTGGAAATGCTGCAGCCTTTCCGTATTTGGACGCTGCCATGTCGTCGTTCTAGTATTATGATCAACATAATAAATTCTCCCTCGAGGATCTCTTCTCATTTCCCATCCTTGAGGTAGAGCTTGAGGTCGTTCCCATGATGTAGATCTGGAATTGTGATCCACATAATATCGCCGTCCATAGACATCATATCTCATTTCCCAGCTAGAAATATTCATAAATGAAGTATTAAAATCACTAAACTGGGTGTTTGTAGTTAGAGAGGTGAATTTAGATATGAGTGGATTATTTATTATTAGTAGAATATATTTCTAACTATTATGCATGTATGTCAAAACATCATCCTGTTGTGGCCACCTCGTAAATTATAAGTTCCCCTCTTCTCAGATCAGCAAATATCGATCCATGTTTCCATATGTTTTAATAAAGGTTATGACGTCAGTGAGAGTGGGGGGAAGCTAGTGGGGGAAATAGTCGCAGGTGGGGACCCATCCCCATCACGGCTGCCTGCCTATATAAGCAGCGGGATTAGCTTGAGTAAGCATAACAAACAGGACTGTCACTTGGAACACTACTCTCTCCTCTCTCTCTGCACTGGCGCTTGCTGCTCTACTTAAACCATGGTCTTCTCATTCAACTACCTCTGCATCTCTCTCTCCTAACCTCGCTATGTTTTAGTCCGGCATTGTCATACCCCACACCTTCCTAGTGGGAATCTCTGCCTTCGTCTCGCTAAATCTAGCATCTCCTTGGGAGAGACCTCTCCCTCGCGGACGAAGGTTGCCGTGGTCCTACAAATTTATCTGGTAGTGTATCCCACGGCAATCCAGTCTGCTTCTCTCCGGTTCACACTCGCCTTTGGGATCCGGCAGTTTTCGCCTACCCTTAGACACCGGGTGTGAATTTGTAAACTACCTAAAAAACCTACCCTGTTCCTCTTCTCCTGAACATAGTGCTTTGTTGGGGGCACACCTTCTAAGATCTTATGGAGTCAGATCAAAATGAAATAGGCTGCCCGCCGACTAGGCCGGGGTGAAAGAACACAGGTCTGCCCGACTTATCTCTTTCTAGGCACTCCCCGGATGGCAGCTAGAGGTTGTAGTGACCCTAGCCCGCAGAGGGCGTCTCCTCCCCACTTTGGGGATATTCGACGAAAATTTTTGATCCAACAATCCATTAATACATTTAATTAAAATATAACATCGCTCTTTCATTGACCAAAAAGCTAAAATACAAAGAAATAATCCACTCATTTTAAAATCACATAATTGTATTACTACTTTATTATAGAAAGTGGCTAAGTTAGAACAGTTTTAAAAGTCTGAATTAGTTATATACGGATCAGGAATAATGTGTCAACATGGACATATGCAGAAAGCTGTTAACTAAAGTAAAACTGAACCTAATCGACTCATAACAGAATTTGAGCAAGGTTAGTAGACTTTGATATTTCAAAAATAAAATAAAAATAGAACATAGGCTCCACTTCTTAAAAAAGAAAGATGTCTATTCACAATTAAATTCAACCCCACCGTCTAAATCTGTAAAAGCACTGTTACCTAGCAGCAAATCTTCAAGGATAGAATTAATTCTCATACTTTATACGTGTATACTCTTGATGTTCGTTGAGATATTAATTTCAGAGCAAACATGAGTGTTCTTTGTTTTGGAATAATGGCTGGTTAATTTGTAAAAAAAAAAAAGTTATACTTTAAGTGAAAATATATATTTTCATATACAGTATTCCATTGTTTAATTCAATTTTATAGAAGATTAGGTAAACCAGTAATTAGGACAGAGTCAGTGAATTCATGCCAAATATTAAATTAATCAATAGATAAGGCAATTACACATAATCCTTGATATAATTCTAATTAGCTTTTTAATAGACAAGTAAAAATCTAATTAATTTCATGAAATTTGCTATTTTGATTATTGTATTTAAGCATCCTATTAATTTAATTGAGCCCACATAGATAAATAATACTTTCCTTGACAAAATATTCAAGTATTAAAAGGAAAACTTTTCAAAAAACTAACAATTAGCAACAAAATAACAAAAATTATTTTACCATGAGAATAACAAAAAAGTAATACAGGATCCACTCGTATCAGATAGTAAGATGGGATTAAAATTAAAACTAACAGTTTCCTTTTCTGAACTTTTTATCGTGTAAAAACTCTATTACTAGCCTGCATAAAATAAAATGGTACTTGTTGAATATGTATGGTGCAACAGAGGGAACACTAGTTTGCTTTGTTAAAAATGTTATACGTTTTAATAATATTGATTTATTTTCATATTTATAATTTTAAATGTTAATTTAATGAAAACAATATAATTGTAGTTACTTAGAAATAAAGTTAAGTATACCTGTGCAGTGAGTTCTATGCAAAAGGTTACTTAGGAACACCCACAAATTGCGGCCAATATTTAATTTCTATAACAAGAGCAAGTTTGTTAAAAGTTTAAGTAACCGTAGATTGGAGTGGAACAAAAAACAAATGAGTAAAGGTAAGTAAATGTGGAAAGGGGAAATGCAAATATGAAGTAATCCTGACTCAAATGCTACAACCCACTAGTGAGCTCAGGCCATTGCCAGTCACCTCTCCAGCTAACATGTGATGGGTCTTGTATCGTTAGTAACTCCATCTTACCAAAGAATATCTTACAGAAGATGTCTCTACAATCTTATCTCTGAACAATGCTGCATCACTCAGTATATACATTGACAGGATTCAGTTCCTTAATGTCCTCAAAACCTTTAAAGCTTAAAGATAATTTATGCTGCATCATTACCCTTCATTAATTAACAAATGCCAATAAAATAAAAAACGTTTTGCACCATGCAAAGTGATTATATTTTCTTATAATTTTGAAGCCTAACACTTTATCCATTCCATAGAGCTAACTTGTTAACTGGTTAAAAAAAGTGGGCTTTGTTGACATTCATCTTGGTCCTCTCATTTTTTCTTCCTTGTAAACTAACTAATACTAGTCCAAAACTTTTTCTTTGGCTCTTAATTAGTAATAGTGGGATCTATACCCGAACAAAAATTGATAAATTAGTTAAATTACATATTTTAATGTTATATTTAAGAAGGATTATTTTATGATATAAAATATTAAATAATAAAATGTTTCATGATTTGGGAAATTTACAAAGGCATACCCAAAAGAAATCAAACTGATGTTGTAGGTGGAGGAGTTTTTGTAGTACTGGGTTTCATTAGTAGGACTGTGTAAAGAAACATTTCACCAGTCAGTATGCCAAACGATGTCACTGGAGAAGGTTCTGTTCTGGTTGTTTTAATTTATTTGTGACAGTTGTTTGATGGCTGATTTTTGTGAACAGTGTGCAGCCGTGAAGTTTTGCTTCCTGCTCGGGAAAACTGGCACAAAAACTCTTAAAATGTTAAAAGGATGATGCTTTGGGGAAAATTCCAAGTGTTTGAGTGGTTTTCTCTGTTTTAAAAGTAGGGAAAGGCCAATTAATGATCAACCTCACTCTAGACCTCCTTTGAAGGTTCAAACCAACAAGAATGTCAAACAAAAATTCGCAAAATCGTCCTAGATGATCGACAACTGACCATCAAAGAGGTTGTAGAGAAATCTGGAGTGACTTGGAGTTCAGTACAGTGAATTTTAAGTGGGGATTTAGGGATGAGAAGGGTGGCTCATTTTGCTTCTGCTAACACAGTCCCCTTTTTGCGCCAATTTTTTACCAAAAATGGTATGACCACTGTGCCCCATCCTCCATGTTCACTTGATTTAGCCCCCTGCCCCCTGCAACGTCTTTTTATTCCCCTGAATGAAAAGGGACATATAAGGAAAACGATTAGTGGACGTTGTAGAAGTAAAGACAAAAACGGCGGTGCTGTCTGGCGTCACAAAAGAGGAATTTGAAAAACGTTTCAAACAGCACATGTATTGACTCTAATGGAGAGTACTTTGAAAGAGAGTAAAGGTTTTTTGTAAAAAAAATTAAATATATAACTTTGCACAAAAATATTTTAGCTTCTTTTGGGTACGTATGTTCACCACCAAAGTCATATGTCTTTTTCATAGATTATTCTTTGATTTTGTACCACTTGATAATGACATTTTCACAAGCCGAAACCACTTGTAAAAACAAAATTAGGTTTTGTGGACAGATAAATTATTGTATTTATGAGTAACCAACGACCAGCAAAATATTATTCAAGTACAAAGGAGGACTTTATTTATTTTTATCCATAACTGCTTATGTCACTACTATAAGTAACACTAGCCAGAATGCTGACATGATTTTGCAACAAAAAAATCAGTGGGTCGATCTTACAGAATTTTTTATGCTGAATTCAGATCTGAATCCCATCTATTTCATCTTATCACGCAGATTACTTTGTAACCAAAAGTTTTTGCTTTGACTATTTTTAACTTTTTTAACATATTTCACGATAAAATAGAGGAGTGACTTCATAATGACATCGGAGTCATGTTAGGGTCCCACCTCTCCAGATATTGTCAGTATTTATTGATGAAATCATTCTCCTTGTTCATCACTGACTCCACAGAGATTAGCAGGAAAAAAGATAAAATGAGATAATGCTACTTATATTACTATCCAATTACAAAAACATGGGTGTGAAAATTCACTAAAAAAAACAAAACTGTTTGCAATCTTATTTTAACTTTATTCCTTGTGAAGAGGGTGAACTCGGTGTTGAATAAGAACAGCTATTTTATCAAGAAATAATGACCATGGAACAAAAATATCACGGCCGGTAGGACCTTAACATTTAACAGGACTACTGCTCGATTCTTATGATAGATACAAGTGATGACTACAAAGGCATCTCGGTGTACTCCACGAGAAAAACATTTACAGTAATGTAAATCAAACTGTGTGAGATTCAATGGGTAAAACATAATAAAATTTCTCATGATTTTTTAAAGTACATAGAACCACTCAGAATAATGAACACTTTGAAATAAAAACGAGATTTTTGAAGTATCAGAAAAATAGGGTTTTAGATCAGCGAAAAAATGGTGTAGGCCACTGTAATGGGTGAATATCAAATCTTACTTATTGAAATTATAAATGCATAAAAGTAATACCCTGGTGGCAGTGGTTCTTCTGGGGTAATGTTTGACTGAGCCTGACGTCCATCTGGATTCCCGCCAGTACCAACTGCTCCACCATTCACACTGACTGCAGCTCCTCCGTTTAGTGTATCAACTCCATCTTTAATTAATGTTAAACAATTTCATTTAGATTTTTCTTCAATACATTAGTTCATTTGTGAAGTGAGAAACACCTCACATTAAATTAAATTATACCTGCTGAATTAGTGAGTTGGTGAGAAGCTTGCAATGGTTCAGGAGGACGGTTCCTAGTGCGTACTCCTCCACTTAAAACTGAACTGCGAATCTCTGAACGATTTGAACCTATAATTTGTTTTGTTTTTTTAATTTAATAAAATATTAACACTAGAATAAAGGTAAAATTGGGGCTGTGTTATACAGTATAATAATAAGTTATGGAAGTTTGTTAAAAGAACCGATCACATTGTGAAATTAAGGTATGAGCTCAAATCCTTACATAGAAACATTTTAACTCATTGGAACCTCTTGTAAGTAGAAACAGGTGACACCGGATGTGATAACCCCCCTCCTCGGTTCTGCTCTAACGGGTACCTATGAGCATAAAGCCCTACTACAAAATAAAGAATCGATGAGATAATTCATATCAACTGAATAAAGAAAACCACTATTAGAAAATTTAAATCAAGGGTGATGCATCATTAATTAATTACTGATTGGGTTTCTTAAATGACTTTTTGTTATATTAGCCAACTAAAGCACTAATACATAATACATATAATCAATTAGGACTTACTAAAATCTTAAATTTAATTATCCTTATTAATACATACTATAGGAAAATATTTATTTTTGAATTACAAGTAATTGATTAATAACTAACCCTTATCATCATTAGATTAAACGACAAGAAATTCTTAGATAGCATTTGTGACTGCCATTTCTACAGAAATTAATTAAGATGTAATAATAATTTAATATTATTGAGTTAATAATACAGACAATAATACAGGACTTCAGATTTTCCTTCCTTAGTTTCATCATGAATAGTTTATGTTTAATAAATTATTCTTATAAATGTGTGTCCAAGAGTGATTTTCATTTAAATTCCTTTTGCAAGTTCAAAGTAGGTCAGAGCAATTATGAAGTCTGGGGCAATGGCAGTCTGAGCGAGTGTACCGTTCCAATAGAGGTTCAAGTAGAATTGAGCCTTGAAAGCAGAGAAGGTTGTGAAAAAATTTCTTCTCTTGACGATGGGACACCTGGAAATATTGTTTGAAGAAAATCCAAGAGCAACTGTTATTGTAAACTTGAGGGAAAACTTTCAATTCAAGGCAAATAAAATGTTTCTGACTGCCTCACAGTGATTGGGATGGTTAAAAAATGGGTTCCTTGTGAATTAAAATAGCCACTACGTCACTTATAGGGCCACTAAATAACGGGAGCTTGCATACAAGACTGTGCCTCATCTACTGTACTCTAAAGACCTCTCTCTCGCCTACCAACTAGCACTTTTATAGACCTTTGGACCACTTCTTACAGGAAAAGAGATTTGAGAACCAAAATTCTTTGGAAAATGTGTTTTTGTAATATTGTAATAATTTATATTCAGAGATTGTATTCGAAGGGCATGCATTGAGTGTAGTTTATTTTAATTGATTATATCTTGTTTAAAATATAATTTTTTGTTTTGTTTTTTAGTTTAAAAATCATTAAACTGCAATTGTTTATGGAAAGCCCAATATTATTAAGAGTGAAAATGTAGTTATGTTTAAACAATGATTCAGAATAACAAAGCTGTAGGCCATATACACAGCTAAATATTAACTAAAGCATAATACCTTGATCTTCTTCATCTGACATAATATCTAAATAAACTTTAATAACGACAATTATAATAACCCATACATAACTATAACATCACTTGTTAAAAGTTAAAATTCTATTATAACATTAAAATAAGACTGAAATAAAACAAAATAATTTAATTGGTGGGACAGTATATATCAAGTGAAGAACAGATTATATTTAACAAAAAATTAAATTAAAAAAAACATCATATGTTCATAAACCAGTGCTGAAATCTAAAACTGTAAAGTCAAGTAATACAGTTAAAATTATATTATAACACTAAAATAAGACTGGAATAAAACAAAATAATTTAATTAGTGGCATGGTATGTATCAAGTGAAGAACAGATTATATCTAAAGAAAAATGAAATTCAAAAAAATATGTTGTTAACTCAAACATCATATGTTCATAAACCAGTGCTGAAATCTAAAACTATAAAGTCAAGTAATACATTTAGAAAAATGTACAATTTTGCAGAAGTTAAACATTTGAACTTGCCATGAAGAAAAAAATAAATAAGGTTTGTAGGAAACTTTTTTTAAATACAATTAATTTGAGTGTAAACCAAAATACAGCGAGTGAAAAAAGACACAAGTGTGATTAAAAACTTTATTAGTATACGACTTGTCAGTCTTGAAAATGAGCATACAATAAATCAAAGTGTTTACTGTTGTCAACTTAATCTTATGTTACTTTTTATTTAAAAATCAAAGGGTTATACAATTAACTTTTTCAAAAATGATTTTATTGAACGTTTTAATAACTTTATGTACTATAATAGTCCACTTAAGCCCCAGCACAAAATACATATTTATCAGGATTATACATCGTTAAGTTGATACCATATTCGATATGATAGAAAAATAAGCTTCTTCGAGAAGTAGTAATTAAATTAAGCTTTCTCAAACTAGCTTCTTCTCAAACTTGTTTGTTTCTGAAGCTAAAGAAGATCCCTGGAGAAGATGCCAGAAGAAAACTTAATATTTATTTTATAATTATTACGTTATTAATGACCCCTCATTATTTCTTATGAACCTGATTTTATTTTTACCATCATCGAGCTATAAACAGAACTAACATGCAAAATATGCCACAAAAAAAACATATATATATATATATGTGTACGTAGGTTGAGTTTAAGTCACAAACCCAATTTTAAAATACCATTTTGTAATTAAAGGTTGAAAACACAAATTAGATGTTGTTAATCAGCAGGTGGAGTTAATACTAACTGATTACTTATTTAATGAGATATAATCATGTGTAATGAAAACGGCTATATTTTACTCAATATCAATTAGGCCCTGACATAAATAGGACCAGAACATAGAGAAATTTATTTTGAAATGCTGTCTTAACTTATTAGACCGTTCTGATACAGGTTAGTAATTCATTTTTGTTAAGAATCTACTTATTTTCTTTAAAGGTGAAAACATAAGGGTTTTTTGTTTTTTTTTAAGGGTGGAGATAGTTGAATTGTTTAAAGGACACACAATATGAAATTGTTAGCTTCCTTAATAATTAATTTTACTATAGCAATGATAACAAATGTGAGTAGAGTAAAAAAAAAAAAGTGTATAATACCCTTAACATAACTGAAATGTATTTGCTTAATAAATTGAGTAGAAAGATTACATTCAATTTATTACATGATTTATGAAAATAAAGATAAAAAATGTCAAATGAACAGCTCAGTTATTCATAATTTATTTAAGAAATCAATTTCTTTTACTCTAATCAGTTTCTTTCAGTCATGTTGACGCAGGATTATACATTAATATATAGAATAACAGATATAAATCAAGTTAAATAAATATAATTTGGCTAGGATCGTACGTGTTCGGTTAAATTTTAAATTCACTATTTCAAATTTGTAATGTCATTTTAAAGGTATCTGAAGAAGGCAATGACATAATTGTTAGTCATACAATAAATGAACTGTATTAGCCAATAGGCCACAACTTATCTATCAGCATCCTGGTGTTCATTTTCCTCTTCGAGTTCCAAGATGAATTACCAACACAGCAAAAAAGAACCCTGCTTAACTTAGACATGGAATTTTATATGGAGGTCCTCCTATACAGCCCTAATGAAGAAAAAAAATACTCCCAACGACCAATAATTGATGTTTTACAGGGTCATTGAAAACAAATAAAGGCATTAACAATTTTTTTAATTGAGAATGTGTAATATTTGTATTAGCACATGTCATTACCAATATTTGTTCTAACTTGACAATGATATCAGTTTTGTGAGTTACAAATTATTCAGATCATAAAAAAATAATTCAGTAATATAATCATAAGTTAGAAATTAAAACATATTGGGACAAATAGCAGGTTTGTAGAAATGCATATATTTAGGTATACATGATAAGTGAAGGATTGCACAAAAATGAGAAACATATTCTTAACATTCAAAAATGGTTTAAAAACTTATTTAATTCATTAGGTAACCTTTTCTATATTGTTGTCATAAATGGAAGAATAAAATGCTGTTTCTTAGGACACAGGCTCTGATGTAGAAGTACCATCCCTCTAGATAGGATTTCTATTGGAAGTTATCCCGAGCTTTATAGACATACGAAAATTACGGAGACTAGCAAGAATGGGCATTCCTATAGAATTAGGAGACCCATAGAGTATAGAAAGGAAGTTAAGTCTGAAGCACAGTATAGAAAAAGTAAGTTGATGACACATATAAAATAACTTGCAATTGATGGATCTTACTAGATGAAACATTTAAATAATGTTTGATTACCTGGTTGCAGAGCTGCTTGAACATGTTCAGGAGGAGATATTACAGATATATCTACTTTGAGCCCATTAAGCAAAGCAATAAGCTCCCCGACTTTTATAGCATTGGGCAAATGCTTATCGCTCATCAAATCCATGGTAAGCTCCAAATGTTCACACCGACCATTATAATGTTTTAAAACGTCATAAAGGCTAAGACGCTTCTCCCCTATCACACTATCCTTGCGAAAAGTACTATGGTTAAAAAGTCTGAAGTGTAAAGAAGAAATGGGTGTTACTAACCTGAAACGAACAGAAATATATAAAAACAATTGCCAGCAACAATGATCAAGAAAGGAAATAAAATGAAAGCTTACACAGTGAATTCCTCATTCCACTTGGGCTGGTAAGTGCATTTTACTGTCTCTGTCTTCCTGGGATTTTTGTCATCGACAAATATTTCAACATACGGATTCGGCTTGAACAAACTGCTACCAACTCTTAAGTGAGCACATTCGACTAAAGCAAATATATCAATAAGAAAACTGTCAATGATAATCATAACACTATATTGCAAAACACTTACTGGTGACACTTAGCTGATAAAATCCTGAATTAATTTGTTCTGACATTCTTATTGGGTTTATAATAAACTAGTGATATGGACATGTTAAACAGGATTAGAGCACATGATCTTTTTTTATTATTTATTGCCGTTGTTAATCAAATAGAATAAACTGATAATATGTAAATCCAAGTTTTACACTGTTAAGT